>OU696696.1:167228295-167713295 GCA_916050605.2 Platycheirus albimanus | reverse complement strand
ATTACATGAACTCATGAAATAAACATGTTCCCACGCTATACTCCTAGCATCGCACTCAAGTGTAAATTTGTTTATTCGACTAAAATCCCTATAATGGAATGAGGAAGGTGAACTCGTCAAACTAAACTCGAAAGTTATGTAAATGAGGTCATGTTTAGAGAAAGCGGGAGCGGACAACTGATCGTACATGACAACTTTATCAGGTTCACTTACAAAAAATACGTCGAAAAGTGTAGCTGTTTGTGAACTTAAGTGCGTAGGGAGAGAAGTATTAACAGGAAACATGTTTAAGGTAAGCATATTTTGCATTAAGTGGTTTTCCTGTAGTAAATCACTATTCATATCACCACACACAATGACCTTAGAAGATGAGACCGCTATTTCTTCGAGGAGAGATATAAGAGGTTCAGTATTTATTAGTTTGTGAGGTCGATACACAACACCCAGGAGAAGCCTCTCGCCTTCCCCAGCAAGCTCTAGAAACAAAAAGTCCATTAGACTGTCATTTGAAGACCTACACGTAAAAACACAGGGAATATTTTCCTTTACAAAGATAGCAACCCAACCCCCATTACATCTTGTTCGATCAGCACGGAAAAGTTTATAACCTGCAAGTTTGAAAAAATTATCATTTAAGTGACTAGAAAACCAGGTCTCTGAAATACAAATCACATCAACCCCAGAACCCTCAAAAAGATCCCGAAATTCGTCGATCTTACAGTTTAAGCTTTGAGCATTTAGATGAACAATTTTTAGGCCAGATTTTTGATTAACTAAAACTCTGACTAGTGAACGCACTACTACAGAACCGTCGGAATCTGGAACTACTCTATTATTATTAACCAACACCGAGCCGGCGATGTTTTAATAAAGTGCAAAAATAAGAAAACGACATAAGAACTAATGCAGGAAAAGATTTCGAAAAGGAGAAAAGGCTAAAAGAAAAAGAAAAAAATTAAAAAACAAAAAAATTATCTATCTATCTATCTATCTATCTATCTATCTATCTATCTATCTATCTATCTATCTATATATCTATCTATCTATCTATCTATCTATCTATCTATCTATCTATCTATCTATCTATCTATCTATTTATCTATCTATCTATCTATCTATCTATCTATCTATCTATCTATCTATCTATCTATCTATCTATCTTTCTATCTATCTATCTATCTATCTATCTATCTATCTATCTATCTATCTATCTATCTATCTTTCTATCTATCTATCTATCTATCTATCTATCTATCTATCTATCTATCTATCTATCTATCTATCTATCTATCTATCTATCTATCTATCTACCTATCTATCTATCTATCTATCTATCTATCTATCTATCTATCTATCTATCTATCTATCTATCTATCTATCTATCTATCTATCTATCTATCTATCTATCTATCTATCTATCTATCTATCTATCTATCTATCTATCTATCTATGATCTATCTATGATCTATCTATGATCTATCTATGATCTATCTATGATCTATCTATCTATCTATCTATCTATCTATCTATCTATCTATCTATCTATCTATCTATCTATCTATCTATCTATCTATCTATCTATCTATCTATCTATCTATCTACCTATCTATCACTAGGTAAAGAAAAGGTTTTTCTTAGAAAAAAGTGGTTTTCATTATTTTTATTTTCTCAAAAAGTAGAAATTATTTTAGCATTTCGTTTTCTGATTTTGACTATAATTGAATAGGAGCATTTAATTTTAGGAACAAAAATAATACATACTACTGCAATATCAAAAAAATTTGTTTAAAAATTTTCTGTTCATTCGAACAACTTTACTTAAAAACAAAAGAAAAGAAGTGATTTCTGACTTTACAAAAAAGTATAGCATGGCATTGTAGAAGTTACCGTTAATGTTGAATAAGTTTTTTTCTTTTTCAAGTAATTTTTTTTTTTAGAAAATCGCCCCTCACGAATAAACGGAGGGAAATAGACCCCCCCCTTTGTTACGATTTTTTTCTAGCCTCAAATCAACCTGCACCCAGTAGTTTTTTGTCATACCTTAAGTGAATCACCCTGTATACATATTAAATTTCTTGCTTCAATTTGGAAAATAATTTCGTCGGCTTTGCATTTCTTAATTTTTTTTTAAAATATTCGTATCGTATTAGTCAAATAAGTAAAAACAAAATTCAAAATAATCACTGCAATGCTATGACTCTATTTATTTTACAGCAGCAAGGATATATGTATCTTCATAATACAAGATACAACATTGCAAGTTATAAAGGAACGCCCCTTTTCATTTTTGTTTCTCTTCAATTTCTTCACAAAACTCAATTGAGTCGTTGCTCGTTGCGTTGCGAATTGCGGTAGTCTCGTTTGTCGTTTCTCTTAGGCATACGGCTGGCAATGGCAATGGCAATATATATATTTAGTTTATATTTTTTCCTCTATAGTTAGGTGGCGCTTCAAGCAATTCGCATTTTCAATTTCAGTCCGGAACACTCTTAAACGCACAATTATCTGACTCCCTAAAAAGTTTTAAGAAACTAAAAGATCTTTTTCTACTTTGTCTGCATTCAGCGTCATACCACTTAGGACGCGACCATGCTGAGGTGATATTAGCCTGCATCCAGCTGATTGCCGAATCATATCAAATGCAATATTGGTTGCCTCTTCTACTGAGTCTGAAAGCTGGACGTTATTAGACCCCAATTGCTGTCTTAAAATTTGTTTGTATATCAATGCCTTACCCTCAGTCCATTTAAGTTTATTATTTATGTGAGCTTCTTCGACAAAGTCTTGAGAGCTTTGAGAAGCGTACTCACAAGAGGCTATGATTGGTAAATGATTTGAAAAGTTTGTTGGATATACCTCGAAATCTTTAACAATGTTTAGCCAATCACCTTTCACTACACAATAATCAATGGCAGAACATCCTTGGGAAGATATAAAAGTATAGTTTCCCTGAACATCTGCTATTGTAGTCCCATTGAAAACAAAGAAGCCGAAATCTTCAACCATCTCTATTAGCCGCTTTCCATTTGGATTCAAATTTATATCTAATGAGTTTCTTTCATAGCAAAATTGCCCATTGTTCAAAACCGGAGAGTTTTGAAAGTTACTTATACGGCCATTTAAATTGCCTATTTTCATAAGGTTTTCTTGATTACAATTCAAAAGGAGATCCTGTAGATCCTCAAAATCTGAGTTCCAATTATTAAAATTTAAATAAATTGGAACAATTTGAAAATGTCTTGACGCACACATAATGTCTATTATAATTTGGTTGCCTCTACTCTTAAAACATATGTGGCCAAAAGGCCCATTTTTTTATAACCACAAAGAATCCCACCTCTTGCTCTCCCAAACATATTATTCCTTATAGCTGGGATGCATTTTACTTTAAAGTTATCAAAATGTTTCAAATATTGCAATTTGTTTCCCTCTTCCACAAAAGTTTCTAATAAAATAATCTATATATATAAAAATGGATCGCAAAAATGTATGTTCCCTCATATCTTCCGAACGACTAGGCCAAAATGGATAATTCTTTGTTTTGAGTTTTTGTTATTGTCAGGAGAAGGTTTGTATTAAAGAATATTTTAAAACATCGGTTTCCCATGAATGCATTTTAGGTACATTTTGTCAAATTATGAACAAATCTTTTGGAAGGACATTTTGAGGATGCCTTCGAAGGTTTCTATGAAGATTGGTCAAAAATCGGTGGAGTAGTTTGTCAGAAATGCATTTTTGGAGCATTTTGTCACAAATCTTCAAAATTGCAAACAATTGGGATGCATAGTTTTAACATAATCAAAATTAAATTTGATTTAGGTACTTAACTGGACTGCAATGCTCCTTAAATATTTTGGAAAGTTGAGTAAATAGGGAAAATCTAAGTGTTTTCGACAATGAATTTAAGTTATAAATTTGTACGAGCAAATCAATTGCATTATTTTATTTATTTTATTTATTTAGAGGCAATGTGTCGCGGGGCTTATTGCCCTTACATTTTGCATCAAAAAGCACCTCAATAAGCAGAATATTCAACCAAACAATCTCTTTGTGTTAGCGTTGAAACGCATGCCGGGTAATTTTTTGGATTTGGATTGAACCAGGTAAACTAATTTTTAGGCGGGAGGCGGTACGAAGTTTGTGTTTTTCGCCTTGAGAGATGTTAGTTGCGTGTTCGAGAGTCGTCAAACTATCGGCACTATTTGTTTTCCCTCCGAACGGAAAAATAAAATGCACGACTGGGTCGCACAAACTTGCTTTAACGTGTGACAGTGGTCTTTAGGCTTGAGATTTTGATAAGAATAAATTTTTCGGCTGGAGAAGGAAGTTCTATATTTCAAGTGTAAACTGATGAGCATTCCTAGCAAGACGAGTATTACGGGGGAATCGTTTAATTGGAGGAACGCAGCTGGCTAAATAGAGTGAGCATTTTGTATAAGAAGCGGTAAAATAAGGAAAGACATGAACAATTTCGACGGTGTTCAAGTGATGGAAATGTTTCGATAATCCTTTTCTCCCCTATCAATTATAACGCTTTTTTCAGCTCTATCGAGCATGTTTAAACAAGTTTGAGAAGCAACTGCTGAGAAATGGGATTTATACTCGAGCTTAGGGCTTATAAACGCTTTGTAAATTGTAGGCAGATCAGAAGGGGTGAATAACTTCTTTTTTTTTTGACAGGTTAATCACTTTCTATACATCAAACGCATCAAAATATAGAATTTTTGATAGTTGAACTAATTTTAATTTACTAATACTGTAAGTGTTAGATTTCCATATCTAGCTACTGCGCACCCATGTGAAGCTAAGTGTGCATAAGTAGTAAAACAAAAATTCAGTAATTTCAAAAATGTTAAAAAGGCGGTACGGAGTTCGCCGGGTCAGCTAGTAATATCATAATTTGAGATTAGTTTAAAAAAATCAGGCATTAATAATTTGTTTTTTAAACTTGTTATATTATACCATAAAATATTGAATTGGTAACTACTAGTATGGCAGACGGCAACTCTTTCCTACGTGTTTTGATTAAAATTATTGTAGCCTGCCCCATCGTGGCTGATTACATTCTGACTGCTAGGTGGCGCTGGTGATGCATGAGGGATATACTTGTTGCTGTCAAGAAAGCACAATGCGCTTTCTCCAAACGTCTGTTTGACAAATGCAATTTCCTCGTTTGTTTTTATTTGTAATCCACGGATTGATTCATAGTAGAAAACAAACTTATCAATTTGCAGTTTAGTTCCTTTCAAATAAATCTTTGCCGACGGGTTCAATGTTAGAGGCTTGCTTTTGATGTCGGTTAGTGCTCTTCTCTTTTTCCGATGCAGAAGTGATTGATCTCTGTGTACAAAGAGAGAGAAAAACAAAGAAAGTTGATATAATTAGAGTGCTCTAGTATTTATTTATTTATTTTTGCTAAAAGTTTACAATAAATACTTTTTTAAAGCTCAAAGTGATAAGTTAAGTAGTCGTTACTTGAAAACAGTGAAAAATCTTGAAAACAGATAAAGAAGGTAGGAGATTTTAACTTTTTAAATCCCTTTACCACAAATACTGTGGTTACGGCTACTACTCTATGCAACGCAAGAGAAAGGCTTCTGAAATATCGCCGGCTAATTTACCAAGAAAGCTGTGTCCAAAACTTATACTGCCATGGGTGGAAAATCACTAGAAGCCAACGAAATAAAGACAATTATTGATGATTGTCTAAATTTTCATCTTAAGAACATTGCCACAAAATATGACGACTCGGCCATATTGGTTGATATACAACTCTTACGGTCTGAAAATACTAAACTCTCAGAGCGCCTAGCTGTAATGGAAAATTATTGTGAAACACTTGAAAAACAAATTGAAGTTTTGTCACAAAAGGCAAATGAGAAATCCGTTGTGATACATTTTCCTTCAGATAATAAGACAAACAAGGTTGAGTTTGCGAAACAAACTTGTCTAGGCCTTCTTAACCTGAACGAAAATGATGATATCCTTTGTGAAAGCACACACGAATCTTATATAATAAAAAAACCACTATGATACTCCAGTTTAAAAATGAGGAAACTGCGAGTAAAATCATTGGCGACGCACCTAAATTGAAGGGTACGGGAATCTTTGTACACAGAGATCAATCACTTCTGCATCGGAAAAAGAGAAGAGCACTAACCGACATCAAAAGCAAGCCTCTAACATTGAACCCGTCGGCAAAGATTTATTTGAAAGGAACTAAACTGCAAATTGATAAGTTTGTTTTCTACTATGAATCAATCCGTGGATTACAAATAAAAACAAACGAGGAAATTGCATTTGTCAAACAGACGTTTGGAGAAAGCGCATTGTGCTTTCTTGACAGCAACAAGTATATCCCTCATGCATCACCAGCGCCACCTAGCAGTCAGAATGTAATCAGCCACGATGGGGCAGGCTACAATAATTTTAATCAAAACACGTAGGAAAGAGTTGCCGTCTGCCATACTAGTAGTTACCAATTCAATATTTTATGGTATAATATAACAAGTTTAAAAAACAAATTATTAATGCCTGATTTTTTTAAACTAATCTCAAATTATGATATTACTAGCTGACCCGGCGAACTCCGTACCGCCTTTTTAACATTTTTGAAATTACTGAATTTTTGTTTTACTACTTATGCACACTTAGCTTCACATGGGTGCGCAGTAGCTAGATATGGAAATCTAACACTTACAGTATTAGTAAATTAAAATTAGTTCAACTATCAAAAATTCTATATTTTGATGCGTTTGATGTATAGAAAGTGATTAACCTGTCAAAAAAAAAAGAAGTTATTCACCCCTTCTGATCTGCCTACAATTTACAAAGCGTTTATAAGCCCTAAGCTCGAGTATAAATCCCATTTCTCAGCAGTTGCTTCTCAAACTTGTTTAAACATGCTCGATAGAGCTGAAAAAAGCGTTATAATTGATAGGGGAGAAAAGGATTATCGAAACATTTCCATCACTTGAACACCGTCGAAATTGTTCATGTCTTTCCTTATTTTACCGCTTCTTATACAAAATGCTCACTCTATTTAGCCAGCTGCGTTCCTCCAATTAAACGATTCCCCCGTAATACTCGTCTTGCTAGGAATGCTCATCAGTTTACACTTGAAATATAGAACTTCCTTCTCCAGCCGAAAAATGTATTCTTATCAAAATCTCAAGCCTAAAGACCACTGTCACACGTTAAAGCAAGTTTGTGCGACCCAGTCGTGCATTTTATTTTTCCGTTCGGAGGGAAAACAAATAGTGCCGATAGTTTGACGACTCTCGAACACGCAACTAACATCTCTCAAGGCGAAAAACACAAACTTCGTACCGCCTTCCGCCTAAAAATTAGTTTACCTGGTTCAATCCAAATCCAAAAAATTACCCGGCATGCGTTTCAACGCTAACACAAAGAGATTGTTTGGTTGAATATTCTGCTTATTGAGGTGCTTTTTGATGCAAAATGTAAGGGCAATAAGCCCCGCGACAAATTGCCTCTAAATAAATAAAATAAATAAAATAATGCAATTGATTTGCTCGTACAAATTTATAACTTAAATTCATTGTCGAAAACACTTAGATTTTCCCTATTTACTCAACTTTCCAAAATATTTAAGGAGCATTGCAGTCCAGTTAAGTACCTAAATCAAATTTAATTTTGATTATGTTAAAACTATGCATCCCAATTGTTTGCAATTTTGAAGATTTGTGACAAAATGCACCAAAAATGCATTTCTGACAAACTACTCCACCGATTTTTGACCAATCTTCATAGAAACCTTCGAAGGCATCCTCAAAATGTCCTTCCAAAAGATTTGTTCATAATTTGACAAAATGTACCTAAAATGCATTCATGGGAAACCGATGTTTTAAAATATTCTTTTATACAAACCTTCTCCTGACAATAACAAAAACTCAAAACAAAGAATTATCCATTTTGGCCTAGTCGTTCGGAAGATATGAGGGAACATACATTTTTCCTCCGCTGTAAATTATTTTGCAGAGAAATAAGCCCCTAAGTACGACGGCCCATACGAAGTTATCAAGTTAATATCTCCCGTTATCGTTGCATTAAAATATAAGGGCAACCAAGGACCACAAAAGAAGGAGACAGCCATCCGTGTCCACGTAAGAGATTTAAAAGGTTTTTACTCTGAACAGGAGGTGGATGAGCTAGGCAAGTTCGACCAAACTGCAGCGCTTTTCAGTCACATCCAAGCTACCGACCAAGGCAGTCATCAGTCCGCAGTCGCAAATATTAAATTAAAAACCAAAAGCAGAAGAAAAAGGAATACTAATAAAAATATTCGAAGAAGAGCCGCTGACAGAGAAGGACGGGTTAGCAAACCCAAAAGAAACAATATTAAATATGCAGCTAAAAAAATAAAATTTCTTAGTGCTAACACAGACATCGAACAGCAGTTGAACCCATATAACGAGATCCCAAAGCCCTCTTATTTTTCATTTGTCCACTATGAAGCGCGGACACAGCACCACAATGAGGAAACAAGCAGATGGACCCCAATCCGACGTCCGTCGCAGTCCTCGTAACCATCAGGGGCAGCGGTCACTTAGTCCATGGTTTCACCGTTTATCCTCACCGGAACGGGTAGCGTTCATCGACACGGAGTTCGTACAACTAAAGACCACCGGCCAGAGGAATCGCCAGGCACCCCCCGCTGCTAGTGGTGGACCCAATCCCTCCTCGAGCCGAATTAAGCCAGAAACGCTAAATAGACAGCTACCATCGACGTCCATACGGCCAATCGAAACAACTGGCGAGCCATGGGTGCGACAAAGGACGGCCCCAAGTAGAGTGCCTACTCCGGGATGTGAGGTTGAGCGTCTTACCTTCCAAATGAAGAAGGTTAAACGGATTAGCCAGATAAAGGGACCTTCCAGCATCGCCGAGGAAGCGGTCCCCATACCCCCAAAACAACCTCTGTCTTCCACATGTTTGACATTCGCGCACGTTGCTTGGAAGCTGAACAACGATGGTTCCGTCACAACACTCCTCTACCCTCCACGCAGCAAGTAACTCCAGCACCACGTCAGGTACGTTTAGATGCCCCACCGAACCAGATACCACCAGTCCCCGTCCCTTAGTCACTTCAACGTCCGTCAACAACATCAGTGAACCCAAGATTACCGCATGTTCGAGACCAGACAGCCCTAGTAGCCGCGGCTTCAATACCAGCAGGCATGCCATTACAACCACCTACCGCAGGGCCTGTTTTCGACCCATTTCGTGGCATCGTTTTACGGAGTACACAACACTACCGTACTATTACGATTCATCGCCCGTGGGGGCCTATTTCGGTGCGGATGAATAAAAAAGGCACCCAGGCGGACCTTAAATTTAAAGGTTTCCGCAAGATTATCGACGTAGCGAAATAAGCTAGTGTATACTTAGTATTATAAATGAGATGTTACAATGAATTATTTTTAAGTTCTTTTTCGTTAAATAAAAATGAATTACTAATTAGTTGATTTTTACAATGAAAACAAATATGTATTTATACTTCCTAAAAAAAAAAAAAATAAAAAAATAAAAAAAAAGAGAAAAAAAATAAAATTTCAGACGAGAAGGATCCCGTCTATGAAGAAACAGGGGAGTGTAACGAAGCGTTACACGCTCATATGATCGATTAATTTAATGTTAATATAATATTAATATTAATATTTCTTCATCCACACCAGCCGACCAGTGTAGCTGCCTTAAAATAAAGATCGGCTCATTATATACCCACCGACCCAGTGCCACCGATTCATTGGCACACCAGATCGCACCCCTGCTACCCGCAAATTTAATCAAAGCCATCGACCGCCTGACTTTCTACAGTGGATATACGAGACACTGTATTTGCCTGTTAAGCAACTCAATGCCTACCGTCCCTGCTACCCACCGTTCTATTTGTCACCATCAGCCACCGACCTACCTATAGTTGATATGCCGAACCAGCTTGTGTCATAAGTGTATCAATGCAAACTGCCTCTGCTACCCACCGTTCTATTTTTAACAATCAACCACCAACCTACCTGTCAGCCATATGAGTTATTATATTACGTTTTACAACTCACACTTAGTAGCTGTAGGATAATAGGACATAGGGAAGGCAATTTAGTAGCAGAAATTGTTTTCTGCCTTCCAGTTGTAATAAAAGTACCAATCCAGAGTACTGAAGAAAGAGAACTAGGGAACTAACAGAAAACCTTTCTTTACTCAAGGGGTACAAAGTTAGTTATCCAAACTTTTTGGTGTATCACCGTAAAAAGCTTGACTCCAACCGATTTTTCCCTTGCTCTACTTAAGTATAGTTTAGCTTTGGCCGAGAAGCTATTGCCAGCTGATCAACCGATTTTTCCCTGGTTTGCATTGCCAGGGCCGGAGCCTCACTCCAACCGATTATTCCCTTGCTCTACTTTCGTAAGTATAGCTTGGGCCGAGAAGCTGTTGCCAGCTGATCAACCGGTTTTTGCCTGGTTCGCATTGCCCGGGCCGGAGCCTCACTCCAACCGATTTTTTCCTTGCCCTACTTTAGTAAGTATAGTTTGGGGCGAGAAGCTATTGCCAGCTGATCAACTGATTTTTCCCAGGTTTGCGTTGCCAGGGCTGGAGCCTCACTCCAACAGATTTTTCCCTTGCTCTACTTTAGTAAGTATAACTTGGGCCGAGAAGCTATTGCCAGCCAATCAACCGATTTTTCCCTGGTTTGCATTGCCAGGGCCGGAGTCTCTCTCCAACCGATTTTTCCCTTGCTCTACTTTTATTAAGTATAGCTTGGGCCGAGAAGCTATTGCCAGCCGATCAACCGATTTTTTCCTGGTTTGCATTGCCAGGGCCGGAGCCTCTCTCCAATCGATTTTTCCCTTGCTCTACTTTAATAAGTATAGTTTGGGCCGAGAAGCTATTGCCAGCCGATCAAACGATTCTTCCTTGGTTTGCATTACCAGGGCCGTATATGAAATATCTTGTTATTTTATTATTAGTATAGTTTTAAGTCAAGAGTATAACCAGAGCTGTATATATGAAATACCGTGTTAATTTTTGTTACAAGAACATTTGCTTTACGAAACAAAACCACATATGAAATACCATGTTATTTTGATTATTTAAGAGTAATAATTTAAATTATATAAAAGAGATTCAATTTTTTCGAAATAAATGAATGTATAAAATTTAAATAAAAAAAAAAGCAAATTGTAATAATTTGTAAAATAAAAAAAACCAGAAATACAAATAAAAAGATTTTAAACGGAGTTCTGAACTTCCTACCAAAGTTTTTATTGCTTTTCATTGGGAACACCTTGGATACCGGCGAGCTCACCTCAGCCTTAGTATAAAAAGCATCACAGGACTCTATTTTAGATTTATGCTGCAGTGACTTATTTTTTTATAAAAGGAGATAAATTAACCCATACCTCTTCTGTAAAACATCCTATCATAACTCAGGATGTTACACCTACATATACAAAACCCTACAGGTTGCCGGAAGCACAATGACCTGATAAAGATGGTAACAAGAAATGGAGAATCGTTGTCGATTTTCACAAACTCAACGACAAAACCGTCGGTGACGCATACCCGTTACCTAACATAACTGATATTCTGGATCAGTTAGGGAGTTCAAAGTTCTTCTCAACTTTAGATCTAGCCAGTGGCATCCATCAGATCGAAGGTCGCCCAGAAGATAGAGAAAAGACCGCTTTCTCTTCTCCTTTTGGTCATTATGAATTCATTAGAATGCCTTATGGATTAAAAGGTGCTCCAGCCACCTTCCAAAGGTTAATGAATAATGTTTTGACTGGACTTCAAGGTATAAAGACCTTCGTTTATATGGATGACATTGTGGTTTATGGTAAGACGCTAGAAGAACACAATTCAAAACTAAGAGAAATCTTCGAACGTCTTAAAATGCATAATCTAAAATTGTAGCCCGATAAATGCCAATTTTTGCGAACTGAGCTCAATTATTTGGGACATGTTATAAACGAATCCGGTATTAAACCTGATCCACAAAAAATCGAATGTGTAAAAAATTTTGCACAACCCAAGAACGCAAAAGACATCAAAAGCTTCCTGGGTCTTGCAGGTTATTATCGACGCTTCATAAAAGATTTTGCAAAAATTTCTAAACCTCTTACTAATCTTTTACGTTGTTCGCTTCGACTGGACTCCTCTTTGTACAAATTCTTTTCATGGATTAAAAGAAAAACTCATTAATCCACCCCTCCTCCAATATCCCGATTTCACTACAAACTTCATTCTTACAACGGATGCTAGCGACTTTGCTATTGGAAGTGTCCTTTCACAAGGTGAAATTCGTAATGATCTTCATATCTCTTATGCATCACGAACTCTTAATAAAAACGAAAAGAATTATTCTACTACAGATAAAGAACTTTTGGCTATCGTTTGGTCAGTCAAACATTTCCGACCATATCTGTATGGAAGAAAATTTCAACTTTACACGGATCATAAACCTCTAGTTTATATCCACAATTGTAAAGATATAAATTCTAGAATGATGAGATATCGCCTACAGCTGGAAGAGTTTGAATATGAAATCATTCACAAAAAAGGTGAACAAAATACAAATGCTGATTGCCTAAGCAGAATTGCAAAAATGACTCTTCGTTCAGATACAAAACCGTCTTCTTATTCTTCTCAAAATTCGTCTTCTGGAACATCTCCTAACTCGTCTTCTATCCCACCTGCTATATCGTCTCCAACATCGTCTGAAAATAATAATTCTTATTCTACACCTTCAAATTCTATTTCTTCACCAACAAATACAAGTTCGTCTTCTACATCTTTAACTTCTTATTCTTGTTCAAAATCTTCAAATAAAAGTACTAATTCTTGTTCAAAACCATTTCCTAACTCTTGTTCAAAATATTCACATACAAATTCAAATTCTTCTTCAACATCTTGTTCCAAATCTTTCAACACTAATTCCAATCCCAGTTCCAAATCAGCAAAAACCAATCCAAGTTCTAATGCTTCAACTGAAAATACTTATTCTTGTTCCACATCTTCTAACATAAATATTGATCAAGAAGCATCTCCTTCATCTACAAATCATGATTTTAATTCTTCTTCAAGTCCTTCAACATCTTCAAATAGAAACTCTAATTCCTTAAAATCCAGTTCTAATTCTTATTCAACGCCTTTAATCATAACTACTAATTCTTCGAATAATCCTTCATCAAAACCACATTTGTCAGAAAATGAAATCAAAACTATTCTTAAGGAATTTCATCTAGATCCGATTGGACACTGTGGTGTCAACAGAATCTTTAAACGTATAAAATTATATCATAGTTGGAAAAATATGTTTCAAGATATAAAAAACTACATTAAAAATTGCGAACTTTGTCAGAAAAACAAAGTAACAAAATACACTATGGAACCTATGGTTATAAGTTCAACTTCTAAATACCCGTTCGAAAAA
This sequence comes from Platycheirus albimanus, assembly GCA_916050605.2. Lineage (NCBI taxonomy): Eukaryota > Metazoa > Arthropoda > Insecta > Diptera > Syrphidae > Platycheirus > Platycheirus albimanus. Next base: position 167,699,842 of record OU696696.1, on the reverse strand, counting down.
ATTTCTATCGATATCGTTGGTACCTATCATATGACTAATAATAATAATAAATATCTTTTAACATCCTATGACTAATAATAATAATAAATATCTTTTAACATTCATCGATGATCTGACTAAATACACTGATGCAATCCCTTTACCAAATCAAGAGGCTAATACAATCGCCGAAGCATTCGTCAAAGAAATAATATTTCGATATGGAACACCCAAATACGTGTTGTCAGATCAAGGCCAAAATTTCATAAGCGATATATTCAAAAATGTATGCAATCTTCTCAAAATTACCAAACTCCAAACAACTGCATACCGACCACAATCAAATTGCTCTTGCGAAAGAAGTCACAGAAATTTCGTGGAATATCTCCGTTGTTTTATCAATAAATCGCAAGACGATTGGGACAGCTGGATTAAATATGCCGTTTTCGTACATAATACGACACCCAACACTTCAAAGTCGTACACTCCATTAAAACTTATGTACGGTAGACAAATTGAACTTCCTTCTAGTGTAATAAAAAACCCAGAAATCTGTTACAATTACGATTTGTATGCCAATGAGCTTAAATAAAGGCTTCAGCATTGTCACCAAATCGCTAGAGACAAACTTTTCAAAGAGTAAGGAATCTTCAAAACTTCAGTATGATAAAAAAAAAATCCGGGAGACTTTCAGATAGGAACGCTTGTTCTACTCAAAAATGAAAGTAATAAGAAAAATAAAAACAAAAAGCTCCTTCCTCTTTGGTCAGGACCTTACGAAATCTTATCTAAGTCAGGAGTAAACTCCGAAATTAAAATAAAAAATAAAAAAGTTAAAGTCCACAACAATAGACTAAAATTTTTTCAAGTTTATTAAAATCTTCAATCCCAATATTCTTTCCAGAAATGGAGAAACCAATAATTGTAATCCTCAACTCAATCCTGAGTAACCCAATGATGATCAACCACGAGCAACCATATGAAATCGTCGACTTGAAAAACAAGAGGGGAATATACTACGAACACGTTGGTAACCTTAACCTTTTCTCTAACCATTGGAACTTACTCATATATACTAACCTTACCGATCTCAACCTTCAATACAATTCTATCTTACTGACCTATGAAAAAACTCTATCCTCTTGCAAACAACTTCTTTCTTCTAACGAACACTTATCCCAATGCGAATCCCTTCCTACCCTTTCTACGTTAGTCCTTTATCGAATTAAATCACAGGACCAAATTATAAACAAATACTTAGGAACCGCAATTAAACCTCGAATACAAAAAAGAGGATTAATAAATGCTATTGATTCTATATCAAAGCAATTATTTGGCTCCCTCGACGACGAGGATGCACAAACTTTCTCTCGTCATATAAATAAACTTAGCCAACAACAACATTAAGAATCCCAATTAAACGAAAAACAAATTTAAATATCAAAAAATATCATCCAACAATTAAACCTTACAAAAGACCAAATTATTAAATTAGAAGAAAAAATTGAAGAAACCAGTAAAATCATTAATCAAATAAACAAAAACTTAAATAGTGACAACATAATAAATAAATCCTTTCTTCACCTAAACGAACTTTTAACGATGTTCAACTCTTTATCAGAATACTACTATTCCACCAAAGATCACCTCCTTGACGCTATTTACTCCGCAGCCCATGGAAAACTTCACCCATATCTTATTGATCCTTCTAAACTCACCGAAGAAATTAAAAAGATACAATTACTCCTTCCAGAAGAAAAACGTTTACCACTTAATCTACAAGAGTAATATTTAGACACACTTTTTAATATCTTAGAAACTCATGTTTACTACGCTGACAATCAAATTAATTTTGTATTAAGAATCCCTCTTACTTCTTCAAAAAACTATAACGTTTATAAAATGACTAGTATACCAAATCTCATCGAAAACAAAACCTATGCAATTATAATACCCGAAAAACCTTTCCTCATCGTAGACTCAGAAAATCAATCGTATTTTCTCTATGATAACAATGACTTAGACAAATGTCAAACAACTACAAAAATAATTATCTTTGCGAAAGAAATACACCAATCCTTTTCATATCATCAAGCAGTGCCTGCGAACTGAATTTACTTTCCATTCTTCCATATGAAATCAGTAATTGCAATGTTCAGTTAATGCAAATAGTATATCACCCGATTTTCCTACAGCTAGCAGACTCCAATTCTTGGATTTTCGTTTCCCCAAATCCAGAAAATCTTATGATTAAATAATGCCAAAATCTTAACTCTCAAATAAACATAAATGCAACAGGTATTCTTAAAATCGAACCAAACTGTATCGCAAATACAAGATGTCAATCCTTAAGCTCCAAAACAAATTTCGAAACAAAAACTAATCTTATCTTTATTTCGTCAAATCCTTATCTTTCGTTTAATATAACACCACCACAATTTGAGAAAATTACCAGTTATGCTACAAAGTCTTTTAACATACATAATCAGATTGATGACCTTAATTCTATCAGTAAGAATATAGACAACTTACAAAATTCTCAGTTTGTATATTCGAATACCGATAGTAAAAATAAAAACACCACAATCGTGTTTTTCCTTTTAATGCTTTTCGTCGTATTCATAGTTATAATAATATTGCTAATGCGGGATATGAGAAAGAACTCTGTACATAAAAAAGAAACGGAATCATTATCAATGCCAGAAATAAAAGTTGATTCAACCCCAGTAACATCGATAGAAACCGAACCAATACCAAAACCTCGTTTAGCTCCATCAAACCTAACTCGTTCACTTCCAATTCCATCTTCTCACAGCAAAGCCGAAACTCGCACCACTCCAAGGTACAAGTTTCGTCCGTAAGGGGGGAGGTGTTGTAAAGTGCGTACTTCACAACATTCCCTTATCACCTTCCCTTATCCCATTCCAATTCAATCCATTCAAATTCCCACAGTCATTATTTCATTTTGATTTGATTGAACAATATCCGACCCACTTAAAATTCACATATCATCATTTCCTTTAAATTACCTACAAACATTACATTCAACTCCAAAGCCGATCAACGGTCGCTCCACTTAAACCCATTCATTTTCCCAATACATTTAACTTCTCCAATTTCATTGCCTGCCCCATTGAAACAAAACCTTAATTCCCAGATCATCATTTTCATTTTTACTTGCTCTATAGGGCAAGTATTGGTTTCGTGCAGAAAAAAAAAAATCGAGGTTTTAATCAAACATGACATTACGATTATAGAGAAGCCCAAAAAAGTGGTTTTCGCCATACCGTCCGTCGGTCCGTCGGTCTGTCTGTGCGTCTGTGCGGATGTGCGGATGTGCGCTTTTTCACGTCATGCTACAGCCTAAACGGCTTGACGGATTTTCTTCAAACTTGGTATATAGTAGTTTGAAGAAAAACGGTTGTCGAGGTTTTTTTTATTTCGTTTTAGCCCGGCTCAAACTGGTACCTTTCAAGTAACGGTTTTTTTCAATTTGAATTTTCTCGAAAACGGCTATAACGATTTTGATTAAACTCAAAATTAAGCTTACTTTAAGCTTTTCTAACAAATCTGCGTTTTTCGTTTTTGGCTCAAATAGTCCTAACGAAAATCAGGTTTTAACGGCTTTTTTTCAAATAGCCATAAGTTCACAACGGCTTGATTGAATTGACTCAAATTTCGTTTGACATAGTTTTTCATAGTGTTCTATAGGATGGTTTAGTAAATTTTTCACTGAAGCCTTTCTAAACGGTGGCTTCCATACAACGAGCCGTTGAGTTTTAGCCAACATTTTTTGGTTTTTTCTAATTTTCTCGAAAATGGCTCTAACGATTTTGATTTAACTTTGTGTGTTATATTCTTTTAATGTTTTGAAGAGAACTGCGTTTTTAGTTTTTGGTTACAAATGCAAATAACGGAGATCTGCTATTAACGGCTTTTTTCAAATGGCTATAAGTTGTCAACGGTTGCATCGAATTCACTCAAACTTTGTTTGGTATAGTTCCTTACAGCTTCCTATCAGATAGCATTGACTTTTTTTCATTTTCTCTTTTTTAAATGGTGGCTCCAATACAAAGAGCCACTAGATTTTGGCCAATTTTTTCATTTTTTCTAATTTACTCAAAAAAGGCTCCCCCGATTTTTATGAAACTTTGTATGTAACATACATAGAATACTTCAAACAAAACTGCTTTTTTAGTTTTTGGCTATACATGATAATAGCGGAAATTGCTTTTAACAGTAGGTATGTATTATTAATTTGGCCATAAATGGACATTTGTATCATTTGTAACACCCAAAAGATAATGTCTTATTTTAAATATTAAAGGTTTCTTAACGTTAGCTACCATATATCGAGTTTTCCAGTTTTAGCCAAATTTTTTTGGTTTTTACCAAATTTTTCAAAAATGAATTGTTCTTATTGATCGAAAAGTTTGTTTTCATCGTACTATTGCACCAACAGAGCAAGTACGTGCGACCCAGTCGTGCATTTTATTCTATATCCAACAAGCAATGCACTCCCTTTTCCAGTTCATATTTCTCTGGTGCCAGGTAGAAAGGGGTTAAGTCAGAAATAGTAGTTTTCCACAAAATGAGATTGAATTTTGAAAATTTGTTTCTTTATCTAGATATTCTTTTTTAGAAAGAAGAATGATGCAAAACAGTCATTAAAACGGTTGTTTGTAATGGCATAAGGCTGTTGACAAAAAAAAAATTGGTACTTACCGGGTTTTTGGATGACTTATCCCCTTAGAGCCAATTTTTGTAACTTGTTGAAATAAAGTTTTGTTTGAGGAGTTAAGTCAAGAAAAAAATCTTTGCATACAAAAATCTCAGTTTAATTCATAAAACATAAAATAAATTCAAATACAAATAAATTAAATTGTGATCTTATTAGATAAGTGTTTATGTTTGGTCATCCTCTTCGTCGAACAAATCGGGATCTTCATCTGCTGCCTCTTCCGAAGTTACCAAGTTTTTATAAAATTCATGGAAAACCGTTTTCAAAGCAATAAAGAAGCTCGTTGTGTTAATACTTTTGACCTACCTCTTATTATGAATTACTAGCAAACACATGCCCGCTTCGCTGAGCACATTTCAATTTTCAAATAGCCTGTTGCCTCTAAAAAAAAATGCAGTTTAGCCAATTCTTTCAATTTGTCAGGCTTGAGAAATGCTAAAATTAAAGGGTATAGAAAGAAAACTTTGAATAAAATTGTTTTTTTTTTTAAATTTCTTACATTTTATTCCAATGCTTTCAGTAGGAATAGGTGCACTTAAGACTGGGAATTTTTCAGTGGTGCGTGAAATGAGTGTGATTCATTATGTTGAGTCCGCAGTCATGAATTTTTTTTTTTTCTCAAATTCTTAAGAGAAAAGAAATATGATGGGTGTGATGCGATTGTTAACACTACTTGTGTAATTGAATTGAGAGATTAAGCTGACACAGCATAACTGTGGTGCAGAGCGATCGATTGGATTCGATCGTTGTTTTTTTTTCATTTAAGTCGAGAACTCCAGAAAAAAAATGATGATAATTGATTCTTATATTTATTCTTCAAACGCTACAACGGACGTTGGATTTTGATTAAGATGAAACAATCTCAGTATTTAAGATATGGGGGAGGCAAAAAGTGAATTAAGGAAATCGATATGAAGTTAAGTTAGTATGGAATTGGGATGAATATGGGAATTATTATGAAAAGTAGGTATGAAAAGTATGTCTTGGAATTTTTCAATGGTTCGAGAAATGAGTGTGATTGTTTATGTTGAATCCGCAGTCATGCATTTTTTTTTTTTTTTTGTATCTCAAATTCTTAAGACAAAAGAAAGATGATGGGTGTGATGGGGATGTTTACACTTCTTGTGTAATTGAATTAAAAAGATTAAGCTGACGCAGCATAGCTGTGCAGAAGGATTGATTGAAGTCGGGAACTCTTGTGAGTTTTCCTTTCCTTGAAATAGCATAACTTTGTTCTTCATTAAGAAAAGTAATATGCGTAAGAAAAAAGTGATGGTCAACGATAATTGTTCTTTAATGCTACAACGGATGATTTTGATGACACAATCTCAATATTTAAGATATGGGGACAAAGGGGTGAATTAAGGAGTTGATATGAAGTAAGTATAGAATTGGGATGAATATGGCAATCATTATGAAAAGTAGGTACGAGTGTATAAAAAAAAAAAAAAAAAAAGTAAGAATTGCGCACAAGTGAATCTCGAAAACCGAGTTGACGAGTACGATGCAAGGACAAGATCTGGACAATTCAAGAAGAGCATCCGATAGGAACACTACTCTTTAAAGTAAAAAAAATGTCGTTCATTAACAAACTTAAGGCCAGAGTTAATATGCACAAACTGCACAAACCAATATTGAGTTTGGCAAAACTCATTCAGAAAAAACGCTACCCTATAATCGAATGCAAGAGGGTAAACGGAAAATATGGCGAGCAAATCATGCTAGAACTGGAGAATTGTTCTGTTTTCTTACCGAAACGGTGCAACTCTCAGGACATTGCTAATATGAGGCAATGTTCCTTCGAAGTAGTAGAGCCTTATGGAGAATTATCATTCCATGTTGATTTTCATCTAAAGGATGAAAACAATCAGCAACTGCAGCAGCCACATCAGGAACAGCAGTCACATCAGCAACAGCAGGAACTGCAGCAACAACAGCAACAACAGCAGCAACTGCAGCAGCAACAGCAGCAGCAACAGCAGCAACCGCAGGAACTGCAGCAACAACAGCAGGAACTGCAGCAGCAACAGCAGCAACAGCAGGAACTGCAGCAACAACAGCAGCAGCAACTGCAGCAACAACAACAGCAGCAACAACAGCAGAAGCAGCAGAAAAAACAGCCTCAACAACCACAAAAAAATAGAAGACAAAAGCATCATGAGGTAAACATATTACCAACACCGTATTTTGATGACGAGCCTAATTTGCTCCATTCCCAAAAATATGCTTTTAAATAAATAAATGGCATTGAAAAAAATTTAACGTCTCTTTTTTTTTTTCTTGGACTTTCAGCGTTTTGAAATAATGAGCGATATTGTAACTAATATCAAAAGATTTAATATGAAAGGGCGCAAAATAGAATTCGCATTAAATCCTGTTCCAGACCAAGAAGAACCTACTTCATGGATTAAGAACGCAGTTGAAGATATTTTATGTTTAGCCATCAAAGATCTTAGTCCCAACGATAAGGTGGGTGTGACTTTTACTGGTAAAAGCTTCGTAAGCAACCGCGGTAGTGGATGGATTAATTATAAGAATTGCTCAGAATTGAGTTTTTCTGATATATGGGACATGATATCGAAAATTTTCCAGAGCAACTCCGAAGGAATAAGCACAGATAACTTTTGCTTATCGGTTACTTCGGTGCAGATGCCAGTTGGGGAGGGAAGAAATCCATCAAAGATGTACAACACTTTCGACATAAAAAATACAGATAATTTATGCCTTCCACGTGCTTTGGTTGTAGCCAAGGCATATGCAGATAAGGAAGTAGATACTGATAAAATAAGAAGAGATATTTTAAAAGTTCAAACAAAGAGAACAATAAAACTTTTATATGATTCCGAAATAAATGTACCAGCACATGGTTCTGGAATAGAAGAATTGAAAGCTTTTCAAAATCATTTAAAAGACTACAAAATAACTGTGTATGAATACGGGACTAAAGGTAGGAAAATAATGTACGAAGGGTTTTCCAATTCCAATGAGAAAAAAATAAATTTACTATACTTCAACAACCATTTTAATGTGATTACTTCCCTAACCGCCGCATTTTGCTGCTCATTCTATTGTGAAATTTGCCATTTACCATACAACACAAAAAATAATCATCATGGATGCATCAAACAGTGTTCTCAATGTCAGCGGTCACCAATATGTTCAGAGACAAAACTGCAAATTGTATGTTCAGATTGTAATCGTAGTTTTAAGGGGACTAACTGCTATGACAACCAAAAAACGTCTAGTTCATCAGGAAAACTGTCTATTTGTGATCAAATAAAAAGATGTCTTCTTTGCCTGAAATCCTATGGAGGAGGACGAGATCACATTTGTGGAGAATTATTTTGCAAATATTGCAAAGTACATGTGCCAAAAGACCATTTTTGTTACATTCGCCCTGACACGAAGACACCTAATCTTAAAGATTTATTATATATATTTTATGATCTTGAGTGTCGGCAAGAAAAGATTATTGGAAAAAAAGATGAAGAGGAAACAAACATTGTTACAAAACAACATGAACCAAATTTGTGTGTATTTCAACACAAATGTGATCATTGCATAGATCATGAAGATTTATATTTTTGTCAACGTTGTAAGTTATCAATCAATGTTTTAAAAGGAGACATGGTCAGTCACATCAACATTTCTTCAGCATGTGCTTGAAATGAGAAAACAATTTAAAAAAGTAATTGTGGTAGCTCATAATGGTCAGGCGTATGACCATCAGTTTATCCTAAATTACGTTTTAAAAAAAACACAATTAAGCCCTGAACTAATTATGCGAGGTACAAAAATATTAAACATGCAGCTTGGAAACGTCAAATTCATCGACTCAATAAATTACTTTCCTATGGCTTTATCAAAACTCCCGAAAGCCTTTGATTTGGCTCCGGTTCTCAAAAAAGGTTACTTTCCGTATTTATTTAATACAAAGGAAAATGAACACTACAATGGTAAACTACCAGCAGTAGAGTTTTATAATCCTGATGCGATGAAAACTGAAAATCGTGATAACTTTTTAAAATGGTATTCGGAGCATAGAAATGATAGTTTTGACATGCATCATGAAATTGTAGAATACTGCAAGAGTGACGTCAAAATATTAACAGGAGCTTGTTTAAAATTTAGAAAATTATTTCTTAAACAAAGCAATGTTGAACCATTTTTGGAAGCGATAACTATTGCATCAGCGTGTAATCTTCTTTTCAGACGAAACTTTCTGAAACCTGACACTATAGGATTAATACCTAAGAATGGATACAGATGTATTGATAACCAATCTGTTCAAGCAATACAGTGGATGATTTGGGAAGAAAAAAAAAGAAACATTAACATAAAGCACGCATATAATGGGAGAGAAGAACTTATAAACGGGGTAAAGGTTGATGGTTTTTGTAAAGAAACAAAGCAAATTTTTGAATTCCACGGCTGCTACATTCATGGTCATCCTCTATGTTTGAAACATAAACGCGATGAACCTTTGCATGAAAATGAAACAGATACACTAAATCAACCTTATGAAAGAACAATAGCTAAAACTGAGCGATTAAGAAAGTTTAATTACGAAGTCATTGAAATGTGGTCTTGTGAGTTTCACCATCTTATTAAGAAGTTTAATAAAGAAGAATTAAATTTCATTGAAAGCCATGAATTAATTCCAAATTCTCCGCTGAATCCTCGTGATGCTTTTTATGGTGGACGAACTGGGAATTCATTTAATTATTTTAAATGTAAGTCAGGTGAAAAGAGTCATTATATAGATTTTTGTTCTCTTTACCCATGGATCTGTAAAATCGGAAAATTTCCTATTGGTCATCCTAAAATCCATGTATACGGAAGTGCTAATTATTGTTCACCAACAAAACTAGAACACGTAAATGGTATTGTCAAATGCAAAATTCTACCCCCAGAACACTTACTTCACCCGGTATTACCAATTAAGCAAAATAAAAAACTCATGTTTTCATTGTGCAAAAGCTGTAGTGATGAAAAAAATCAAGACCAGATGTGTACTCATTCCAACGAGCAAAGAGCATTAATTGGAACCTGGGTAATTGACGAAGTCTTGAAAGCAGTTCAAAAAGGATATATTATAATTACTATTTTCGAAATATGGGAATATGATGTTGCGGAATATAACTTAGAAACGAATTCTGTCGGTCTTTTTACTTCCATGATGAACAAATTTCTAAAGATTAAACAAGAAGCATCAGGATGGCCAAATGAATGTTCATCTCACGAAGAAAAGGTTAAATACATAGATGATTTTCTTGCAAAGGAAAATATTAAGCTGGAATATTCAGAAATTTGCAAAAATTCGGGCAAGAGATCGCTGGCTAAGCTTATATTGAATTCATTTTGGGGAAAATTTGGACAGCATGAAAATCAAATTCAAACAATTGTTTTGAACACCCCTTCAACATTATTTCATCTACTTACACATCCATCAGTGGAGGTGTCGCATTGTTGTTAACTTTGAAATGAAAGAAGAAGCAGCCGACTCCCTATCGACAGTTAATGTTTGTATTGCTGCTTATACAACTACCTTAGCTCGTCTTTAACTCTACAGCTATCTAGAGAGTTTAGAGGAAAGAGTTCTCTACTATGACACAGATTCAGTTATATATGTTAGTCGACCAGGGGATTTCCTTCCACCTACTGGGAAATTTATCGGTGATATGACAGATGAACTAGAAAGTTACGACGTTGGAAGTTATATAACGGAGTTTGTAAGTGGAGGCCCTAAAAATTATTCTTTTAAAGTATTTAGTACAAGAGATAATACTGAACACGTTGTCTGCAAGGTAAAAGGCATTTTCCTGAATTATGAATCATCACAAAAAATTAACTTTGATTCAATTAAGAATGCTGTACTGAATTCTTCTTCATCAGATACTGAAAACAGTATAATAATAACATCAAATAATATTCGGAGAACTCAAGAGCATGAAGTTATCACCATACCAGAAATAAAAACGTATAGGGCAAAAGCAGAAAAACGTCGTTTTTTGGAAGACCATAGTTCCTTACTTTATGAAAATAATGTTTCTAAAAACTTTTGAAATAAAAGAAAATTTAAGTTTACAAAAATAAAAAAATTATTTTATTTACTTCGCATTACACTCATTCAAGAACATACTTAAAAGAAAAACATTTTGAAGTGCACAACATTTTACATGGCTTTCACATTTTATTTGATTAGGATAAATACTTCTGAGTTTTTTTAAATTTGGACAGCTTAAAAAATCTTCTACGTTTTTGACTTCTACATTTTCATTAGCAAGTAAGTTTCTAAGCCATTTTGCTTTGTCGATGCCTTTAACGTAGACAGTACCATTTTGAATTTTTCTTCGTAGGAATATTTTTACTTTTGCAAAACTGATATACCCTCCATTCCAACATAATCCATGATAATTATTATATAACCAGTGGGCTTGCCTTCTGAGTGATGTAGATAATAGACTCAAATTGCACGGGGGTGTAACAATAAAATGATGATGATGATGATGTCCTTCATACAGTATAGCAAGTTCTTTCAAAATGAACTCTTTATTCAATCCTCCAATACCTTGGAAATCTACAATATAGGTATTCATAATTAAGATAATGTGTGTGTTCGCGATAAATTCACACTACGTTCTGACAAAGTTTTAAATTATGACATTCAACTTAAGTCAGTTTGTGAACTTCTCTAGTTATAGGGTTATATTCAATTAAACGATCATGAAGTATCAGACAAAATAGAGATGTGAAAGCTGGAATTGTAACCGATGTTTTTAGTTCAATTTTTACATCTATAGGGCCCGTTTTAATAACTTCATTTTGACGTGAGCAATCAATAACTATAATAGGAGCAATATCTTTAAAATCTTTTCGTGATAAGAGCGGTTGTGATTGTTTATTATAGTACGATTCTTGAAATTTACAATACATTTCATAGAGAACAGCATACCGATATTCTGTATATTTAAGATTTAAATCTTCACGAGGATACGATTCGGAGTTTAAATGCACCTTTACATTGGATACGTCACAATGATCAAATTTACTTGCATCTTTAGAACGTTGATTTTTTCTATTAGTTTGTAGAGCGAGAATTACATATCTTGGTTTTTCAAGTTGAGTTGAAGTTTTTACTGTCCATACAAGATCAGTAGTGGCTGGCAGTTTCGGGTATTCATAGAGCTCCCAATTTCTAAAGTGTATTTGAATTGGTTTTGATTGAATTTGTTTCAATAGGGTAAGTTTATTTGAATCGGACAATGTTATATGTGGAACTCTCCAGTGTACTTTAGAAATCGATAACTTTAAATTTTCATTTTCATCTGAATTAGATAGATAAATATTCTCATTGGTTCGAGATCGAACTAGAATTAATTCATGCTTTGCGTTTGTTATAATTTTTTTTATAGTCTTCTGCAAACCCCATCAGAGATTTTAGAGGCATACAAAAACTGAAAACATCTTTTGCTGGAATTGTAGCATTTCCAGTCCATGATCCATTTTCTAACCGCTTACTTTCATTACTAGTCGAAGATATATAATTTTTCAATGACGTTGTAACGCCAACGTTTTTATTGTTTTCAATTTCTATTCCATTGAGCTCATAATGTATTTCTTCAAATAAATATGCCATGGCATTATTTGTTAATCCTGTTGTAGTGGAAAATGTGTTATCAGGTTTTGTAAGACTTCCTTCAATATAGATATCAGTGGCGATTCCTGGTCCTCATCCTTGGTTTACCTACGACCCTCGGGAAAGTTAAGACAATAATAAAAAAAACTCAAAACTGTTGTTGTCCAAAAGTTTTTTTTTAATTTATGATAAAATTTTTAGTAAGGAAAAATGTTAATTTTATATAGTGAAAAATTATGAGTTAAATGAAAACTAAAATACGAAAATAAATAATAATAAAAATAAAATGCACGACTGGGTCGCACGAACTTGCTCTAATGTGAGACAGTGGTGTAGGAGCTTGAGATTTTGATAAAAATACATTTTTCAAAATTCTTAAATAAATACTTAAACTAATTTGAGCTGAAAAAAAGTACGCCATTTTATTTCTTGCATACATTTGAATTTATGAGAACAAATTTATAAAAATCTGTGGAGCGGTTTTCGAGAAAAAAAGTTTTTTTGAAAAACTTTTTGAAAAAAATTTTCAAAAAAAATTCAAAAACGCCAGTTCATAGGTATTCAGCAAATACATTTATTTATAATTTTTGGAAAAAATTGTATAAGCCGTTTTCAAAATATTAATTTTTTAAATTTTTTTTACAAAATGCTTTTAAAAATACAAAAAAATATTTTTTGAAAATATTGGTATGCAGTACAAACTCAGCTACCTACAGCTATATATGTGTAAAATTTTGGAAGAATCGGTTGAGTCGTTTTCGAGATAGTCGAAAGCAAAAAAAAAAACGGTCCTATGGAAAGTACCGTTCGTAGCCATTTCTTAAACTTTTTTTTCGGCCATATTATTGGCCGTACCTAAAAAGCAACACTGTTATTTTTTGAGCTAAAAAAAAAATTTCAATTTCCCCTCTGTACAATATCTAAAAATCTCTATATACCAAGTTTGAAGCAATTCGGCCCACCCGTTTGGGCTGTAGGTCTCTATACATACAGACATACAGACAGACAGACAGACAGACAGACATACAGACGGACAGAATTTTTAGACCATCTTTTTCCGTCTTCGCTATCATCGTAATGTCATGTTTGATTGTTATCTCAAAACTTTTTTTTTCGACGAATGCATAACTTGCCTTATAGTACCTATAATCGCAAGTAAAAAGTTATATTAAGCGATTTATGTTTGCAAAACAAACAAAAATACACATTGCACGTTAATTTTATTATTAATAAAATTAATGACTTAAAGTAAAAAAAAATCAAAATAAATAATAAAAGTACATAAAGAAATAATAGTTAAATAAATAATAACACAATTATTACAATGACATTAATTCAACGAGTGATGTATAAAGGATCACAAAACAAATTAAAACATAAGCGAGAGCTACAGTACGTTTGCAACGAACTGTTGGATACCCTATTCCCTATATTTTTGTATGTGTATGCGTCTGCCTCCCGCAGCCAGCCGATATTTCAGTTTCAGAAACAAAATTCTTCTTTAGCAGACAGAACAAAATTCAATAACATTAATTTTGTGTGGTGTGATGTTCAATTAGTCCTGGCACAATAAAAAAAGGCGTGCGCCACGCCCAAAGTCAAAAATTTTTATTGCCAAGGCAATTGGTATGAGCTCAGTGACGTTCAATTTTATTCTTGCAGATCGATTTGAACAAAACAAGACAAAACTTAAATTTTTAAAAATTAGATTTTGAACGGAAATAGCGATTATGGCTGTTTTTAACAATTCTTATACCACACTCTGCTACGTAACCAAGGAATATAAATCTACGTGTTCATCTTTTTACTTCAACACTGCGACCGATAGTTAAAAAACGTTAAAAAATGAATGCATTATACGACTTTTGACAGAAACGCCCCTTAAAAGTGGGCGTGTCTTAAAAATTGAAGCATTAACTGAGCTTTGATCAGTATTTAGGCATATGTGTAAAACTACAGCTGAATCAAATAGCTTTTAAACAATCTTACCTGAACAAAGGTATTTTATCAAAATCACCCCTTCAAAAGTGGGCGTATTGAAAAAATTTACACAAGAAAATGTAAAGATATATTTCTCAAACGAACGGAAGGAAAAATGTTTAAATTGAATATTGAAAGTACATTAAATATTTGAGACTACGTTTATCGTTCTTTCATGAAAAGTGGGCGTCAGCCACGCCCAAAATCAAATTTTTTGATTTCATACACAAGATGTTTATGTGCAAGTAATACCCACAAAATTTAATGTCTTTCGCATTAATATAACAATTGTTATTTTATAAAAACAATATTGATGGTTTTGTGTGAAAAATGGGCATCAGCTACACCCAAACTGAAATATTTTTATTTAATTGGAAGAAAGTTTACCTAAAGCTTACGTGTGCAAAATCTTAGCGTTAAGCTTTCATCGTAACTGTACAAAAAACATAATTTAATTTTACCAAATTGAGATTGTTCAACAAAAATGGTGGTTGTGGGCGTGTTTGTGGGCGGATTTTGCCGGGTTAAGAACTTAGCCTTTTTCTTGAACCAAAGATTATATATACCAAATTTCAGCTTTCTAGCTCAACAATTGCGACCTCTAGAGAGTATACATACGGACGGACGGACGGACATGGCTAAATCGACTAGGCTTTTGATTCTGAGTCAAAATATATATACTTTTCTATACCTAACGGTATTATTTCTCTATGTTACAAACTCCACACCAAATACAATATAGCCATTCTATGGAATAGGGTAGGGTATAAAAATCAAAACAGCGACTATGAGCATAATCGTTTCGTGTTGGCGAACACGTGCGTCGTCGTACGTCGTCGCGTCGTGCTAATTGATATAGAAATAGAAACACTACGACTACGAGCACGAAAGTTGCTTAAGAGTTAAAAATGTGTATCTGTTGCTGTTTCTGTATTCTCCTTCTACGTTGTCGCCGACTTCTGTTCTCAGTCGAAGGGAATCGCTTTTTTTTGCGCTTAACCTTCTCTTTATTTTTACAGGCGTTTAGTGGAATGTATGCGTCTATCTCTCTCTGAAGATTGTATGCAAATAGTTACCGCAAATTTTTACGGTATCAGAGATTTTTTGTGTATAACAAATTCTCATCAAAGGGAAGGGAATCACTTTTTTTTTTGCGGTAACCATTCTTTTTATTTTTACAGGCGTTTATTGGAATGTTTGTGTCTACTGTTTTTGAAGATTGTATGAAAATAGTAACCGCAATTGTTTACGGCAGCAAAGCGGTGTATCAAATAGATTTTCTGCACAAGTTATTTCTTGTGTATGCCACGTTCTGGGTCAAAGGGAATCGCTTTTTTTTGCGCTAAACTTTGTTTTTTTTTTGTGTTCAGGCATTTATTAAAGTGTTTGAAACTATAAATTTTTGAACTGTTGATTTGCGGAAGAATATTAAATATCTGAAAATACATTTATTTTTTGAAATTCTTGGTTTACCGCCGATATACTTGGTTACTATGAGGAATCGCCCCTGATAGATATAGCTTTCACTAGGTAAAATACACAAGTCTTGATTCTGTATTGCAATACGTATTTCATCGCTTGTATTAAATGACTGAACAAAGGGTGAATAACTGTGATACTCGAACTTTGTTATACTATTATCATGGACAGGTCCATCAGATATATTTAATATATCGTTCATATTTGTTTTTATTATTGTACTATCTTAACTCAAAGCCTAAGCTTTGAAGAAAAGCTTTATTTTCAGTTGTTAATGTTGGTCTTAAGGGTTTTACTGTCGGAGGAGAACTAATCAAGTGAAAGCTTCTGGTATATGTTTTATAATTATTATTATTATAGATTAACATTATTCAGATTTTGGAATTAAATGCAAGCGCACTGTTATACGTTCTCCTCTAAAATTTATTAAGTCTCCGTCTTGGTCTACGAGTTTGAGCGTCAGAGAACTGATTCGTTTGACATTCACAGGTAAATAGATAACATTTTTTGGAACTTCTATTATCTTATACCCTGATCCTGTCTCCGGTGAAAATTCATGTATAGTATGTACAGGAGTATTATTCAAATAAGACCCAGTTATTATATTACACTCAATCCTGATGACATTTACCTTATTTATGTCTACAGGTAAATCCGACGTGTGCAATTCACTGGCAGAAAGAACAGTGTTGCTGAACCCGAGTAGTTTTCCAATGGTTCTCTCTTTATTGAAAAATATTTGTTCTGAAGATTTGATTGTAGTCAGCATTGTATTGAAATTTGCTTCTATAGTGCAACTAATAGTTGAGTTTAATGATAATAATTTGTCGGTTATATAGTCAGCAATACTTTCAATTTCGTACGATCCTTCAGGAATTTCAATTGCATGCTCCCCTATATGGAATACATTGTTACGTTCGTCAACATTTGGTATGGAGTTATAAGTTTGAAAATCAATCAATCCACAAACATAGACCTTGGCAAGGTCCAAAGGTGGAAAATATTCTGCTGATAGTTGGGAAGTTCTCCCGCTTAAAGTAAGTGTCATTGCCATGACGATAAGAAATAGACTAAATGATTAACTTATTTATTTATTTATTTATTTTGAAAATAACAATGGTATAGGAATATTTAACATAAATGACCACAGTTAAACGAATCATAATTTTGATGTTTGGTATAATTATAGCCAATTTTGTCCCCCAAATAATTAATTATTTCGATAGGAGGTTGCAAATTACCAAAACTATCAAAATATTCAATATGTTTGTCTTTTTTATAATACGCTACCCAATGTGTTCCGAGGCCAATTGATGAATCTAGATTAACAATTCCACACTCATTTTTAAAAGGCTTAGTCTTCGGTAGACTATCTCGCATAAAGACTCCTCGAAAATGAGGGATGCATTTGCTTGCAAAATTTTGTATATCTATTTCATTTAATGCACGATTGGGTAGCGACTTTATAAGTTTTTTGGCTGAGGATTTAAATATAAGCCAAATCCTTTTCTGTAAGGTTTAAGGTGTAAACCATGACCAACTGCAATAGATTCCATTTTTAAATTATGCCGTTTTTTCTCTAAAAGATCCTTTTTAGCATTGTTTACATCGTTGACAGCTTTGATTACACCGGCAGCACCTCCCGTCAGAGCTCCAAGAGCCGAAAGGCCAGCAAATAGAGGTACAAGGAATGGAATTGCCTCTCCAATTTTTGGTACTGAAATAACTCTAGGGGTTTTAATCTTCCCTCTTTTCTTTTCTACGGTTTTCATTGCAGAAGATAAGGCTATTTTGCTAGCATTTTCTAAATTGAAAGGTTTCTCTCGTTTGAGTTGTGTTCCAATAAGTTGTCTCAAGTTATTGAAGGTTAACTGTTTAATTTTGTTTTTTTTTAGTTGTACCAGTGCCAGCGTCAGTTTTCCCCTTCCGCTTTTGTCTGGTTAAGTTAGAACAACCCATTCCAAGTTTTACTTTTGTTTTCATAAGATTAGTTACCAGAAGTGCATTTGTTCGTTCAGATAAGCTAGCGTCTTTAGATTTTACACGTTACAAAGCTTTTTCAGTTAAAATTCTATCGGCTTTGTGACGATCAGGTGTATTTTTGTTTTTGGAATATGATATATCATGCTCTTTGCACGCTTGATCTAATATATTTATTCCTGAATCTCCTCGAGCTAACCGTTCTTGGAGTTTTGTTCCAGGTCCACAAAACTGATAACCAGGCAAATGTAATTCAAAGGGTAGTTTGTTTATAACTGTGTTCAATAAACCTTTACCTTTCGCTAACTTTTGTTTACTGATGAAATTTTTCGAATAGTCAATCATTTTTATTTGATCATCCTTGCTATAGAAAGATTAGAAACTAAATGGTATTTTTTTTAAATAAATACTCTACATATATAGGATTCTATTTTAGTAATTGGCACTATGCGCTTCATTACACAACAATATAAATTACCTGTGCGAAACTTAGAAGTTACATCAAATCTTAAAATAAATAAAAAACATGGAAAGCTTTTCCCCAATAGTATAAGATGTCTAATTACTGGTCCATCGTACTGTGGAAAAACAAATACTATGTTGAGTTTGCTATTACATCCAAACGGATTAAGATTTAAAAATATATATATATATACTCAAAATCTCTACATCAACCAAAATATGAGTTCCTAAGACAAGTAATAAAACCTATAAAGAAATTGGGTTTTTTTACATTTTCAAACAACTGCGATGTTATTTTACCAGAAAAGGCTAAGCGAGATTCTGTGTTTATTTTTGATGACATTGCTTGTGAAAAGCAAGACACAATACGAATCTACTTTAGTATGGGACGACATCATCAATTAGATAGTTTTTACTTGTGTCAAACCTATACCCGAATACCAAAACATTTAATTCGAGACAATGCAAATTTTCTAATCATCTTTAAACAAGACGATATGAATTTAAGACACATTTACAATGATCACGTTAATTCGGATATGAAATTTATTACATTCCAAAATGCATGTGCACAATGTTGGAACACAAAGTACGGTTTTTTGGTAGTTGACAAAGAGAGCCCTTTGAATGACGGTCGATATAGAAAGGGTTTTGGCTGTTTTCTCAAGTTATAAAAACCGCCAACATTTCAGTATTTAGACCATTAACATTGTAATGATTGATGAAAACAGTACAGAGCAGTTTAGTGAAAAAGCCCTATCAGTAAATAGCAGTTCAATCCAGTTGGAGTCCCAGTTTTCAAAGGTCAAGACCAGTTACCTGCAGTTCAGTGAAGAGGTTTTACTAGTAAAAAGCAGTTCAGTCCAGCTAGACTCCCACTTTTCAAGGGTTAAGACCAGTAACCTTAACATTAAAATTAGATTGAACCTTATTGAACAAATATTCGAGCTGATTCATAACTTTTTCTCCATTTGTCTATGTAAAAGAAACTAATATTCTAACAATATGACGAATGTAGACGTTAAATTAACAAAAGAGCTTATTAAAACGACCGATGACCTTCGAAGAAAATTCAAAGCTCTAAAGAACAATAAGACATTTTACGAATCTCAATTCGAGGAAACTTTTAAACCTATTACTAAGCCTCTAAATGCATTGATCAAAAAATCAACAATCAATACCAATCAAGACAAAGAAGAAGAATGTAACTATTACCAAACGCCTATAAAGAAAACAAAAATACAAAACGATTCTAAAGATGAATTCACCACTCCCAAAACTTTTAACGACACTAATGTATTGTATAGTACCCAAGAAAGACCAATAGGTGGAAGAGAAACCGATAGAATTAAACGACGTCTTTTTGCAGAACAATTACCAAATGAACAATTCGATGAAATCCCAAGAAAATATTTTGATTTGTTCATAAATAATTCGAAAAGTATTGATAAGACATACGGTATACATTCCAAAGATGGGAAATTGTTTATTGGCAATGGGGAGTTCAGTATTATTGGAGAAAATATAAGAATAAAAAATAAAACCTTTCCAGGGACAAAAGGTCTTTATGAGTTAATATTTAAGAAAATTCCAGATAAAACTATTTACACTAAGGAAGACTTGAAAAATTACGATACCATATTAAACGATACAAATGCGTATAGGAAAGCATTTGATTCACAGAAACAAGTAAAAGGCAATGGGGGTTATAAATATAAAAAAATTATACGCTCATTTTTAGGAAAGACTTCATCAAGTTTTGATGATTCATTACAATCACCTATTTCAACTACAACACCAACAGGTAGAGGATTAATGCAATTTTCAAAAAATAAAAAAGAATATATATTTTGGGATGACCCGAATGAGCTTGTAGAGCGATTGAGACTTCTAGTTGGTTCACATCAAGCTGGACATAACAATCACTCAAATGAAAATATTTCTATTATTGAAGAACTTAAAGAGGCTAATATTATCAATTAAACAAAAATTAGAAATGCCAGTTGATAAATTCGGTCGTTTTTCACATAGACCCCCACCCAGGGGACCCCGTGGAGAGCGTGGGGTATCTGGACCACCTGGTGAGGGTTTTCTTAAAACTGAAAACAGTGACTACAATATTAATTGGAAACAATTAAAAAACATTAAGGAACCTCAGGACCTAAACGATGCCACTACCAAAAATTATGTCGATGAAAAAATTAAGCAAATAAAAGGATATTTGAAAGATTAAATCGATAAAATTAAATTGTTAACTAAAGAAAAAAATGTTTAAGAAAAAACTTAAATAAATACATATATTTATATATCTTCATGTCAAGTTTTAAATTCGATTCAGTCAAATGTGTACCTTACACGTGACAGTGTTCAATATGTCTAACGTAAATTATAAATTAATTGTGCAAGATATCTCAAAACTTCTTAAAGAAAATAAAGAAATTATCCTTGATGAACACTATGAGGGGTTTTTAAATCTTATAAGTTTTCTCAAAAATTTTGAAAATGTCAACTGGGAGAACTCTAAGAATGGTTGTCATTTTACAAACTGTTGCTGGTCGTCAAATGAATGCCGAATTGGACCTGATACCTGTGCATGTTACATGCTTGATAATAGAATAATGAGAGTAAAGAAATTAATGTTATTATATGAAAGACTTCAAATAATTTACGAATATATATATATATGTATGTATATATATATTTATTATCATTTAATTAAACAATAAAAACATACTTTATTTGTATAAAAACTCATAACACTCTGTTGTTTCTATTATTTAATTTAAAAATGAGTAAAAGAGAAGTAGTGGAAGAGCTACATAAGCCCTCACGTAGGAATTATCCTAAAAGGCGAGTAGTTATCAAGGGTCTTGATGATTTATGGCAAGCTGACCTTGTAGAAATGCTTCCGTATTCAGACGAGAACAAAAACTATCGATATTTACTCACTGTGATTGATACATTTTCAAAATTTGCATGGACTGTTCCTATAAAAAACAAAACCGCTATAGAAGTCACAACAGCTATGGAGAACATATTCAATAAAGATCGCAGTCCAAAAAATCTACACACAGATGATGGAAAAGAATTTTTCAATAAATCTTTTCAAAACTTAATGCAAAAATATCAAATTAATCATTATTCGACGTTTACTCAACTCAAAGCTTCCATTGTGGAACGATTTAATCGAACATTAAAAAACCTTATGTGGAAAGAATTCAGTACTAATGGCTCGTACAAATGGATTGATATATTACCAACACTAACTGAAACTTATAATAATTCAAAACATCGTACTATCAAAATCAAACCATCTGAAGTCAATGCTGCAAACGAAAAGCATTTGCTCTCTACAATTTATAGTTACGTGAAAATTCATATTACTCCTAGATTCAAGGTAGGAGACTCAGTTAGAATAAGTAAATACAAACATGTATTTGAAAAAGGATACACACCAAATTGGACAACAGAAATATTTAAAATAACAAAGATTCAGCGAACTAATCCAATTACATACTTGTTAGAAGACTGTGAAGGCAACCCTATCAGAGGTGGGTTCTATGAATTAGAACTACAAAAAACCAAATTCCCCGATACATATCTAATTGAAAAAGTACTTCTTAAGAAAAAAAATAAAATGTTTGTAAAATGGTTGGGATTTTCTTCCGATCACAACTCCTGGATACCTATTCAAAAAATAAGAAAATAAAAAAAAAAAAATAAAAAAAAATATATTTGATTTAACATTAACTCCAGTTTGAAAGCCTATAAAATATCTCTTTGCTTCACAATTTCAAAAAACAAAAAATTTGCATCGTCCACTCAAATGTATTCTAAATATATACAGCGACAGTGATGGTCGTTAAAAGTGTGTCAGTAGGTACTCCATGCCTAACCATATCTCAAAGACTTTCGCCGACAAAGACACACTTCAAGCACTCGAATCCAATCAATCGTTTTGTTGTCTTAAGAATTTGAGACACAGAAAAAAAATGCATGACTGCGGATTCAACATAAACAATCACACTGATTTCACGAGCCATTTGAAAAATTCCAAGACATACTTTTCATACCTACTTTTCTTAATAATTCCCATATTCATACCAATTCCATACTAACTTAACTTCATATCGATTTCCTTAATTCACTTTTTGCCTCCCCCATATCTTAAATGCTGAGATTGTTTCATCTTAATTAAAATCCAACGTCTGTTGTAGCGTTTGAAGAATCAATTATCATCATTTTTTTCTGGAGTTCTCGACTTAAATGAAAAAAAAAAAACAACGATCGAATCCAATCGATCGCTCTGCACAGTTATGCTGTGTCAGGTTTAATCTCTCAATTCAATTACACAAGAAGTGTAAACAATTTTGTCTTAAGAATTTGAGACAGACAAAAAAAAAAAAATGCATGACTGCGGATTCAACATACACAATCACACTCATTTCACGCACCACTGAAAAATTCCCAGTCTGAATTGCACCTATTCCTACTGCTTTCTTATAAACAACATTTTTTTGTTTTACCATCTTTTACATAAATAAAAAGTGCGGTCGGTTTCCATACTCTAGAACACCCAACATACAGTTGACCATTAGAAAACACCTGATAGTGTAAAAATCAATACCGCAAATTTTCAAAGACTGACCTTGGGCTTTATTTATAGTGACGGCAAAAGCAAGGCGAACAGGAAATTGAAGACGTTTAAAATCAAATGGCAAATCAGATGGAATGATTGGAATTCTGGGGATCAAAACACATCTTCCCATCATCACATCTTCTTCTAAAATAGATGCATTAATTTCAGCGACATCTTTATTTTTGCCAGCCAATATAGCTCTTTCACTTAACAAAGTGACCCGCCAACATTATCATGGCACCGCCAAATAAAACTTGGCTACCTCGCAAATCTTTCAGGGTTCGATCTAAAGCTTCAAGTGACTTTTTGTGTGCCATTGTAAACTCATCCTATACAATAATCTTGCACATTACACAGTTTTTGAATTACATGTAGGCGTTAACCTGGATGTTTAAAGGCAATTTAAGTGCCAGAATGCACTGTACGACCACCATCTAATAACGTAGCTCCGCTGATCTTTGAGTATCATTTTCAGGCGTAAAATACACGCGTTGGCCGTTCTTAAGATGAACCGTAAAATGAACCACTGCTGGATATCTCGCATGTATCGGAAACGAGAAAATACGCCACATTGCTTCGATACTGCTTATATAGCGTCCCATTTGATATTTAGTGATTTCATTGTTCCTATTGTCAGAAACTACTGCAATATAAGCCATGTCGCCTCCCTTCGTTACCTACATATTTGCCGATGTACTTTATCGATTTTACGAAGTTGCAATACTGGACGATATAATGATTTATCCATCGTTTCTGGTAATTGTCTCCGATACAAATTCTCTTGGAAAACGCTTCGAGCACTTCCCATTAACACTTCCTATTAATACATGGTGAACTGGTATTTATTGTACCACACGCGCCATGAATCAATCCATTTTTTACGACAACTTCGTACAATTCTAGATCAATAGTTCGATCAGCGATCTCCGATGATTTGACTTCATCAATCCGATTTGGCTGATTAATTGATTACATGGTGGCAAATGCATTTGCAACATATGCAACATACGTAACATACATGGTATTATGTTTTTTACATACAAACCTGGTGCAAATAAATATCTTTCCAGCGAAAAAAGAATCTTCAAATTCTGTGTTGTCAAATTCGAGATATAAATGGTCAAACATAAATCAAACTCATTTTTATATATATCAATAAGATAAGATAAGATATAAGAAGAAGATTAAAATTTTTAGTAAAAATTTTAGTATTTAAGAATATATTCTAATATATTCGTAAACACTTTTTCATATGTATCTCAACACAATTTGGTTTACGTGGTATCACTGAGAGATTTATGTCATTATCTTTTGAAAACTTTTGTTATATTGCGTTTGGTACTAAAGGGCTAAGATGACTTAATCCCTTAGGAGCATCTTATTTATTTCAAAATACAGAAGTAGAATAAATACAAAAGAGTTAAGTCCACTTACGCCCTTAATACCGAACGGTTTTAAAAAAATCCTGACTTATACCCTTTGTACATAATAATTTACATATGAATGAGTTAAGATTGACTTATGCCAATAGGACCAAACGAAAGAGAAAATAAAATGCACGACTGGGTCGCACGTACTTGCTCTGTTGGTGCAATAGTACGATGAAAACAAACTTTTAGATCAATAAGATTCATTTTTGAAAAATTTGGTAAAAACCAAAAAAATTTGGCTTAAACTGGAAAAGTCGATATACGGGAGCTAACGTTAAGAAACCTTTAATATTTAAAATAAGACGTTATCTTTTGGGTGTTACAAATGATACAAATGTTCACTTATGGCCAAATTAATAAAACTGTTAAAAGCAATTTCCGCTATTATCATGTATAGCCAAAAACTTAAAATGCAGTTTTGTTTGAAGTATTCTATGTATGTTACATACAAGGTTTCATAAAAGTCGGGGGAGCCTTTTTTGAGTAAATTAGAAAAAATGAAAAAATTGGCCAAATCTAGTGGCTCTTTGTATAAGAGCCACCATTTAAAAAAGAGAAAATGAAAAAAAAATCAATGCCATCTGATAGGAAGCTGTAAGGAACTATACCAAACAAAGTTTGAGTGAATTCGATGCAACCGTTAACAACTTATGGCCATTTGAAAAAAAGCCGTTAAGAGCATATCTCCGTTATTTGCATTTTTAGCCAAAAACTAAAAACGCAGTTCTCTTCAAAACACTAAAAGAATATAACACACAAAGTTTAATCAAAATCGTTAGAGCCATTTTCGAGAAAATTAGAAAAAACCAAAAAAAGTTGGCTAAAACTCAACGGCTCGTTGTATGGAAGCCACCGTTTAGAAAGGCTTCAGTGAAAAATTTATTAAGCCATCCTATAGAACACTATGAAAAACTATGTCAAACAAAGTTTGAGTTGATTCAATCAAGCTGTTGAGAACTTATGGCTATTTGAAAAAAAGCCGTTAAAACCTGATTTTTGTTACGACCATTTAAGGCAAAAACAAAAAACGCAGTTTTGTTAGAAATGCTTAAAGTTAGCTAAATTTTAAATTTAATCAAAATCGTTAGAGCCGTTTTCGAGAAAATCCAAATTGAAAAAAACCGTTACTTGAAAGGTACCAGTTTGAGCCGGGCTAAAACAAAATAAAAAAAACCTCGACAACCGTTTTTCTTCAAACTGCTATATACCAAGTTTGAAGAAAATCCGTCAAGCCGTTTAGGCTGTAGCATGACGTGAAAAAGCGCACATCCGCACATCCGCACATCCGCACAGACGCACAGACGCACAGACAGACCGACGGACGGTATGGAGAAAACCACTTTTTTGGGCTTCTCTATCATCGTAATGTCATGTTTGATTAAAACCTCGATTTTTTTTTTTCTGCACGAAACCAATACTTGCCCTATAGAGCAAGTAAAAAAGTGACTTAAATCCAATAAAAACCACAAAACGGATTTTTTTGACTTAACCCCTTTCTACCTGGTACCAGAGATTTTTAAAACCCATTAAACGTGCATTGATCCCAAATATCTGAATCACAGCTACACACAGGCACACTTTTGCTGATGCAGCATGATTTTCCTTTTCGGTTTTTTCGAGTCGGTTGAGGAGGAAAAAGACATCGGACACTCTGGTTTCGGACGCCGCCGGTCGGTATACTACTTTTAAGCGATTTACTATTTCTTTAATTGAGTTGTTTTTTTTATTGTATATTACTTCTTAGTGATTTACTATTCCTTTAATTGAGTTGATTTTTATTGTATACTAATTCTAAGTGAATTACTATTTCTATAATTGAATTAATAAAGATTAAGACTATTTTATAATAAACGACTTTTTTTTTAAACACGCACTAAAAACAGACTCTTAAAAAAAGGTAAGATCCCCTTTCGAGAATCGTGCTTCTCGAATAAAAAAATAAAATGCACGACTGGGTCGCACGTACTTGCTCTGTGGGTGTAAAAGTACGATGAAAACAAAGTTTTCGAGCAATATGAAGAACTCCTGTTTGAAAAATTTGGGGAAAACTACAAAATTTTGGTTAAAACTGAAAAACCCGAGTGGGAGCTTACGTTAAGAAACCTTTGAATTTTTAAAATTTAGATGTCATCTTTTGGGTGCTATAAATGATATAAATGTCCGATTATGGCCAAATTAATAAAATTGTTTAAACAAATTTCCGTTATTATCATTTGTAGCCAAAAACTTAAATGCAGTTTTCTTCAAAACATTCTATGTATATTCAATACAAAGTTTAATAAAATTCGGTAGAGCCTTTTTTGAGTAAATTAGAAAATACTAAAAAAATTGGCCCAAAACTAGAGGCTCTTTGTATGGGAGCCACCATTTAAATAAGATAAACTGGAAAAAATGCGATGCCATCTGATAGAGAGTTGTAAGGAACTATACCAAACAAAGTTTGTTTGAATTCGATACAACCGTTGACAACTTATGGCAATTTGAAAAAAAGACGTCAGGACCAGATTTCCGTTATTTGCATTTTTAGCCAAAAACTAAAAACGCAGTTCTCTTAAGATCACTAAAAAAATATTACACACAAAGCTTAAACAAAATCGTTACAACCATTTTTGAGCAAATTAGAAAAAACCAAAAAAAGTTGGCTAAAACTGAACGGCTTGTTGTATGGGAGCCACCATTTAGAAAGGCTTTACTGAAAAAATTGCAAAGCCATCCTATAGAACGCTATAAAAAACGATGCCAAACGAAGTTTGAGTCAGTTCTAATAAGCCGTTGCGAACTTATAGCCATTTTAAAAAAAGCCGTTTAAACCTGATTTTCGTTACGACCATTTGAGCCAAAAACGAAAAACGCAGTTTTGTTGGAATTGCTTAAATGCAATGCTTTTTACGTGTATGACAAAATTGTAGAGCATACAATTTGCTACAATTTCATTAGTACAATCAATTTTGTATGTCGATTAGTTACCGAGATATGGCACTTCGAAAAACAGGTCATTTTTCAAAATTCGCCAAAAAATGCCAAAAAATGAAGAATTCCACCTTATTTCTTCGAATATACCCGAGAAATCATAAAATATTGCTGTTTTTATGGCTCCTTGATAAAATCACCAACTTCTTACACCCCCCAACAATCCCCACTTGCCCACCAGATACCAGGCCATGCCCATTACTATTGTCATTCCGCCGTAATTTTAATATATTACTTTGTTCTTAGAACAGTGGGCAGGTAGAAAAAGGTCGGAAGTTAATCAAACTTTGAGATGTTGTTCGGGAATATTGAATTAACATTTGAAGAAGTTTTGGACCTCACCGGCCCTGTTAAAAAAGAGAAGGAGGGGAAACTGCAAACTTTTCGCTCCGGTTTTCGCTCTATAACTTTTTTTGCTTACATGCTACGGCAAAAGTGTACTAGACTTTTTTGTAGAACGTTAAATTAACTAAAATATTGTTGGTACAAAAATGATTGTTTGTCATTTCGTTACCGAGATACGGAAAAAGAGGAAAAGGGGGAATTGCAAAATGTTCGACTTTGCTCCGGTTTTCCCTCAATTACTTTTTTTGTAAAGCGTTAAATTTCCTACAATACAAATAGGGTGAAAATTGTTGTATGTCAATTCATTACCAAGAAATGGAATTTGAAAAGGAGGGTGGAACTGCAAAATTTTTGATTTGCTCTGGTTTTCCCTCAATAACTTTTTTCCTTACATCTTATGGAAAAAACGTTTTGATTTTCTTGTAGAGCGATAAATTTTTTACAATTTCAATAGTTCAAAAGTTCTTTTATGTCAATTCTTTATGAAGAAATGGAATGGAGTGGAATGGAAGGTCAAAAATGTAGCTGTTCCACCCTCCTCCACTTATTCCATTTCTTCATAAAGAATATTATGAGAAGCTGTTTGGAACTGGTTCACATTCCCCGGTCATGGAGAGAAGTTAAAGTAGTGTTCATACCAAAAGCGGGAAAAAGCTCCCAAACCAACCCTAAAGATCTAAGACCCATAAGCCTATCATCATTCCTTCTGAAAACCTTAGAACGTCTGATTGATATATATTTACGCAATAACATTGATACTAAACTTTTGTCGATGTCTCAACATGCTTACTGCAAAGAGAAATCGGTAGAAACTGCGCTACATTCACTTGTCCGCACTATCGAATACTCCCTCCATTACAAGGAATACACAATGGTGGCTTTCCTCGATATAGAAGGCGCTTTTAACAACGTCGACACATCTGCAATCGCTAATGCACTCTCAGGTCTGAAGGTAGATGGCTCACTTGGTAAACTGATCGACCAAATGCTGATTAGTAGGGTGATCAACTCAAAACTGGGTGTAACATCCGCAAGACGATCTGTTAGTAGAGGTACGCCACAAGGTGGTTCCTATCTCCACTCCTTTGGAATTTAGTGGTAAATGAACTGTTAATAATGCTGGAAGAGGGGGGATTCAATGTGATTGCCTATGCGGATGACATTGCTATAGCCGTTTCAGGAAAGCATCTCAGCACCTTATGTGAACTTCTCCAATCTGCACTCAATAAGCTCACAAATTGGGCAAGTCGTTGTGGACTAGGTGTTAACCCCCTCAAAACTGAACTTGTCCTCTTTTCAAGGAAATATAAAATTCCACACGTCGACCCTCCTTCTATTAATGGTATAAGTCTTATATTCTCTGACGAAGCAAAATACTTGTTTCTTATTTTGGACAAGAAATTAAGCTGGAAACCCAATATACAAGAAAGAGTTAGGAAAGCCACAGTAGCTCTTTTCTCTTGCAAAAAAGCCATCGGCAATAAATGGGGTTTAGAGCCCCACGTTATGCTTTGTTTACTCTAATAGACTAAATTTTAGTCTCTCCTTCCGTCTACCAAACCATTGTAGCGTGTTCCAGGCGGAACTAATGGCAATTAAGGAGGTTTTATCTTGGCTTAAAGAAAACGTGATATCTTCTAAGGATATCATCATTTTCTCTGATAGTCAAGCTGCGCTGAGGTCCCCGGATTCCATCTTCTATAACTCTAAAACAGCTCTTGACTGTCGATCATCTCTTAGAGAGATGACGGAACAGTTTAACATTCACCTCTGCTGGGTGCCAGGGCACAGAGA
Organism: Platycheirus albimanus; assembly: GCA_916050605.2. Taxonomy (NCBI): domain Eukaryota; kingdom Metazoa; phylum Arthropoda; class Insecta; order Diptera; family Syrphidae; genus Platycheirus; species Platycheirus albimanus. Next base: position 167,670,404 of record OU696696.1, on the reverse strand, counting down.
TATTCCAGGGAACTGAAAGGCCGACGAACTTGCCAAAAAAGGAACAACACTACCTATATTAACTGAACACAGTTACCTGGGTATTCCCATCGCTACATGTAAACTTTTGCTAAGGCAAGAAGCTATTGATAGAACAAATCTTAGGTGGACAAGTGGCAACACATGTCTAGCGACAAAACGGATTTGGCCAAAGCTGGATTCAAATCGCTCTAAGACTTTGATCTCTCTGAGCAGACGGCACATTAGCTCCATTATAGGTGTCATTACAGGACACTGCCTCATAGGTAGACACGCCATAAGACTAAGCGTGTTCGCAAACGACTTTTGCAGAAATTGTATGGACGAAGAGGAGGAAGAGACAATTGCCCATCTTCTTTGTACATGCCCTGCACTAGCTCGCAAAAGGAAACTTCATCTGGGAGCATACTTCTTCAACGATAGTAGTGATCTGTCGAACGTGGACACTAACTCTCTTTTAAAATTCATTAGAAGCACAAACTGGTTCTGAGTTACTAGGGGGAAACACCCCAAACTCGTGGTATCACAACGGTCCTCTTCTGGACTAAGTGTGTTGGTCTTTTCAGCCAACAGCCACTTTAACCTTACCTAACCTAATAAAATTGTAGCAAATTGTATGCTCTACAATTTTGTTGTACACGTTAAAATCATTGGAGCTATAGAAACCGAGATATTTGCAAAAAACGGTTTTTTTTAGGTTTTCGTGACCTTTTGAACTTCATAACTTTTTTCGCCGGCACGATATCAATGTCGATTTTTCACATCTTCATAACAACGCCGTAATAAAGGTGTGTACCGAAATTCAGCTTGGTTGGAATTTTTCCGCAGATTGAGGTTTAAAATGCCTAAAATGACTGGGCTATTACGTAATAAGTCAATGCGGATCGAACAAACTCCAGGTGATGATCGTATCTCATATGAATTTTTCAACAATACCTCAGTCGATTTCCTCCAAAAACTAACGGCAACGGCTTGTCGACAAGCCAACAGGAATCCCTGACATTACAGGTCATTCCGCATGCACCCTAGACCTGCTTCTCACCTCTCATCCTGAAAAATACATGATAAATGTATTATCGCCCCTAGGCACGTCGGATCAATGTATCATATCATTGATACAATGATACATTGATCCGACAATGTATCATATCAGCAATTTTCTCGTGTTCCAACAGTACAGTTATAGAAAATATCCCCAAGAGAACCGTATGTCGATACAAGAAGGCCAATTTTGACGGTCTCAATAATGTCTTCAGAAACTTTAACTGGTCACCATGTTTCCTATATAGTGACGTAGACTCCAGTGCTGATATGATAACAAACATTGTTCTCTGCGGGATGAGACAGTTTGTTCCGAATAGGACAAAAAGTATGAAACCAAAAGAGAATTCATGGTTCGACTTGAGCTGCAATGAGGTTATCAAGGAGAGAGAAGTAAGCTTCCGATGTTATAAGGCCAACCCTTCTGAGGAAAACTGGAAAAAGTTGAAACAAGCTAGAAGGACCTGTAATGCTCACAACCAAAAAACCAAATTTGTCCATGAACAAAAAATACTACAATGTCCCAGCGTTAGTAAAATGTAAAATTGTGTGGTCATTCGTAAAAAAATTACGTAACTCAACTACGTGTTCCGTTCCGACGCTCGTCGATAATAACACTCCTCTGGTAAGCTCCCAAGCGAAAGGAGATTTATTTGCAGCAAAGTTTGTTGCTAATAATTCAACGTTACCCCAGTGTGATTTGAGACCTCCTATACTTGAGAACGTGAATAGTATAGAAATTTTATTCGATCTGAGTAAAACCGGCATAACAATTAAAGAGAGGAAGATCAAGACAAATTTCAGTCTAACAACTATTTATTGGTACTTCTCCATACAAAGATTAAGTTGTGACTGACTTAAGGAAAGAAAGTAAGTTTACGTTAATACATAGTATATCCAGATGATAGGAAGAGAGATCGAAAAATAAAGAGAGACAGAAAGTATAACAATTTTTAACATCCTCCGACCGACGAAGAAGAAGAAGTAATCTCCAATGGATACAATAATTGAACTGGTCTTCTGGTTTGAGTTCCATCCGCATAACGAATCTCGCACGCTCGAATCTTACCATCCCGACCGGGGAAAGTGTTTTCTATAATAGCCATTCTCCAGTTAATCCTAGGATTACCGGCATCATCGTTTTCATTCAATTATGTTGACGAAATGCATTTGTTATAGTGAAACGATCGTAGTAACTGCATATATTCAGTCCGTCACCGTTTTTGCAGCATACTCATATATTTCATTCGCTGCCTCCAAAGCGTCTTTATCTCGTCCGAATCTGAAATCACCTCCCGAACATGAGGGCCGCAATTACCCATCAGAAAATGGGCCGGAGTTAGTGGAGCACCATCTAAAGGATTGCTACTCATGTATGTAAGAGGGCGAGCATTAACCATGCCCTCGGCTTCTACGACTATGGTTCTTAGTTGCTCAAAATTGAGCTTTGCTTTGCCTATGGTTATCTTGAAGACGTTTTTAATAGTGCGTATAAGGCGCTCCCAGAAACCGCCCCACCATGGAGCCCGTTCCACTATAAACTTCCACCTGATACGCTTATTTGTTATAAACTCTTGGACATGGTAATCTTCAAAAAGATGATTGACAGACCCAAGGTCCAAAGCTGCTAGGCGAAAAGTTCGGGCGTTATCGGAATATATGACAGACCCCGTCGAGCCATGAACCGTCTTAATCCCATCAGACAGCTTTCAATTGTTAAGCTTTGTACCATCTCTAAATGCACAGAGCGAATTGCAGCACACGTGAAGACCATCAGATATGTTTTGTACGTTCCCCCCTCTAAATTATCGAAACAATAAAGAGGTCCTGCGAATTGAATGCCAACATTTTCAAAAGGTCTCGAAAGTGTTAACCTTTCGATGGGAAGTGGTTGTGAACGGTTGTGAACCTGGCTTTCCCCATAATCTCCGACAGCCAGGACAATCCTCCAATAACTTTTTTATCAATTGGCGTTCTTCGGGAATCCAAAACCGAGAGCTTATTGTTGATAGCACCATGTTGACCCCACCATGTGTAGTTCGTTCATGATAGTCCCTGATTATGAGTTGGGTGATATAGGAATCCTTAGGCAATATTATGGGATGTATGAGGTCAGAAGATTCTTCCAAACAGTGAAAACGACCACCTAGACGCAAGACGCCATCATCATCCAGGAAGGGTGTTAATTGTGCAATTTTAGACACACCAGGTACTAGTTTTTTCTTCTGTAAGCAACAAATTTCGTTGTGATAATAATCAAATTGTACGTACATACTTGACCCAATAAGCTTCCGCTGTTTCAAGATCCTCAGCAGTTAAAATAGGAGAGGACGTTCTTTCTTTTTTTTCCTCCACGAGTACCAGAAGCGCAAAACATAAGCTGTTCTCCGTAGCAAACGACTCCAAGTGCTGAAGTTTCTGTAGCACAGAATAGGCTCGAGCAGTGCTGTCGTTTTGCAAAGTCGAAGGGTAGCACTTTTTACAGATTTTGGGGAGCATTTTCGGAACTTGGGGAGCCCTTATAAAATTTCACATATTTTATATTTAAACAAATGCACTAATAAAGCATAGAATTCGCCAGGGACAATACAATAAACCATTTTTATTTGTAGAAGCATTTTTATTCTTTTTTAACATAACAGATAACTTAAAACACTAAAAAATTCACAGTGGGTTATTGTTTAAAATTTATATTAGCGAAAAATATACTTAAAATAAAATAAATAAATATTTCATGAGTTAAGAATGTAAATGAATTCAATGGTTAAAAAAAAAAAATTGCGTAAACTCTTTTAATTTAACATTCAAACTTTCATTTAAGATATTAACGAAAAATACTATGTGATATAAAAGTAAGAACAAAAACAAAACAAAAACACTTGATTACTTCGAAACAGTAAAAATCGAATTGTTTTTGAGAACTTAGGAACATAAGTGGTTCCTAGGTTCTCAAAAACAATTGGTTTTTTACTGTTTCAAAGTAATCAAGTGCTATCAGAAAAAACAAACCGAAAAAATATTCAAATGGAAAATTTGGTGTATGTTATGGTTCGATTTAAAACACAAATGCTACACATCGATGGCAACTAACTCAGAGAAATATTTTTGCTAGTAAACATTTCAATTAAACTAATACTTTTTGTTAAAAGTGTATTTATTTATTTTTCTCTTATAATATTATAACAGACAAATTTATTATAACATTTTTTACAGTAAGTATAGGTCAATTTAAATTTTTAATTGCAAAATAAATTCTCTGAGTTAGTTGCCATCGATGGGCTTAGCATTTGTGTTTCAAATAAAATCATAACATGAAATTTTCCATTTGAAAATTTTTCCAGTTTGGTTTTTCAGATCGTTATAACTGGCCCCTTAAATGAATAAAAAAAAACACTACACAAAAGGAAATAAAATCCAAAGTTTAGAAAATATAAGTATTCATAAGAAAAACATTAAAGGCATTAATAAATTGATAAGTTATTAGCATGATTCGGAATGTAAGTACTTTAGTAAAGAAAATATAATACAACAATAAACTGACTTAGTGACAATCCTGTTTTTTGTATTTGGAAATCAAAGTCTTAGACGGTTGCCACTTTTCAGCGAAGTTGTTGCTCAAAAGCACTTTTGCTGTTAAAATAGCGTTGACTGTTTCTATTTGCAGACAGTTTCGATTTTTGTCTTTTATTTGACTAACATCCGAAAATTTTCTTTCAGCAGTTGCACTACTATGTGGAAAAGCGATAATTGTTCCGACAAACTATTTTACTAGAGGAAACATGGTTTCATTTAATGCATTTCTGGCGTTAAATATATTTTGGTAAAAATCTTCAAACGCTAAGTCATTTGACAGAAAAGATTGGTTATCTATAGTATTCGATAAAGTAATATAACAAATACACCATTCTTCAAAGAAAACACATTTGAAGATTATCTACTTACTTTTCCATTTTATTTATTTAATTTTTACAGACCGCAGATATAAACAGAAGCAAACTAGGTACATATAAACTGTTTAATTTCTGCAACGGTAAATAAGAATGTTTGCTTGTTCACCAAAAAGTAACCTCTTTCTTTCTCACTCTTACATATTCCCTTTTTAGGATGAAATTTCCAAGAACAACACTTTGTAGGATTTTTTGACAGCTTCCGCTACATCTCTGTCCTTCATTAAACAAAACAGAGATGACCAATCTTCAAATAAAACAGGGATGTGAAATATTCTATTCTATTTTTTGTTTTTTCTATTTTGAAGGCCTGAACATATTTTTTTTTTAAATTTTCTAAATTTAAATTTGGGGAGCATTTTCGGGACATGGGTAGCATAGTAACTCCTTCCTCAGCAAAGGAGCCAAATGTTACTATAGTAGCCACTCCGACAGCACTGGGCTCGAGTGGCTCGCTTACAAACTCAAAGGCCGTTGTTACTAGAGTCAGATGATTTTCGTTCTTTGGAGCTGTTTTGGTGTCATCCGAATTCGAAAATTTGTCCGAATGGAGCCATGGAGGTCCGCGTGCCCATAACTAAGAAGCCCGTAGATTCTCCGTTGTTATACCTCTTGTGAGAAGATCCGCAGGATTTTCGGTTCCGGAACAGTGTTTCCAGTCTAAAGCTGATGTGTGTCGGCGTATTTCAGAAACTCGGCTCTGCACATATGGTTTCCATCGATCAACTTCTCCTTCTATCCAGTTGAGAGCAATTTTCGAATCTGTTCATATATAGAACTTTCGGACAGAAACCTTTAAAGACTGACTTAAATAGGAACGTAATCGAGCAGCTATCAACGCTGCTGTTAACTCTTACTTTGGCAGCGTGAGTTCTTTCATTCCGTCCTCCTTCAATGGTGCTACCCTGCTTTTTGCACACAGGTATGAAATGTTTGTTACACCTGCTACATTGATGCTTTTGATATATGCCACGGTGCCATACGCTTTTAGACTTGCCTCAGCAAATATATGGATGTCCATCAAACATGAAGAATTTAAAATCAGCACTGACCGCGGAATAGTGATGTCTTTCAACAGGAGCAGACTTCTAGTGCAAACTTCCCATTCTGTCATTAAGTCGGGTGGTAGGACTTCGTCCCATGACAACTTTCTTCTCCATATGGATTGAAAAAGGATCTTAATCTTTATTACGGTTGGACCAAGCATTCCAAATGGATCAAAAATTCTGGCGATTGTTTGAAGTACAGTACGTTTAGATCATTTTACCAAGTTTGAAGTGAGCACACGGCCGGCCGTGTGGACGCACGAATTTTATTTTATTCGTCACTCTGTTAGGTTACTTAAGTTTCAATTCTTTTTTAAAAATTAAATTTCTTACAGGTTTATCCTATTTTGCCTACAAACATTCAGCACGAAAACAGCGCCACTTCTTCTTTGTGCACAATATGAACTAACTCCCACTGGTTGATGGGTTGGACCTAGTTCATTGGGAATAAGTTCGTAATGAACTATGTCCCAACTGAATTTTCTCCTAATATTATGAACTAAATCCCACTACAAAATTTGGTAGGAGTTAGTTCATTTTGCCTCGTGGGAGTTAGTCGATTTGGGAGCTAGGACGTAGGGCCAGGAGTCTTGTGCCGTAGTTTCGTTATTAAAAATGAATATTTTGTTTTGATAAGTATTTATGTTAAGTAAGCATAGTGATTGTGAGTCATGGTTGTTAAGGGGTACAAGTGATGGTTTATTTGTAACTTCTGAGTTGATAAAAAAGAATAAGACCGTGGTGCGGGGTGCAGGGTGGAGATAGAGTGGTGGGGTGATAAATGAATATATGCTTTAATTAATTCAAGGTCAGCTTTTTTTTTAATCGTAAATAATTAATTCAAGGTCAGTTTTTTTCTTTTTATCGTAGACAATTATTTCAAGGTCATCTTTTTCTTTATCGTAAATTTGTTTTCCTATTGTTAAGAAATGTTACAAGGTTATCATACAAAAATATTGAAATTGTTTTTAAGATCTTTGACTGTAGGTTTAATTTTGATGTGTACATGCTTAAAGTAATTCAAGGTTGGTTTGATGATATTACATATATATATAATATTTATATATATAGCATGTCAAGGGTTCAATTGATTATATTTACCGTTTAAATTCAGGTTGAGGTGGATCGTTAAAAAATTATGTTTTGGTGTGAAAGATTGCGGGAGGGTGAAACATTCTGTATCTGCGAATCCGGTTGGTTGGAAATCAAATTTACAGATATAATATTCCATCATGAAATATTGAAATTACTGATACAGCCAGAATTTGGAAGTGAATGTGTATTGTTTCATTTAAGAAATGGGGAGACAATATCTCCTATTCTCAATCATAGGTTACAGTTTCAATCTATGCAACATGTACGGTTTAAACTTTTGGGTGAGTAATACTTTTCTGAATTCCTATGCTATTATAAAACTAAATTATCTTTAAATAGGTGGGGAGTTAACCTTGAGCGGATCGATCACACCCCATTCGAATGTTTTGAATAGAAAAGAGGGTGAATATCCCATTCTTTGTCCGTTTGGTGCAACAGAATTACTTGCTGATCTTCCTCAAAAATATAAAAATAAATTACATAGAATTGAGCAAATTCATAATACCTTTGAATCACATGTATCTTAATATTGTAAATGTGATAAAGAGAGACAGAGAGAAAGACAGAGATTAAAATATATAATAAATTGTATAAATTAAAATTTTAAAGTGATTTTATATCAGTATATAATATACCTTTGGAGAAAGTAGCAATCATATTTTCAAGAATGTTGCCTACCGCAGTCGTTTTATGTGTGTTTTCAATTTTTCCTTCACTAATAATTACTTCACCCATACCCTTGGATATAAAATTACAACACCCAAATAAAACTGACAATCTTTCGTTTTCTTTGAACTTACCAAATAACGATACTGTGCAAATAGGTTTATCATTTCGCTTGTTAACCTATACAAATGGTAACAATTCACCCAATACAACAAAATGGGATACAACATCATTTCAAAATGATGATGATGCAGCATCCAGTGTATCAGTTAATTCAACAACAGCAAAAACGGCAATCCTGGAAAAGAAAATAATAACCGTAGAAGAGGCAATCGAGAGTTTTAGACAAGACTTAATTAAAAAAGAAACTGTAATATCGGGGATCATTCAAAGTAAAGATGTTTTTTATAGACATTTCAAGCTTGACGATGACAAGGCACTAACAATTCGATGTTCGTATGATAGCAATTATAATTTGCGTACACTCAATATAAAATGTTACGAATATCATGAATATGAAACTGAGAGAGTCTTAAGTAATGGAGAAGTTGAAATCTTTATGAAGGAGGATCTTGAATATAAATCCGATGTCGAATTACTGGACTTCAAAATAATGAAACAAACATACCAAATGAACATTTCTTAAAAAACTGTATACATATCTTTATAATGACAATAAAGATTTTATTAAAAAATATACAAAACAAATATGCTGTATTATTGAATGACGTCTTTAGGGATAGGTATCCAAGAGTTGTGATCTGATGAAAACCCAAGCCATTTTACAAATATTTTATCTTTTTTCCTCTGAAGTACTTTTTCGATTAGATATGTATCGGAGAACTTGGTTTTCTGTAGTTCCAGATCATAAAATCCACCTTTAATGGGATGTCCTTGGTAATCTTCCAATAAGTATGTTACTAGATTTGTACGTTGCAGTTTGATTATCTTAAAGATTTCTGTGGTCAAATTCGGTGTGTATCCTTTATCGAAAACATGTTTGTATTTACTTATTCTGACAAGATCCCCAACTTTGAACTTTGGAGTAATATGAATTTTAAAGCGATTATAAACTTTGGAGTATAATATTTTTTCATTTGTAGCATAGACTTCAACAGGCTTCATCTTTATGGTCCGATGCTTGGAATTATTGTATATTTTTGTAAGTTTTTCTACAATATCAATCCATCGATATGAACCATTTTAACTGAATTCTTTCCACATAAGAGTTTTTAAAGTACGATTAAATCGTTCGACAATTGATGCTTTGACAACACTAAATGTAGAGTAATGATTGATTTTATAGTGTTTCATAAGATTTTGAAAATGTGAATTAAAAAATTCTTTTCCATCGTCTGTTTGCAAATTTTTTGGGTGTCGACCTTTAATTAATATATCCTTCATAGCATTAGTGACAATCATTAAAGTTTTATTTTTAATAGGAACCGTCCAAGCGAATTTAGATTAATTTTCAATAACTGTAAGAAGATATCGATAATTATCGTTATCGGAAGAGTGCACAATAATTTCGACTAGATCCGCTTGCCATAAATCATCTATCCCCTTGATAATGACTCGCCTACTTGAGAAATTCCTTCGAGCAGGCTTATGTAGTTCGTCGACAACGTTTCTTAGACTCATCTTTGAAGAAATACAATCATCAAATCCTGTTAAAATTCATTTTCGCAATTGGGAAATGTATGAATATCCAACACTGCCAGCCACCACTGATCATGTTTGGACAGTTAAAACTTCAAGTCAACTTGAAAAGCCAAGATATATTATCATTGCTCTACAAACGGATAGAAAAAATCAAGAAAATAAAGATTGTAGCAAATTCGATAATTGCGATCTGAGCAATGTAAAAGTTCATTTAAATTCCGAATCTTATCCACGCGAAGATTTAAATCTTTTATATAAAGTGCATCGATTTGCTGTTCTCTATGAAATGTACAGTGAATTTCAACATTCATACTATCAAAAACAATCAAATCCTCTTTTGTCGCGACAAGAATTCAAGGATAACGCATCCATTATAGTTATTGATTGTTCTCGTCAAAATGAAGCAATTAAAACCGGATCTGTGGATGTTAAAATTGAACTTAAAACACTAGCGAATGTTCCCGAAAAAACATCCATGTATTGTCTAATTCTTCATGATCGTATAATTGAGTATAGTCCATTAATTGGAGAAGTTAACAAACTTACTTAAATTGTGTGCTCTTTTATAAACTATGATCAGTAGTTAAATTGAACCAGTTGACTAAACAACAACATCATGAATACCTATTTTGCGGACTTTCAAGGTTTCAGAGGAATAAATAACGAGTTCATTTTGAAGGTAATAACTGTGCTTTTCAATGGACGACATCACCAACATCTTATGCTTACACCACCTTTCAACTCTAATCTACTTCCGTTATCACTCAAAAGGCAAACTAACTGGTTACATCTAAATCATCATGGTTTAACCTGGGATGGCGGAGACGTAGATTTTCACAAAGTTAGATAATTTCTTCGAGAACAAATCCAAAATGGAGTCGTTTACGTCAAGGGTAGCGAAAAGAAATAGTGGTTTCAATGGTTACTCAATAACGAAAATGTAGAAGTCGCTAATCTTGAAGACAACAACAACAACATATGTCCAAATTTAAAAGAACTTAAACAAATGTATCCAAATATAACATTGAAATGTACGAGTGGATCCCATGGAAAAAGATGTGCACTTCAAAATGTATATCTTTTAAACAAGTTTTATTGTCAAGCTAAAAATCGTAATAATTAATAAAACAAGCATTTTAAATAATTTTGTTTATTCTTTGGAATAGATAAGGAAGGGAACTGTAATCGGGGAGGAAATTCCGCTTCTCTGACACATGCCTGTATGTTTTGTATTCCCCTTTTGGTCAACACCCGATGTTCTTTTGTTCGTTTTATATTATCAGAAATAATAAGAATGCGGCTCTCATTTTTGTCAGCATTTAGAACTGCTTCTTTTATCCATAGGCTTGACCATTATGTGTCAACACTAACATATTCTTGAAACTCTGACGTACTTTCAATGTGTACTCAAGAAATTTAGAAACAACGTCTTGCCTCATTATTTGTTGTCTGAATTTACACACATTACAAAAGATTAATAAATTTCAATGTCAATGCAAAGAACTGCATCTTTGTTCAAACACACACACAAGCTTGGTTTGTGTATATTTAACAGGCTTCCATCAGCTTCATTTATGTCAACATCTTCTTGTCTGCTGTAAATATTTTATCACTTTCACAAAAATAATAATGAAGGTACCTCTGGTACCGCGTTGAAGCCTTCTGCAGCAGCCTTCAAGGCCAAGGCTTTAACAATGTGTGTGACAGCACACATTGTTTCTATGGAAGGCTTCTTTTCCAGATTTTGGAGCTCCTCACGGAGCGCTTCTTGAAGAGGGAGAAACTCCCAGCACGCGGTTGAAAAGTCTTGTAAGAATTTTTCACAGCTTGCCAACATTTTAAAATCTGATTTAGGCAGTCTTTCGAAAATGGTGGTTTCTTCGATTTTTTGTGTCGGAGGTATAAGTGCTTTAGTTAATAAATTTAAATGATAGAGGATTCCGCACTGATTTTAAATACCTAGGTGCCAGACGTTTTACTTTCAGCTTTTTTTTTATTTGTTACTAGCTGACCCGGCGAACTCCGTACCGCCATTTTTAACATTTTTGAAATTGCTGAACTCTTTGTTTTACTATTTATGCACGCTAAGCTTCACTATCACAGTAATAGTAAATTAAAATCAGTTGTATATTTTGATGCGTTTGATGTAAAGAAAGTGATAAACCTGTCAAAACAAAGAAGTTATTCAGCCCTTCTGATAATGCTTATCAGTGTACACTTGATCCCAATCCTGGACTTACCGTGAAATATTCGAATTCCTTCTTCAGCCGAAAAATTTATTTTTATCAAAATCTCAAGCCCCAAGACCACTGTCACACGTTAGACCAAGTTTGTGCGGCCCAGTCGTTCATTTTATTTTTCCATCTGGAGAGAAAACAAAATAGTGCCGGTAGTTTGCCGACTCTCGAACACGCAATTAACATCTCTCCAGGGGAAAAACACAAACTTCGTAACGCCTCCCGCCTAGAAATTTGTTTGCTTGTTTCAATACAAATTCAAAAAAAAAATTACCCGGCATCCCAGCAAACATTTTTCTTCACTTAAAATGAAGGTTCACTTTATGTTCAGCAAAAATGAAGAATCAAAATTGTATTCGAATTAAAAGGAGATCTACATTGGATTTTCATTCACATATATGAACAAAAATGATTGTGATCAAGAAATATACAAAAATCTAATAAATCTATCTAAATTTCCTTCACTCTTATGAATAAAAGTGAATGTTGACATACAATTGTAAAGAAAAAGCGCTTAAATACATTCATTTTGCTGAATGTTTCTCTTATCATTTATATATCATTTTTAAAGATTCATAAATGAATGCCCATTTCTCAGGAGATTTGATTGGAATTGAATCGTTAGTGAATTCATATCTGAAGGTTTTCTTCATTTAAATGAATCATAATGATTCATTTTTGAAGGAAAATGTTTGCTGGGATGCGTTTCAATGCTAACACAAAGAGATTGTTTGGTTGAATATTCTGCTTATTACATTGCTTTTTGATGTACAATGTAAAAGGCAATAAGCCTCGCGACGTATTGCCTCTTCCTGTATATAAATAAAACTCTAAAATTGATATGATCGTACAAATATATAACTTTAATTCATTGTCGAAAATACTTTGATTTTTCCCTATTCGCCCACTTTTCCAAAATATTAAAGGTGCATTGCAATCCAGTAAAGTAACTAAATCAAATTTAATTTTCATTATGCTAAAACTATGCATTCGAATTGTAAGCAATTCTGAAGATTTTTGACAAAATGCACCAAAAATGCATTTCTGACAAACTACTTCGCCGATGTTTGACCGATCTTCATAGAAACCTTCGTAGACATCCTCAAAATATCCTTCCAAAAGATTTGTTTTTAATTTGACAAAATGCACTTAAAATGCATTCATGGCAAACCGATTTTTTAAAATTTTCTTTTGGACAAACCTTCTACTGCCAATAACAAAACCACAAAATAAAGAATTATCCACTTTGGCCGAGTCGTTCGAAAGTTATGAGGGAACATACATTTTTGCGATCCATTTTTATATATATAGATTTTATTTAAAAAATTTGAGTCCTATACAAACTTCAAATGAATTTGTGACAACATAATGGGCTTGGTTTATACCAATTTTTCGTATTCATATCTATGATATTATCCACATTTAAAAAGTTTATTTTTATTTCATATTTTATATGGTTCCTTTTATGGTTAGATTGATTAAGAAAACTTAATATAAAACCTAAATACCACAGCAGATAAATCCATATAGAAAGCTTTTATATTAAATTTAAATTTGTATTATAACAAAGACAGTGGTCGTCTTTTTTTTTTTTTTTGAAGTTATCTTAACCACACGTTGCTAAGTTGCAATAATTTTAATGAAACATAAAATATTTTTTAAGCAGTTTTCTTTAGATATCAAATTATCAGCAGAACTAAAGTACATACAAACCACAGACATATTGTTTAAACTTGAAATTCCATAAGTTTTCCATTTTTATATTTGAATACCACACAGACAAAATATGCAGATAAAAACCGACTTGGACTGAAATTTACTTATCACCTTAAAGACAATGGTTTTCAAATTTAACATTAAACTAACCACACTTTGCTCCAATTAGGTTTTTTCTTAGAATAAAAAATATTTCTTAGGGTTCCTCAATAAAAATATTACTAACCCCATCCCACACACCTCAACCCACCCCGCCACCAGCCTCACACCTACGAAACATCACGGCACACGACTCCTATCACCCCAATCTACGTCACATATGGCAGTAGGAATAGGTGCACTTCAGACTGGGAATTTTTCAGTGGTGCGTGAAATGATTGTTTATGTTGAATCCGCAGTCATGAATTTTTTTTTTTTTGTATCTCAAATTCTTAAGAGAAAAGAAATATGATGGGTGTGATGCCATTGTTTACACTTCTTGTGTAATTGAATTGAGAGATTAAGCTGACAAAGCATAACTGTGGTGCAGAGCGATCGATTGGATTCGATCGTTGTTTTTTTTTTTCATTTAAGTCGAGAACTCCAGAAAAAAAAAATGATGATAATTGATTCTTATATTGATTTTTCAAACGCTACAACGGATGTTGGATTTTGATTAAGATGAAACATTCTCAGTATTTAAGATATGGGGGAGGCAAAGAGTGAATAAAGGAAATTGATATGAAGTTAATTGAGTATGGAATTGGGATGAATATGGGAATTATTATGAAAAGTAGGTATGAAAAGTATGTCTTGGAATTTTTCAGTGGTGCGTGAAATGATTGTTTATGTTGAATCCGCAGTCATGAATTTTTTTTTTTTTTTGTATCTCAAATTCTTAAGAGAAAAGAAATATGATGGGTGTGATGCCATTGTTTACACTTCTTGTGTAATTGAATTGAGAGATTAAGCTGACACAGCATAACTGTGCAGAACGATTGATTGGATTCTAGTGCTTGAAATGTGTCTTGTCGGCGAAAGTCTTTGACATATGGTTAGGCATGGAGTACCTACTGACACACTTTTTTAACGACCATCACTGTCGCTGTATATATTTAGAATACATTTGAGTGGACGATGCAAATTTTTTGTTTTTTGAAATTGTGAAGCAAAGAGATATTTTATAGGCTTTCAAACTGGAGTAAATGTTAAATCAAATATATTTTTTTTTATTTTTTTTTTTATTTTCTTATTTTTTGAATAGGTATCCAGGAGTTGCGATCGGAAGAAAATCCCAACCATTTTACAAACATTTTATTTTTTTTCTTAAGAAGTACTTTTTCAATTAGATATGTATCGGGGAATTTGGTTTTTTGTAGTTCTAATTCATAGAACCCACCCCTGATAGGGTTGCCTTCACAGTCTTCTAACAAGTATGTAATTGGATTAGTTCGCTGAATCTTTGTTATTTTAAATATTTCTGTTGTCCAATTTGGTGTGTATCCTTTTTCAAATACATGTTTGTATTTACTTATTCTAACTGAGTCTCCTACCTTGAATCTAGGAGTAATATGAATTTTCACGTAACTATAAATTGTAGAGAGCAAATGCTTTTCGTTTGCAGCATTGACTTCAGATGGTTTGATTTTGATAGTACGATGTTTTGAATTATTATAAGTTTCAGTTAGTGTTGGTAATATATCAATCCATTTGTACGAGCCATTAGTACTGAATTCTTTCCACATAAGGTTTTTTAATGTTCGATTAAATCGTTCCACAATGGAAGCTTTGAGTTGAGTAAACGTCGAATAATGATTAATTTGATATTTTTGCATTAAGTTTTGAAAAGATTTATTGAAAAATTCTTTTCCATCATCTGTGTGTAGATTTTTTGGACTGCGACCTTTATTGAATATGTTCTCCATAGCTGTTGTGACTTCTATAGCGGTTTTGTTTTTTATAGGAACAGTCCATGCAAATTTTGAAAATGTATCAATCACAGTGAGTAAATATCGATAGTTTTTGTTCTCGTCTGAATACGGAAGCATTTCTACAAGGTCAGCTTGCCATAAATCATCAAGACCCTTGATAACTACTCGCCTTTTAGGATAATTCCTACGTGAGGGCTTATGTAGCTCTTCCACTACTTCTCTTTTACTCATTTTTAAATTAAATAATAGAAAAAACAGAGTGTTATGAGTTTTTATACAAATAAAGTATGTTTTTATTGTTTAATTAAATGATAATAAATATATATATACATACATATATATATATATTCGTAAATTATTTAAGTCTTTCATATAATAACATTAATTTCTTTACTCTCATTATTCTATTATCAAGCATGTAACATGCACATGTATCAGGTCCAATTCGGCATTCATTTGACGACCAGCAACAGTTTGTAAAATGACAACCATTCTTAGAGTTCTCCCAGTTGACATTTTCAAAATTTTTGAGAAAACTTATAAGATTTAAAAACTCCTCATAGTGTTCATCAAGGATAATTTCTCTTTTTTCTTTAAGAAGTTTTGAGATATCTTGCACAATTAATTTATAATTTACGTTAGACATATTGAACACTGTCACGTGTAAGGTACACATTTGACTGAATCGAATTTAAAACTTGACATGAAGATATATAAATATATGTATATATTTCAGTTTTTTCTTAAACATTTTTTTCTTTAGTTAACAATTTAAGGTCCTGAGGTTCCTTAATGTTTTTTAATTGTTTCCAATTAATATTGTAGTCACTGTTTTCAGTTTTAAGAAAACCCTCACCAGGTGGTACAGATACCCCACGCTCTCCACGGGGTCCCCTGGGTGGGGCTCTATGTGAAAAACGACCGAATTTATCAACTGGCATTTCTAATTTTTGTTTAATTGATAATATTAGCCTGTTTAAGTTCTTCAATAATAGAAATAATTTCATTTGAGTGATTGTTATGTCCACCTTGATGTGAACCAACTAGAAGTCTCAATCGCTCTACAAGCTCATTCGGGTCATCCCAAAATATATATTCTTTTTTTATTTTTTGAAAATTGCATTAATCCTCTACCTGTTGGTGTTGTAGTTGAAATAGGTGATTGTAATGAATCATCAAAACTTGATGAAGTCTTTCCTAAAAATGAGCGTATAATTTTTTTATATTTATAACCCCCATTGCCTTTTACTTGTTTCTGTGAATCAAATGCTTTCCTATACGCATTTGTATCGTTTAATATGGTATCGTAATTTTTCAAGTCTTCCTTAGTGTAAATAGTTTTATCTGGAATTTTCTTAAATATTAACTCATAAAGACCTTTTGTCCCTGGAAAGGTTTTATTTTTTATTCTTATATTTTCTCCAATAATACTGAACTCTCCATTGCCAATAAACAATTTGCCATCTTTGGAATGTATACCGTATGTCTTATCAATACTTTTCGAATTATTTATGAACAAATCAAAATATTTTCTTGGGATTTCATCGAATTGTTCATTTGGTAATTGTTCTGAAAAAAGACGTCGTTTAATTCTATCGGTTTCTCTTCCACCTATTGGTCTTTCTTGGGTACTATACAATACATTAGTGTCGTTAAAAGTTTTGGGAGTGGTGAATTCATCTTTAGAATCGTTTTGTATTTTTGTTTTCTTTATAGGCGTTTGGTAATAGTTACTTTCTTCTTCTTTGTCTTGATTGGTATTGATTGTTGATTTTTCGATCAATGCATTTAGAGGCTTAGTAATAGGTTTGAAAGTTTCCTCGAATTGAGATTCGTAAAATGTCTTATTGTTCTTTAGAGCTTTGAATTTTCTTCGAAGGTCATCGGTCGTTTTAATAAGCTCTTTTGTTAATTTAACATCTACATTCGTCATATTGTTAGAATATTAGTTTCTTTTACATATACAAATGGAGAAAAAGTTATGAATCAGCTCGAATATTTGTTCAATAAGGTTCAATCTAATTTTAATGTTAAGGTTACTGGTCTTAACCGTTGAAAATTGGGAGTCTAGCTGGACTGAACTGCTTTTTACTGGTAAAACCTCTTCACTGAACTGCAGGTAACTGGTCTTGACCTTTGAAAACTGGGACTCCAACTGGATTGAACTGCTATTTACTGATAGGGCTTTTTCACTTAACTGCTCTGTACTGTTTTCATCAATCATTACAATGTTAATGGTCTAAATACTGAAATGTTGGCGGTTTTTATAACTTGAGAAAACAGTCAAACCCCTTTCTATATCGACCGTTATTCAAAGGGCTCTCTTTGTCAACTACCAAAAAACCGTACTTTGTGTTCCAACATTGTGCACATGCATTTTGGAATGTAATAAATTTCATATCCGAATTAACGTGATCAATTTAAATGTGTCTTAAATTCATATCGTCTTGTTTAAAGGTGATTAGAAAATTTGCATTGTCTCGAATTAAATGTTTTGGTATTCGGGTATAGGTTTGACACAAGTAAAAACTATCTAATTGATGATGTCGTCCCATACTAAAGTAGATTCGTATTGTGTCCTGCTTTTCACAAGCAATGTCATCAAAAATAAACACAGAATCTCGCTTAGCCTTTTCTGGTAAAATAACATCGCAGTTGTTTGAAAATGTAAAAAAACCCAATTTCTTTATAGGTTTTATTACTTGTCTTAGGAACTCATATTTTGGTTGATGTAGAGATTTTGAGTATATATATATATTTTTAAATCTTAATCCGTTTGGATGTAATAGCAAACTCAACATAGTATTTGTTTTTCCACAGTTCGATGGACAAGTAATTAGACATCTTATACTATTGGGGAAAAGCTTTCCATGTTTTTTATTTATTTTAAGATTTGATGTAACTTCTAAGTTTCGCACAGGTAATTTATATTGTTGTGTAATGAAGCGCATAGTGCCAATTACTAAAATAGAATCCTATATATGTAGAGTATTTATTTAAAAAAATACCAATTAGTTTCTAATCTTTCTATAGCAAGGATGTTCAAATAAAAATGATTGACTATTCAAAAAATTTCATCAGTAAACAAAAGTTAGCGAAAGGTGAAGGTTTATTGAACACAGTTATAAACAAACTACCCTTTGAATTACATTTGCCTGGTTATCAGTTTTGTGGACCTGGAACAAAACTCCAAGAACGGTTAGCTCGAGGAGATTCAGGAATAAATATATTAGATCAAGCGTGCAAAGAGCATGATATATCATATTCCAAAAACAAAAACACACCTGATCGTCACAAAGCCGATAGAATTTTAACTGAAAAAGCTTGGCAACGTGTAAAATCTAAAGACGCTAGCTTATCTGAACAAACAAATGCACTTCTGGTAACTTATCTTATGAAAACAAAAGTAAAACTTGGAATGGGTTGTTCTAACTTAACCAGACAAAAGCGGAAGGGGAAAACTGACGCTGGCACTGGTACAACTAAAAAAAAAACAAAATTAAACAGTTAACCTTCAATAACTTGAGACAACTTATTGGAACACAACTCAAACGAGAGAAACCTTTCAATTTAGAAAATGCTAGCAAAATAGCCTTATCTTCTGCAATGAAAACCGTAGAAAAGAAAAGAGGGAAGATTAAAACCCCTAGAGTTATTTCAGTACCAAAAATTGGAGAGGCAATTCCATTCCTTGTACCTCTATTTGCTGGCCTTTCGGCTCTTGGAGCTCTGACGGGAGGTGCTGCCGGTGTAATCAAAGCTGTCAACGATGTAAACAATGCTAAAAAGGATCTTTTAGAGAAAAAACGGCATAATTTAAAAATGGAATCTATTGCAGTTGGTCATGGTTTACACCTTAAACCTTACAGAAAAGGATTTGGCTTATATTTAAATCCTCAGCCAAAAAACTTATAAAGTCGCTACCCAATCGTGCATTAAATGAAATAGATATACAAAATTTTGCAAGCAAATGCATCCCTCATTTTCGAGGAGTCTTTATGCGAGATAGTCTACCGAAGACTAAGCCTTTTAAAAATGAGTGTGGAATTGTTAATCTAGATTCATCAATTGGCCTCGGAACACATTGGGTAGCGTATTATAAAAAAGACAAACATATTGAATATTTTGATAGTTTTGGTAATTTGCAACCTCCTATCGAAATAATTAATTATTTGGGGGACAAAATTGGCTACAATTATACCAAACATCAAAATTATGATTCGTTTAACTGTGGTCATTTATGTTTAATATTCCCATACGATTGTTATTTTCAAAATAAATAAATAAATAAATAAGTTAATCATTTAGTCTATTTCTTATCGTCATGGCAATGACACTTACTTTAAGCGGGAGAACTTCCCAACTATCAGCAGAATATTTTCCACCTTTGGACCTTGCCAAGGTCTATGTTTGTGGATTGATTGATTTTCAAACTTATAACTCCATACCAAATGTTGACGAACGTAACAATGTATTCCATATAGGGGAGCATGCAATTGAAATTCCTGAAGGATCGTACGAAATTGAAAATATTGCTGACTATATTACCGACAAATTATTAGCATTAAACTCAACTATTAGTTGTACTATAGAAGCAAATTTCAATACAATGCTGACTACAATCAAATCTTCAGAACAAATATTTTTCAATAAAGAGAGAACCATTGGAAAACTACTCGGGTTCAGCAACACCGTTCTTTCTGCCAGTGAATTGCACACGTCGGATTTACCTGTAGACATAAATAAGGTAAATCGTAAATGTCATCAGGATTGAGTGTAATATAATAACTGGGTCTTATTTGAATAATACTCCTGTACATACTATACATGAATTTTCACCGGAGACAGGATCAGGGTATAAGATAATAGAAGTTCCAAAAAATGTTATCTATTTACCTGTGAATGTCAAACGAATCAGTTCTCTGACGCTCAAACTCGTAGACCAAGACGGAGACTTAATAAATTTTAGAGGAGAACGTATAACAGTGCGCTTGCATTTAATTCCAAAATCTGAATAATGTTAATCTATAATAATAATAATTATAAAACATATACCAGAAGCTTTCACTTGATTAGTTCTCCTCCGACAGTAAAACCCTTAAGACCAACATTAACAACTGAAAATAAAGCTTTTCTTCAAAGCTTAGGCTTTGAGTTAAGATAGTACAATAATAAAAACAAATATGAACGATATATTAAATATATCTGATGGACCTGTCCATGATAATAGTATAACAAAGTTCGAGTATCACAGTTATTCACCCTTTGTTCAGTCATTTAATACAAGCGATGAAATACGTATTGCAATACAGAATCAAGACTTGTGTATTTTACCTAGTGAAAGCTATATCTATATTGAAGGAAGTCTTACAAAACCTGATAACACATTTTCCACTACAACAGGATTAACAAATAATGCCATGGCATATTTATTTGAAGAAATACATTATGAGCTCAATGGAATAGAAATTGAAAACAATAAAAACGTTGGCGTTACAACGTCATTGAAAAATTATATATCTTCGACTAGTAATGAAAGTAAGCGGTTAGAAAATGGATCATGGACTGGAAATGCTACAATTCCAGCAAAAGATGTTTTCAGTTTTTGTATGCCTCTAAAATCTCTGATGGGGTTTGCAGAAGACTATAAAAAAATTATAACAAACGCAAAGCATGAATTAATTCTAGTTCGATCTCGAACCAATGAGAATATTTATCTATCTAATTCAGATGAAAATGAAAATTTAAAGTTATCGATTTCTAAAGTACACTGGAGAGTTCCACATATAACATTGTCCGATTCAAATAAACTTACCCTATTGAAACAAATTCAATCAAAACCAATTCAAATACACTTTAGAAATTGGGAGCTCTATGAATACCCGAAACTGCCAGCCACTACTGATTTTGTATGGACAGTAAAAACTTCAACTCAACTTGAAAAACCAAGATATGTAATTCTCGCTCTACAAACTAATAGAAAAAATCAACGTTCTAAAGATGCAAGTAAATTTGATCATTGTGATGTATCTAATGTAAAGGTGCATTTAAACTCCGAATCGTATCCTCGTGAAGATTTAAATCTTAAATATACAGAAGATCGGTATGCTGTTCTCTATGAAATGTATTGTAAATTTCAAGAATCATACTATAATAAACAATCACAACCGCTCTTATCACGAAAAGATTTTAAAGATCGTCGGCGGAAAGCAAAATTGTTCTAAGTCACAAAAAGTAAATTTTACAGGGGACGATTTTTTTATTTTGAATTGAATTACGGTCGCATTTTTTGGCTCACAAGAAGTACATGTAAAGTTTTATTTATCGCTTGCTTTTTTCTTTTCAATATAGTTAAAATTTAGCTTTTTTAATAAATACCTACTATTTTTAGATATTTTTTGAAACAAAAAACCCAGAAATGGACATAGAACAGTTCCTATACAAGTGTGCATATTTCTGAAATTAATGTGGACTTAGAACAAATTATGGGAGTTAGAACAAGCGGGCATAATGGCGCTCAGCTTAAGTATATCATTTGCCTCTTTTTGTATTGTTCTATGTCCCATTAAGTTATTAAAATTTTGTATTTCTTTTTTAATTTTTAATCCTAAAAGCTAGCCAGCCAAAAACCAAAAAAACAAGTCATTAAAACAACATAATTTATTTAAATCAAAGTAGGTACAAAAAATAGAAAATATAATTAAAAACAAAACAAACATCTATGTAAATAATTCTTATTTCAGGATAGCTTTATATAACTGGATATCCTCCATGGGTATCCACTTAAACATTGATTCGGTGTCATTTTTCTTTTCCTTTGACATTTTTAAACTTCCAATCGAGGTTTTCGACACTTTTGGCAAAACAGTATCTCCTTGTTTTTTCTTTTTTATTTCGTGGTTTTTTCTCATTTAATAAGTAAACGGCTGTCAAAATAATGTCTTCTCCATAATCTTCACGGTACTTGATTTGAAGTAAATTTTGTGGCTCATAAATTATTTCCTTACATTTCGAGTAAGGAATGAAATTCAACCCCTGCGTAGCAAGGTTGTAGTTATAAAAATCGTTTTGGTTTCGGACTGAAATAAGATATATTTTTTAAATTACGATCAATTACACTGTGGACCGCATCAAGCTCCTGTATTCTTGAATGTCCTGAAGAAAAACGTTGGGTAATAATTTTGATCCTTGGACTAGTTTCCAAGAATTTAAGCAAGGCCAATGACGTTAAGCAATTCCTGTTTTGAGGTATACAAGAATCTGACCAGAGAATAATTTTCGTCACGTCAGGGTTGTCTTCCAACACTGCTTTAAGAATCCTTATTAAGGCACTCGCAATATCGTTTCCACTTCTTCCGCTCTGACTTTCGTACCACAAGGAACAGTATGTTGTCTTGTTCAAATTACACAATACTGAAATTTCTTTTGTAGTAAAAGTTTGATATGTTTGCAACCGGCATGGAAAAAACGCTTTGCAAGTCATAAGATATTACTTCGGCTTCTGTGTCCTTCAGGTCACGATCTGCTTGGCGACGCACCTTTGCATTTGCATTAAACCTTTTATGCTCCTGATATTCACTGATTTCGTTTGCAGAAGGAATGATGATGTTTTCAAACTTTGTGCATACATCGCATTGATCTTTTTTCGGTTTGTAGAACGAGATGTTATATTGAGTTGTGAAAATGCTTCTATACATACAAGGTATAATAATAATTAATAATAATTTTAGTAATAATTTTAACTATGTGCCTGTTAAGACCCAAGGTCTTTTGAATGCAAATTGCACGGCAATAGTTAGAAGGAATAGAAAGATAGTGAAGATTTTTTGTTGGTAGGTACAATGGATTGAGAAATAGGTGATATTTATCTCATGAAAATCCCACAGGTGGCGTCCAGTTGAAGCTAGGTGAATATTGAAAAGTTGCTGCCCAGGCTGGGGCTCGAACCCATAACCCATAGGTTAGCAACCAAGCACTTCATCCACTGCACCATTGCCACCCGTAGAAGGGCTTCGCATATATTTGTGTTCATGACAAAAGGAATGATATTAATGTTTTGGAATGGACTGGCAACTCACCCGACATCAATCCAGTTGGGAATCTGTGGTCTATTATTAAAGCGAGGCTCAAGAAAAAAGATTGCACTACAAAAAAAAGCTGTTTTCTACAATTTTTCAGGTATAGTGTCATGAACAAAAAATCAAAAATATATGCGAACTTCTTGTTAAAGAAGTATGTTATGCCATAAGGCAGGCATATAAGCTACTTGAACAAATAATATACTAATTTTGTAAAGATTATTGGCAAATAAAACAAAATACGTTGAAAATTCTACATGTCCCAATTAATTTGCATAAGACTGTAGTATGAAGTTTCCATTTTAGATAGAATAAATGAGAATTCTTTGTCGCTTAGAACAAACCGTATCTCGGAATTAAATGTACGATTTATACTGTAAGTTGGATATAGAACAATTTTGAATATTTTTTATTGAAACCTGCAAGAGTATGGAAAATTGTTCTATCCCATACATAAATGTTTCTTAGAACAATTGGGAATTAATTTTACCAGAAAAATTTGGCGCTTAGACTAAAATGACTGCCAAATATCTGCTGAACGGAAAGACATAGATTAAAACGGATTTACAATTCGGATAGAGCATGTTTTGGTTAATAAAACTGCATCATTACTTAGTTTTTGAATAAAAGTGGATTTAGAACAATTTTGCTCTCCGCCGACGAGATATTGCTCCTATTATAGTTATTGATTGCTCACGTCAAAATGAAGTTATTAAAACAGGCCCTATAGATGTAAAAATTGAACTTAAAACATCGGTTACAATTCCAGCTTTCACATCTCTATTTTGTCTGATACTTCATGATCGTTTAATTGAATATAACCCTATTACTGGAGAAGTTCACAAACTGACTTAAATTGAATGTCATAATTTAAAACTTTGTCAGAACGTAGTGTGAATTTATCGCGAACACACACATTATCTTAATTATGAATACCTATATTATAGATTTCCAAGGTATTGGAGGATTGAATAAAGAGTTCATTTTGAAAGAACTTGCTATACTGTATGAAGGACATCATCATCATCATCATTTTATTGTTACACCCCCGTGCAATTTGAGTCTATTATCTACATCACTCAGAAGACAAGCCCACTGGTTATATAATAATTATCATGGATTATGTTGGAATGGAGGGTATATCAGTTTTGCAAAAGTAAATATATTCCTACGAAGAAAAATTCAAAATGGTACTGTCTACGTTAAAGGCATCGACAAAGCAAAATGGCTTAGAAACTTACTTGCTAATGAAAATGTAGAAGTCAAAAACGTAGAAGATTTTTTTAGCTGTCCAAATTTAAAAAAACTCAGAAGTATTTATCCTAATCAAATAAAATGTGAAAGCCATGTAAAATGTTGTGCACTTCAAAATGTTTTTCTTTTAAGTATGTTCTTGAACGAGTGTCATGCGAAGTAAATAAAATAATTTTTTTATTTTTGTAAACTTAAATTTTCTTTTATTTCACAAGTTTTTAGAAACATTATTTTCATATATAAGGATTGCCTTTTATAACCGTAAGGTAAGGAACTATGGTCTTCCAAAAAACGACGTTTTTCTGCTTTTGCCCTATACGTTTTTATTTCTGGTATGGTGATAACTTCATGCTCTTGAGTTCTCCGAATATTATTTGATGTTATTATTATACTGTTTTCATTATCTGATGAAGAAGAATTCAGTACAGCATTCTTAATTGAATCAAAGTTAATTTTTTGTGATGATTCATAATTCAGGAAAATGCCTTTTACCTTGCAGACAACGTGTTCAGTATTATCTCTTGTACTTAATACTTTAAAGGAATAATTTTTAGGGCCTCCACTTACAAACTCCGTTATATAACTTCCAACGCCGTAACTTTCTAGTTCATCTGTCATATCACCGATAAATTTCCCAGTAGGTGGAAGGAAATCCCCTGGTCGACTAACATATATAACTGAATCTGTGTCATAGTAGAGAACTCTTTCCTCTAAACTCTCTAGATAGCTGTAGAGTTTAAGACGAGCTAAGGTATAGGGAGTCGGCTGCTTCTTCTTTCATTTCAAAGTTAACAACAATGTTTTCTTCATTTACGGGGAGAATATGCGACACCTCCACTGATGGATGTGTAAGTAGATGAAATAATGTTGAAGGGGTGTTCAAAACAATTGTTTGAATTTGATTTTCATGCTGTCCAAATTTTCCCCAAAATGAATTCAATATAAGCTTAGCCAGCGATCTCTTGCCCGAATTTTTGCAAATTTCTGAATATTCCAGCTTAATATTTTCCTTTGCAAGAAAATCATCTATGTATTTAACCTTTTCTTCGTGAGATGAACATTCACTTGGCCATCCTGATGCTTCTTGTTTAATCTTTAGAAATTTGTTCATCATGGAAGTGAAAAGACCGACAGAATTCGTTTCTAAGTTATATTTCGCAACATCATATTCCCATATTTCGAAAATAGTAATTATAATATATCCTTTTTGAACTGCCTTCAAGACTTCGTCAATTACCCAGGTTCCAATTAATGCTCTTTGCTCGTTGGAATGAGTACACATCTGGTCTTGATTTTTTTCATCACTACAGCTTTTGCACAATGAAAACATGAGTTTTTTATTTTGCTTAATTGGTAATACCGGGTGAAGTAGGTGTTCTGGGGGTAGAATTTTGCATTTGACAATACCATTTACGTGTTCTAGTTTTGTTGGTGAACAATAATTAGCACTTCCGTATACATGGATTTTAGGATGACCAATAGGAAATTTTCCGATTTTACAGACCCATATGGGTAAAGACAACAAATATCTATATAATGAATCTTTTCACCTGACTTACATTTAAAATATTTAAATGAATTCCCAGTTCGTCCACCATAAAAAGCATCACGAGGATTCAGCGGAGAATTTTGAATTAATTCATAGCTTTCAATGAAATTTAATTCTTCCTTATTAAACTTCTTAATAAGAAGTAGTCATTCAACTGTTCAACCGGATAGTCGTGCCGCGAACTGCCTTGCTTTTTCATTCTTTCTTTGTTTATTAGTAAAATACTTATCAGATCCAGTGTTAACTTTTTAATAATATCCTACCTACACTTGCTACCTACATCTGCTTGTGTGATTGAACTGTACTAGCTGCTAGCTACATTCATCTTCTGCCAACGTAGTACAAAAGAAAGCTATATTTGCCGCAAGCAAAAATTGTGATTTATTGTTTTATCGGCTAATATAAATAACAACAAACCTTCATATTTCCTGCATGTCATGGTCTTTGACATTTGTCAACCAGCTGTCATCATCTATCATTTATTTGCTGCCTATAACTACATTACCGACTACTATATCCCTTTGGTTCGTGAATTAGCTAAAGAGAAACTTGCTTTGCCTGGTACACTAAAAACCAAAATTTTTTGGCAAGTAAAAATCATTATCTTTTAATAAACTAAATATCACCGTATATCCTCATCTTCAAAAAAAAAAAAAAAAAAAAAAAGAGATCAAATAATTATGTCTTCTTGCGCTGTTTGTGATAATATTGCGGATTATCTCATAGATGCAATCATTTGTCATGGAAACTGTCGCAAATTATTGCACGTAGCTTGCATTAATGCTCCATTTAGCACCATAAAACTATTTAAAGAAAGGAAATCTTTTTATTTCTTTTGTGAAGAGTGTGACCCTTTTGCATATACAAATATTGTTCGTGATGTACTGCAAAATAAGCAAAATCTTGTAAATCTCCATAACTAATTACTTCAACTAAACAAGAAAATTGAAGATATTATTATTATATTGTATCAAGAATCGCTACAAGACATTGTTCAAAATGAAGATCATTTAATAACAAACAGTCCTACTACATGTGATACAGTACCCCTGAAACGAAAAATTGACGAAATTGATATTGATATATCTGAAACCAGCCATCTGACAGAGAAACCTGCCACGGATTTAATAGCGACTACATACAATGAATCCACTACAAATATTCCTCGCCAAGAACAACTTGATGCTTCTAAAGAACTTTTTACATCAAATCAGTGTTACTTAGCTGCTTCAAACACTACCTCAACAACAACTCCTCCTTTGATAGTGATTGACCAGCATTCTACAGATGTGATTACTTCTCCTGTCAACACATTTCCTCATACAGCCTCCACAGCTGAAAGAAATTTCATATCACCTTTTGAATCAGGTTTAAAAATAGCTGAAGGACATAAAATTCTATTTATCTCGAAGCTTGCTCCATCTACGAACGCTCTTGATGTGAAATATCATATTAAATCTAAAATTGGAACACTGGATTCTATAGTCGTTGAAAAAATACTCCATCGCAATTATTCTAAATATTCATCGTTCAAAATTAAACTGCCAGACTCAGTCTTCTACCTCCTAAACTCAAGCTCATTCTGGCCTAAGGGAATTGTCATGCATGAGTATCGAAATAGAAAATCAAATCATAATTCTCACCATTTTCAAAAACGATTGACAATGCGCAGCCTCAACCAAAGCAGCTACAAAAACTTCTGATTTACTACCAGAACGTAAACGGCCTCCGGACAAAGACCAACAAGGTCTATAAAAATGTAAATAATATTCCGCATGATGTCCTTATATTGACAGAAACTTGGCTGAACTCATCTTTTGCTGACACAGAGTTATTTGATTCCAATTTCCAAATTTTTCGTCGTGATCGTCATAATGACCCCAATATAGCTACTGTTGGAGGAGGATTATTACTAGCCGTTCGTAATAATTTGTTTTGTAATCTCGTCGATGATTTTTTGGACTCCAACCTCGAAATAATATGTGTGAAAATATCAACCCCGTCTGGTCATTTATATGTAGTTGTTTGCTATATCCCGCCTTCTTCTACAAGTGATGTCTACAATAAACTTATCGATTGCTTGGAATCTATAAATGACAAAATTGAACCTTCAGATGAACTTTTTGTTATTGGTGACTTTAATTTGCCAAATCTTGAATGGACTATATCATCGGAACATGAATCTTATCATGCTGCTAATGCGTTGAGCAATAACGAAGTTCTTTTTATCGATGGAATGATTTCATTTGGTCTTAATCAATTAAGCAATGTCAAAAACCAATTTGGTAAAATTTTAGACCTTGTATACTTTTCTGACCTTAATAATTCTGATGGAACTGTGATACTTTCGGATGCAAAACTCATTGAGGAAGATCGGCATCATCCTGCATCATCTATCTCATTAAACCTAAATATTATTAATGTAACTTATCATTGTAAGAATATGCATGAATTCAATTTTAAAAAATGTAATTTCTCAGAACTCTATCGTTTATTGCAAGATATTAACTGGAATAGTTTATTTTTTAATGTCAGTTTTGATGAAATGGTCTTTCGTTTTTATAAAATTTTATTTGATTGTTTCTTAGAAACCATTCCGTTACGAAAAATAAGACCTTTAAATAACACTCCACCGTGGTTTGATCAACATATTAAAACTCTTAAAAATAAAGGAAACAAGTCTTGGGTGAAGTTGAATCGATTCTGGAGCGTCGAGACTCAAAATGATTACATTAATCTAAGAGATGAGTTTATTAATTACTATAATTCTCTTTATTCGGACTTTATCACTAAAACTGAAGATGATCTTAAATCTAACCCCCGAAACTTCTGGAAATATGTCAATTGTAAAAGAAAATCTGATGGTTACCCAAATAATATGTGTTATCAAAATTCTGAGAGTCACAACCCAGAGGACATAGCAAATATGTTTGCCGAATATTGTCAGTGTGCTTTTGAAGTATCTACTTGCGATACAAATAATATTCCCTCTGTTGATGAGTTTTTACATCTTAATTCGATTAACTTTACTATTACTGAGGAAACTATCTTAGAGTATATTAAAAAATTAGATAATTGCTTAAGTCCTGGTCCTGATGGTTTTCCTGCTTTTATGTTAAAAAAATGTGCAATATATATGTCATATCCGTTATTTTTACTTTTTAATCAGTCTATAAATAGCTGTAAGTTTCCGACCCTTTGGAAAAACGCATTCCTTATTCCTACTCATAAGAAAGGTAAAAAAAATTTGATTTTAAATTATAGACCAATTGCTAAACTATCTGCTATACCCAAAATGTTTGAATCTATTATTTGTGATATCTTGTCTTTTCACTGTTCCTCCGTTTTATGTGACAACCAACATGGCTTTGTTAAAAAGAGATCCACTATAACCAATTTGTTACAGTTTACTACATTTTGTATTGACGCGTTTGAAAAAAAACAACAAGTTGACTGTATTTTTACTGACTTTAGCAAAGCATTTGACAAGCTAAACCACCATATTCTTTTAAGAAAATTGCAATATATGGGTCTTAACGATAGATTTGTTTTGTGGATATCCTCATATCTTAAAGATAGGTTATATAGTGTTGTTTTTAAAAGTGAACGTTCTAAATGTTTTACTGTTAACTCCGGTGTACCTCAGGGTAGCCACCTTGGCCCGTTATTATTTGTACTATTTATTAACGATCTTCCGTCCGTCCTAGTAAATTCTTTGTCTCTTATATATGCCGATGATGTAAAAATTTTTCGTACAATCAACTCTGTAGAAGACTGTGATCTCTTACAAAAAGACCTTCAAAGTTTCTGGGAATGGTGCAATATTAATGGTTTAGTTTTAAATATTGACAAATGTAAAACAATGTGTTTTACACGCAAGAAAAATGTGATTATCTATAATTATGCGATTGATTTGTCACCTCTTAGTAACCTGTCTTGCTTTACTGACCTTGGGATAGTGTTGGACTCAAAATTAACTTTTATTGACCATTTTGACTATATTATTAAAAAGACTAACATGACTCTCGGTTTTATTAAAAGATTTGCTCGAGAATTTCAAGATCCCTATGTTCTAAAAACTCTTTATGTCTCATTCGTAAGATCCATCTTAGAGTATGGTTGTGTTGTATGGGCACCATATTATGCGGTTCATATAAATAGATTGGAGTCCGTTCAAAGAAGATTTATGAGATTTTGTTTAAGATTTCTACCATGGTCGAATAGAATTATCTTGCCACCTTACGCTCAACGTATTCAATTAATAAATCTTCCATCTCTAACGAGTCACAGAGCATATCTACAATTTTGTTTTATTGTCGGGATAATCAATGGATCCATAACAGCCCCATTGATACTTTGTCGATTAAATTTCATAGCTAGTCAGTATAATTTGAGAAGGCAGTTGCCAATTTCCAACATTTATAGTAGATCAAACTACGGTGCTAATAGTCCTTTAAATCTCTTAATAAATATTTACAATCAAAATTCAAATTTAATTAATTCCACCAACGACAATGTAAAATCACTCAACTTAAGAAAAATATTTTTATCCAAAATAATCCATAATGTACTTTAGATATTTAATGTTTTTTTTTTCCTTTTTTAATACATTATTGTAATGGAAGTTGTATATTATATAGGTACTAGTTTTTAAGATATATTATATGTAATAAGAGTTAACTTTAGTCTTTTAACGTATTAAATAAATAAATTCAAGATGGTGAAACTCACAAGACCACATTTCAATGACTTCGTAATTAAACTTTCTTAATCGCTCAGTTTTAGCTATTGTTCTTTCATACCGTTGATTTAGTGTATCTGTTTCATTTTCATGCAAAGGTTCATCGCGTTTATGTTTCAAACATAGAGGATGACCATGAATGTAGCAGCCGTGGAATTCAAAAATTTGCTTTGTTTCTTTACAAAAACCATCAACCTTTACCCCGTTTATAAGTTCTTCTCTCCCATTATATGCGTGCTTTATGTTAATGTTTCTTTTTTTTTCTTCCCAAATCATCCACTGTATTGCTTGAACAGATTGGTTATCAATACATCTGTATTTATTCTTAGGTATTAATCCTATAGTGTCAGGTTTCAGAAAGTTTCGTCTGAAAAGAAGATTACACGCTGATGCAATAGTCATCGCTTCCAAAAATGGTTCCACATTGCTTTGTTTAAGAAATAATTTTCTAAATTTTAAACAAGCTCCTGTTAATATTTTGACGTCACTCTTGCAGTATTCTACAATTTCATGATGCATGTCAAAACTATCATTTCTATGCTCCGAATACCATTTTAAAAAGTTATCACGATTTTCAGTTTTCATCGCATCAGGATTATAAAACTCTACTGCTGGTAGTTTACCATTGTAGTGTTCATTTTCCTTTGTATTAAATAAATACGGAAAGTAACCTTTTTTGAGAACCGGAGCCAAATCCAAGGCTTTCGGGAGTTTTGATAAAGCCATAGAAAAGTAATTTATTGAGTCGATGAATTTGACGTTTCCAAGCTGCATGTTTAATATTTTTGTACCTCGCATAATTAGTTCAGAACTTAATTGTGTTTTTTTTAAAACGTAATTTAGGATAAACTGATGGTCATACGCCTGACCATTATGAGCTATCACAATTACTTTTTTAAATTGTTTTCTCATTTCAAGCACATGCTGAAGGAATGTTGATGTGACCATGTCTCCTTTTAAAACATTGATTGATAACTTACAACGTTGACAAAAATATAAATCTTCATGATATATGCAATGATCACACTTGTGTTGAAATACACACAAATTTGGTTCATGTTGCTTTGTAAAAATGTTTGTTTCCTCTTCATCTTTTTTTCCAATAATCTTTTCTTGCCGACACTCAAGATCATAAAATATATATAATATATCTTTAAGATTAGGTGTCTTCGTGTCAGGGCGAATGTAACAAAAAATGGTCTTTTGGCACATGTACTTTGCAATATTTGCAAAAGAATTCTCCACAAATGTGATCTCGTCCTCCTCCATAGGATTTCAGGCAAAGAAGACATCTTTTTATTTGATCACAAATAGACAGTTTTCCTGATGAACTAGAAGTTTTGTGGTTGTCATAGCAGTTAGTCCCCTTAAAACTACGATTACAATCTGAACATACAATTTGCAGTTTTGTCTCTGAACATATTGGTGACCGCTGACATTGAGAACACTGTTTGATGCATCCATGATGATTATTTTTTGTGTTGTATGGTAAATGGCAAATTTCACAATAGAATGAGCAGCAAAATGCGGCGGTTAGGGAAGTAATCACATTAAAATTGTTGTTGAAGTATAGTAAATTTTATAATGAGTTAATGTTGAATGGCGTGAAGTTCGATAAATTAACAATTACAATTAAAACACCTTTTTAACTTCACTTGAGTCGATGCACTTTTGTTCACAAATTACATTTAACAAAAAAATTATTAAAAACAATTAAAAACAAACGCGACACGTACCTGAATGCATTTCGAAGCAGTTGCGCTTCATCTTCAGCAATCACGACTAAAACATTGCATCGTCATCAAAGCTCAAACCAGTTTCCCTTTTCCATGCATCATAGCCTTGTGTTGTTGTAAGCTATGACCAACGGTCAATATATTATGTTGTTGTTAAATATTGTTGTTACATACAATATTAATCAAGCAAGATTCTATATTGCCGTTGTCGAGGTTCAGTGCACTTAGGTCCTTTTGGATGAAAATAGATTCATACGCATCTAATCTTCTATGGTCATTAACTTGTTTTAGAAGAGTTAGATTTTCAATGTTGATGATTTCGTGTCCACTATTTAACACATGAGATGCGATTGCAGATTTATGTGGTTGATTGAGGCGAATATATGTCAAATGTTCTTTAAACCGAGTTTCGATACTTCGTTTCGTTTGTCCATAATATTTTTGTTTACAATCACTACATTCAATTTCGTAAACACCAGACTTGCTCAAAATAGGTGTTTTGTCTTTTGTAGATCCCAATAGATTTACTATTTTTTTGTCGTTTTTATAAACAATATCTAATTGTTGTTCATTAAACACTTTTTTTAATTTGTTTGTTATGTGAGGTACAAAAGACAGTGAAACCCTTTTATTTTGCGTTATTTCTTTTTGTGAAAAGAAGGTTGACATATTAAAATTATTAACTTTTCGCGAGTGTTTATAAACAAGTTTATCAACTATTTGTTCGCTAAAACCGTTTATGCGAGCTGTTGTTTTTATGTATTCGTACTCCTTTTTGTAATTTTTTAAAGATAAGGGGATACGACATAATCTGTGTATCATTGAATGATATGCGGCCAATTTGTTTTGGATTGGACAAAACGAATCGCTAGTGATAGTTCTCATGGTGCTTGTTGGTTTATGAAAAACACTAAACTCAATTTTATTTTTTATGTATTGAACTTCCAAATCTAAGAAAGCTAGTTTCCTATCTTGTTCTATTTCATACGTAAATTTTATTGAATCAAATTGGCTGTTCAAAATGTTTAAAGTTTTTTCAATATCATCTTTGTGTACCACCGAAAAAACGTCATCCACATAGCGATGCCACACCCGCGGAAGGAGATTTTGTTTTTTCGTTTTGTCCAATCCAAAACAAATTGGCCGCATATCATTCAATGATACACAGATTATGTCGTCTCCCCTTATCTTTAAAAAATTACAAAAAGGAGTACGAATACATAAAAACAACAGCTCGCATAAACGGTTTTAGCGAACAAATAGTTGATAAACTTGTTTATAAACACTCGCGAAAAGTTAATAATTTTAATATGTCAACCTTCTTTTCACAAAAAGTAATAACGCAAAATAAAAGGGTTTCACTGTCTTTTGTACCTCACATAACAAACAAATTAAAAAAAGTGTTTAATGAACAACAATTAGATATTGTTTATAAAAACGACAAAAAAATTAGTAAATCTATTGGGATCTACAAAAGACAAAACACCTATTTTGAGCAAGTCTGGTGTTTACGAAATTGAATGTAGTGATTGTAAACAAAAATATTATGGACAAACGAAACGAAGTATCGAAACTCGGTTTAAAGAACATTTGACATATATTCGCCTCAATCAACCACATAAATCTGCAATCGCATCTCATGTGTTAAATAGTGGACACGAAATCATCAACATTCAAAATCTAACTCTTCTAAAACAAGTTAACGACCATAGAAGATTAGATGCGTATGAATCTATTTTCATCCAAAAGGACCCAAGTGCACTGAACCTCGACAACGGCAATATAGAATCTTGCTTGATTAATATTGTATGTAACAACAATATTTAACAACAACATAATATATTGACCGTTGGTCATAGCTTACAACAACACAAGGCTATGATGCATGGAAAAGGGAAACTGGTTTGAGCTTTGATGACGATGCAATGTTTTAGTCGTGATTGCTGAAGATGAAGCGCAACTGCTTCGAAATGCATTCAGGTACGTGTCGCGTTTGTTTTTAATTGTTTTTAATAATTTTTTTGTTAAATGTAATTTCTGAACAAAAGTGCATCGACTCAAGTGAAGTTAAAAAGGTGTTTTAATTGTAATTGTTAATTATAGTAAATTTATTTTTTTCTCATTGGAATTGGAAAACCCTTCATACATTATTTTCCTACCTTTGGTTCCGTATTCATACACAGTTATTTTGTAGTCTTTTAAATGATTTTGAAAAGCTTTCAATTCTTCTATTCCAGAACCATGTGCTGGTACATTTATTTCGGAATCATTTAAAAGTTTTATTGTTCTCTTTGTTTGAACTTTTAAAATATCTGTTCTTATTTTATCAGTATCTACTTCCTTATCTGCATATGCCTTTGCTACAACCAAAGCACGTGGAAGGCATAAATTATCTGTATTTTTTATGTACACAATTCCTTTTCGTTTGATGCATTCTTCCTCAAAAGTGTTGTACATTTTTGATGGATTTCTTCCCTCCCCAACTGGCATCTGCACCGAAGTAACCGATAAGCAAAAGTTATCTATGCTTATTCCTTCGGAGTTGCTCTGGAAAATTTTCGATATCATGTCCCATATATCAGAAAAACTCAATTCTGAGCAATTCTTATAATTAATCCACCCACTACCGCGGTTGCTTACGAAGCTTTTACCAGTAAAAGTCACACCCACCTTATCGTTGGGACTAAGATCTTTGATGGCTAAACATAAAATATCTTCAACTGCGTTCTTAATCCATGAAGTAGGTTCTTCTTGGTCTGGAACAGGATTTAATGCGAATTCTATTTTGCGCCCTTTCATATTAAATCTTTTGATATTAGTTACAATATCGCTCATTATTTAAAAACGCTGAAAGTCAAAGAAAAAAAAAAAAATAAAGAGACGTTAAATTTTTTTCAATGCCATTTATTTATTTAAAAGCATATTTTTGGGAATTGAGCAAATTATGCTCGTCATCAAAATACAGTGTTGGTAATATGTTTACTTCATGATGCTTTTGTCTCCTATTTTTTTGTGGTTGATGAGGCTGTTGTTTCTGCTGCTTCTGCCGTTGTTGCTGCTGTTGTTGTTGTTGCTGCAGTTGCTGCTGCTGTTGTTGCTGCAGTTCCTGCTGTTGCTGCTGTTGCTGCTGCAGTTCCTGCTGTTGTTGCTGCAGTTCCTGCTGTTGCTGCTGTTGCTGCTGCAGTTGCTGCTGTTGTTACTGTTGTTGCTGTTGTTGCTGTTGTTGCTGCAGTTGCTTTTGTTCCTCCTGTTGCTGCTGTTGTTGCTGCAGTTCCTGCTGT
Source organism: Platycheirus albimanus (assembly GCA_916050605.2). Taxonomy (NCBI): domain Eukaryota; kingdom Metazoa; phylum Arthropoda; class Insecta; order Diptera; family Syrphidae; genus Platycheirus; species Platycheirus albimanus. Next base: position 167,634,427 of record OU696696.1, on the reverse strand, counting down.
TGCTGATGTGACTGCTGTTCCTGATGTGGCTGCTGCAGTTGCTGATTGTTTTCATCCTTTAGATGAAAATCAACATGGAAGGATACGTCTCCATAAGGCTCTACTACTTCGAAGGAACATTGCCTCATATTAGCAATATCCTCGTTGTCCAACTGAGAGTTGCACCGTTTCGGTAAGAAAACAGAACAACTCTCCAGTTCTAGCATGATTTGCTCGCCATATTTTCCGTTTACCCTCTTGCATTCGATTATAGGGTAGCGTTTTTTCTGAATGAGTTCTGCCAAACTCAATATTGGTTTGTGCAGTTTGTGCATATTAACTCTGGCCTTAAGTTTATTAATGAACGACATTTTTTTTTACTTTAAAGAGTAGTATTCCTATCGGATGCTCTTCTTGAATTGTCCAGATCTTGTCCTTGCATCGTACTCGTCAACTCGGTTTTCGAGATTCAATTGTGCACAATTCTTACTTTTTTTTTTTTTTTTTTTAGTAAGTACTTTATCATACTCGTACCTACTTTTCATAATGATTGCCATATTCATCACAATTCCATACTTACTTCATATCAACTCCTTAATTGGACCCCTTTGTCCCCATATCTTAAATATTGAGATTGTGTAACGTAAATTAATTATATTAAGAAAATTAAAGAAATAAATGAATATGAATGAAAAGTCAAATAAATGTAATGAAAGAACTCGAAAATAAAAGTATATATTTCGACATTCAAACATTCAAATATTTCCTCATTCCGGTCCAACTGCCAGCAGGCCCAGGCCTTCCCTCTTCGATATCCTATGGATGACACAAAAAAAAGGAAAACAATGCCTTCCAACAGCTGCACCTACCGGGGAGGAAATAGAAAGAGACAAGCATCCCATATCTCCTTGACTCCTATATCAAGGATCTACAACACCAGAGTCCATCATCCGTATATCGGTATATCTAGTAAATCGCAAAAGAAAACCAAAAAGTACTTACACGACAATAGCGATGCCTCCTGCTCCTTCTAATCCTTTCCCCGTTTCTTAAAATTTCCTAATCATCCCGTTCACAGAAGCGTGAACCATTCATCGGCCTACCATAGGTCCTGACCACAAAACCCCGTGGAACAGCCTAGTGGGTACCCGATACCATGTCCACGCCTATCCGCTACAAGTGCTAGATGTTCCGCTTGTAGCTGTATCACAATGTAGCCTACACCTGGAAACCATAAACCTTAACTATACTCCCATAACTATACCTAGACCACGAATGCTACCTCATATTGTATTATCCTCATATCCAGAGACTTCACTCCGGTTTGCATCTAAATGTCTGGTTATGGCTATCTGATTTTCGTGAATTGGGATGAAAGTAACCTCTTGTCGGCAACGCCCCCTTCCTAATTAACCACTCGCGAAGAATGGCCAACCAGGTCAGCATGCGACAACGCAAGGTTATGGCCGAGATCGACCGTCGCGGTGGCCGGCAGTACCCTAGCCTCGACTAGCTCAGCCCGGCCGTGGGCACTTGCTCCGGGATCTATACGACCGGTGTTACCTCTTTTTTTCTTACACTGCCGACCGGTGAACTTTGGTGGTCAAGTTCGAATAATAAATGTTTTAAAGCTTATTGGCCCTCATAACCTTCGAAGAGTAGACGGTAGTGAATTGATTAGTAAAGAACAAGTGATTCTATGGTGCACCTCCTATTAGCATGAGTGAACGCAGACGAGAGGAAAGAATCGGTTACATTATTACCTCTTTCCACAGAACGTAAACCGTGTATAGTATGATTTAAAGCTAACCATAGATTGTCGTGGTCGCTATGGCTGATTACTACTGTCTACGCGTTCGGCTGCCACGATGTTATGCCGAGCGCGGACGTAGAGGTGACTAACTAACAGGGGAGGGAGGATCTAAGATGGTTATCGATCCCCCTGGCCTCATAACCCACCCTACTCGATGCCAAAAACCAACTCTCTTGGCATCGACCGTGGTTGTCCGTAGGCCTTTGAGTCCCCAAGACTCAATGAATTTTATCGGGCAACCCCAAATCAGAAAAGCAAGCAAAAATTTGCCTGCTTAAATTCTTAACTCAACTACGACATAGTATCCTACTAAGGAACTATTCTCCTATGCTCCCAAACGAAAAATCTAAACTACAACAATCAAATGTACACACGCCAGATATCATTCTAAGAAAAGTGAGGGGTACCACCCTCCCTTGGATAAACTTACTCCATTATTGAAAACATAACTATAGTTTTCTAAACGAGAAAATCTAAAAATCTTCAAAGAAAGGAATCAACGGAATTTTTTTTTTTTGTGAAAACTTTATAAAAGAACTTTATGATTTATTCAACGATAATTGGAATTTTTATATCTTAAGAATATACTTAAAGCTACCTTAACAAAATAATCGGATTTTGGTAATATTAGAACTGACAATTGAATTGAAGATAATATTATTTAACTTCAATTCAATTGTCAGTTCTAATATTACCAAAATCCGATTATTTTGTTAAGGTAGCTTTAAGTATATTCTTAAGATATAAAAATTCCAATTATCGTTGAATAAATCATAAAGTTCTTTTATAAAGTTTTCACAAAAAAAAAAAAATTCCGTTGATTCCTTTCTTTGAAGATTTTTAGATTTTCTCGTTTAGAAAACTATAGTTATGTTTTCAATAATGGAGTAAGTTTATCCAAGGGAGGGTGGTACCCCTCACTTTTCTTAGAATGATATCTGGCGTGTGTACATTTGATTGTTGTAGTTTAGATTTTTCGTTTGGGAGCATAGGAGAATAGTTCCTTAGTAGGATACTATGTCGTAGTTGAGTTAAGAATTTAAGCAGGCAAATTTTTGCTTGCTTTTCTGATTTGGGGTTGCCCGATAAAATTCATTGAGTCTTGGGGACTTTAAAACATTTATTATTCGAACTTGACCACCAAAGTTCACCGGTCGGCAGTGTAAGAAAAAAAGAGGTAACACCGGTCGTATAGATCCCGGAGCAAGTGCCCACGGCCGGGCTGAGCTAGTCGAGGCTAGGGTACTGCCGGCCACCGCGACGGTCGATCTCGGCCATAACCTTGCGTTGTCGCATGCCGACCTGGTTGGCCATTCTTCGCGAGTGGTTAATTAGGAAGGGGGCGTTGCCGACAAGAGGTTACTTTCATCCCAATTCACGAAAATCAGATAGCCATAACCAGACATTTAGATGCAAACCGGAGTGAAGTCTCTGGATATGAGGATAATACAATATGAGGTAGCATTCGTGGTCTAGGTATAGTTATGGGAGTATAGTTAAGGTTTATGGTTTCCAGGTGTAGGCTACATTGTGATACAGCTACAAGCGGAACATCTAGCACTTGTAGCGGATAGGCGTGGACATGGTATCGGGTACCCACTAGGCTGTTCCACGGGGTTTTGTGGTCAGGACCTATGGTAGGCCGATGAATGGTTCACGCTTCTGTGAACGGGATGATTAGGAAATTTTAAGAAACGGGGAAAGGATTAGAAGGAGCAGGAGGCACCGCTATTGTCGTGTAAGTACTTTTTGGTTTTCTTTTGCGATTTACTAGATATACCGATATACGGATGATGGACTCTGGTGTTGTAGATCCTTGATATAGGAGTCAAGGAGATATGGGATGCTTGTCTCTTTCTATTTCCTCCCCGGTAGGTGCAGCTGTTGGAAGGCATTGTTTTCCTTTTTTTTTGTGTCATCCATAGGATATCGAAGAGGGAAGGCCTGGGCCTGCTGGCAGTTGGACCGGAATGAGGGAATATTTGAATGTTTGAATGTCGAAATATATACTTTTATTTTCGAGTTCTTTCATTACATATATTTGACTTTTCATTCATATTCATTTATTTCTTTAATTTTCTTAATATAATTAATTTACGTTACAGATGGGTCCCAACGTGGGGCCCGAATTAGCTTGAGAAGTTTAGATTTGAATTGATTAAAGTTAGGTCGATTCAGAGTGACGTAGAGAGAAGTAAAGAATTTTTGAAAATTTTTGAGAATTTTCCAGTTTTTGGTTGAAGTTTTTTTTTGTGATGATCAAGTATCTTAGATGGAGGAACGTCATCGAGATTCGTGGTATAGGCACTATTTTGTCCAGTGGTTTGGTGATATGTCCCGAATCAGTCTGTTGCATTAGGTCTATCCACTTTCCCTTACCTCATGTCACATAGGTTTGTCTTCGATCTCTGTCCGGATTAGGCAGTGATTTTGCCCGATTGTCAGTTGCTGAGGTGTCGATATATCCTGTAAGTGATGTCTGAGATCCCAGTCGTAAGAGAATAGTATGAGCAGGTCTTCTGACCGGTGGTTGGAGCTTTTTGCCCGACGCACGTCAGCTGCAGAAGCTGGTCATTCGTTCAATTACGACCCAAATTTGTTACATCTGAAAATCAACTTTTCACTTTTAATTATTATATTGCCCAATTTTGTATTTGAAGATTTCAGTCAGTTTTGATTTCCGTTAGGAAGCGACGGTAATCAATGGGACATGAAGCGCTAACCGGTAATTGGTGTCTTTATACCCGATGTACGTCTGCAGTAGCGTAATGTCTCCATTGTTTACCCGACCAACTTTTCGCGTATGAAGAATTGTCTTTTCTTTGATATCCAGAACGACGTATAGTATTACCAAGTCCGCACACACTAAGTTTTTTTTTGGTTCAGAAACCGAACCGAAATGTACACGCCAAATTCCAAAGATAGTAGGGTTACCACCTCCCGAATCCTTTATGATACACCCAATTTATTAAGTTTTTTTTTGAGATATATTTAAGTATATTTTGAGATTTTTAAGATTTTTTTTTTTTGAGTATTTTGAGATTTTTGAGATTTTTGAGTTTCTGAGACATTGCAGTTTTTGAGAATTTTTGGGATAGTGCCCACCCTCAAACATAATTTTGTTTTCAGACTATTAAGTATAAAGTTTAATCATTCATTAAGTAAACATTAGTAATAAGATTTTGGATTTATTGAACTAATTAAGTATACATTTAAGCATTTATTCAGGTACATGATTGAGATATTTCGTAGGTATTTCGAATAATTTTTTTTTTTGATATAATTCTTTTTATTGCAAATAAGACATAATTATTCATATTTAGTATTAAGCACTTATCAATCTACACTTACCTTACCCACTTTTATTTGTCTTTCTGTTTTATGAATTTTTGAAATATTTCCGTTGGAGGTATAGCTCACGGTATATATTTAATTAAAATCGTTTTTTTTTTGACACTTTTTTTTTGACACTCGAGTAGCACCCGTTGGAGGAAATATCTCACGGACTACTCACACTTTATTTTTTTTTATTATTACCGGATTTTCCAAACATAGTTTGACTGATTGTCGATTCTGCTCAATGAGTGGTGAAAACCGAAAAGTAGAAAAACAAAGCTCGTATAATCCAAATTTACGTGACGTGATCATTATGCCTTTGAGACCAGGTCAAGGCGTAGGTCCAATACCTCTACCAGTTGATCCGGATGATGATCAATCGGAGGGTGGTTTCGACCAAACGGGGAATGACACAGGGATTAACCCTGGTGAATCAGGAGAGGTGAGTGCAGAGGAAGCACAACGTCGCAAGGATGCTGCTGATCATTCAGCATACATCCAAGACATTGTGTCGGCTTCCATAGAAGCGCATCGTTGCGACGAAAGAAGGTTTATTCAGGAGCAATTGGCTCAAAGTCAGAATTACCTACTTGAACAAGTCGCGAATATAATTCGAGGCAGCATTCAAAGCCAACCTCCACCTACTGCCACACAGCCTCTCACTCAAACGTCAGTTCAACCTCCACCTCAACCACCAATTCGACCACCTACTCAACCTGTACCACAACTTCAAACTTCAACTTCACATAAATTACCTAGTAAACCTACTAATGGTACGGACGCTGCACGCGTAGTTACCATTAATGCTCCCGCTGGCAGTAAAAGTGCCCGGAGAAACCTTACAGATCATATGCCGACTCAAGATGAGTTAGCAGAAATGGAAACTCCAACTTATCTAACAGGGGCAAATCTGTGTCTGCCAGGCGTCAACCCAGCACAAATGACTCGAGGTGCAAACGTAGATGACTTTCTACAACGGATGAATACGTTTAATTTCGACGATTCACCGCCGTCTCCGCGTAGACGTACAGGTTCGAACACCACTTCATCCAGCCGAGCACCTCAGTATCATAAGTGGGGTTTAAAATTTGACGGGAAAAATATGTCTGTCGACGACTTCTTGTTCCGTCTCGAATGTATCAGGTACAGCAACAACGTACCATGGGACGAAATAGTGATGAACTTTTATCACTTCGTCTCTGGTTCCGTGGAAGCATGGTACTGGGTATATTTGAAACGGAACCGACATTCTAATTGGACTGATCTAAGGACTGCACTAGTTGAGCAGTACCGAAGCTTAGAAACGGATACCGAACTTTTCCGGAAATTATCTGATAGGAAGATGCAGAATGGCGAGTCGTTTACTGACTTCTACGATGCTATTATGAATATTAATTCTAAAATGCGAGTTCCGCGTACAGAGAAAGAATTAATTGAGATAATTAAAACCAACGTCAGAAGGAGGATGAGTGAGTTACTCATAACATATAGTACCTCAAGTCTTAGAGACCTAGCATATTTATGCCGTGCGATTGAAAAGTCTCAATCCCATTATGACACAACTCGTCCAAGTTTTGTGCCATCAGCACAACGCCCTCCTGCCCGACGATTTGTAAATGCAATCGAGGAAGAACCTTGCCAAGACTTAACTGTGGCGTTGCCCACATCACATATTGAAGCGATCCAGATGGATCGAAGCTTACTGAAATGTTGGAATTGCCAAGTCCTTGGCCACAGCTTCCGTGATTGTCCCAAGCCCATCGATAAGATATTTTGCTTCCGCTGCGGACTAGCAGACGCATATAGTCCAACGTGCCCTAAGTGCCTAGCGGGAAACGAGAGGAGGAACAACCCATCAACCGGGGGGGTTCGCTCCGATTAGACCTACCCGGAGTTCAAGTGTCCAAGCCGACAAAGCCTCTTGAACTTCCGAAATTTACAATTTTTAAACCAAACAAGAACGATAATGAATTATTAGAACCCGATACAAATGATTGTAGAACAATCCCTATGATAGATAAAGAACCAAAACCCATTACAGATTTGAATTTAGATAAGAACATTACAGAACCATTATACCGTAAACCTTTCCATGAAAGGCTACGCAACTATAATGAGGTACGTAAGAGAATTGTTACCTTTCCGGAGTTATCCAAACGGATACGACGAACAAGGGAGCGCTTCCATCGGAAGCAGACTATTTATCGTAACGTAGCGTCAGCAACAATAGGTCGAGAATCGAATGACCCACGTCCTTATGTGACGGTTGGTCTATTCGGTGACAGTTTTCTAGGTCTCCTCGATTCAGGAGCAAGTATCAGTTGCTTAGGCACCAATGTACTCCCCTATTTGAATGACAAAAACGTTACGGTAAGGAAGGTAGAGACTACCGTGTCCACGGCCGATGGACACAAGCAAACCATAGTCGGAGTGATCACAACAGCGATCCAGTATAAGGGAGTAACAAAAGATGTCGATCTTTATATCGTGCCATCGTTAAGCCAACGTTTGTATTTAGGCGTTGACTTTTGGCAGAAATTCCAGATCGCGCCTCATATAATTGCAGGTCTTTCAGGAATGACGACCGGTGGGCCAGATGAGAGACCCACCAACCAGATTAAGTTAAATGATGAAGAGTCTAAACGACTAGAAGCAGTTGTTCTTGGATTTCCTTCCTTCGCAGTCAATAGACTCGGGAAAACAAATCTAGTGCAACATTATATAGACACGGGTGATGCCGTACCTATAAAGCAGAGGTACTATCCCGTTTCTCCGGCGATACAAACCCTAATGTACGCGGAATTGGACCGCATGCTATCGTTAGGAGTCATAGAAGAAAGTTCCAGCGCATGGAGTTCTCCAGTGGTGCTTGTTCGCAAGCCTGGCAAGAACCGATTGTGCCTGGACTTTCGGAAGGTGAACTCCGTAACGAAGAAGGATGCTCGTCCAATCTCGCACATAGAGGGGCTGCTAGCACGTCTGACAGAGACACGTTATATTTCTAGCGTGGATCTGAAAGATGCGTTTTGGCAGATACCGCTGGAGCAAAGATCGAGGGAGAAGACCGCTTTTACGGTACCAGGCAGACCACTGTACCAATTTAAGGTCATGCCTTTCGGTCTATGTAATGCGGCACAAAGTTTGAGTTACCTCATGAGTCGCGTAATTCCGTCGGGGTTACGAGATCAAGTATTCGTATACTTAGATGATTTGATGGTTGTGTCGAAGGATTTCGACGAACATCTGGAGACTCTGGAGATAGTCGGAAAATGTTTGACGAAGGCAGGACTGACGATAAACGTCGAGAAGTCGAAGTTTTGTTTTGATGAGCTTCACTATCTCGGATATAAGGTCGGTCAGGGTTGCTTGAAAGCCGATCCGGATAAGATCGCTGCAATTACAAGTTTCCCTTTACCAACCACAACTCGCCAAGTTCGCCGATTTCTCGGTATGGCAGGTTGGTATCGGCGATTTGTTAAGGACTTCAGCACCCTAGCCGCACCGTTGACCGAGACTTTGAAAAAGGGAAAAGCATTCAAACTAGGACCAGAAGCTATTGAAGCATTCCTGCAAATCAAGCAAGCTTTAACTTCGGCGCCTGTATTGGTCAATCCAGACTTCTCCAAGGAATTCATTATTCTCTGCGACGCATCCGCGACTGGCATCGGATGTGTACTCTGTCAGCGAGACGAATCCGGAGCGGAGCAGCCTATATACTACTTCTCCCGGAAACTGAACGCTGCACAGAGAAACTATTCGGTGACTGAACGCGAATGCTTAGCAGCTTTTGAAGGTATCCAAAAGTTCAGATCGTACGTTGAGGGGTACCATTTTCGCGTTATTACGGACCATTCCAGCCTGAAATGGCTGATGACCATGAAAGATCCAACCGGAAGATTAGCGAGGTGGAGTATGCGACTCCAAGGGTTCGATTTTGTGGTAGAGCATAGAAAGGGAACACTAAATGTCGTGCCAGATGCTCTATCCAGAGCTTATGAAGACGATGAGTTGACAGTGTCAGCTTTCCTTTCATGTCTACCGCAGATCGATGCCTCGGAGGTACTCCACATCGATCTTGAGGATCCATCCTTTAAATCCGAAGGTTATCTAGATATCATCAGTCATATCAGGAAGGAACAGGAGCGGTTACCGGACCTCAAAGTGTCGGAAGGGTATATATACAAACGCACCAAACATGCGGGTGGTAATCCATTGGCCGACGATCTAACTTGGAAGTTGTGGGTTCCCTCAGAGATGACTGAATCTCTTATCTCTCTGGCTCACAATCCGCCGCGTGCTTCGCATGGTGGGGTGGTGAAGACGGTTTATAGGTTGAAAGACAGATTCTACTGGCCCGGTATGTACACTCAGGTCAAACTTTATGTTGACCGGTGTGAGACATGCAAGACCAGTAAGGCAGCTAATATGACGTTACGAGCAGAAATGGGAAACAGTTTCGAAGTAGACAGGCCATTTCAACATCTATATGTTGATTTTCTTGGGCCATACCCAAGATCGAAAGCTGGTAATGTCTATATAGTGATCGTGTTGGATCAACTGACTAAATTTGTCTTCATCAAGCCACTACGCAAGGCAACAGCCGCGAGCGTGGTCAAGTTTCTGAAAGACGATGTGTTTCTGATTTACGGGGTACCAGAGAGTATTCTCTCCGACAACGGTACGCAATTTGTTGGGAAGGAGTTCCAAAAGTTTTTAAATATTTTCGGGGTCAAACACTACCGGACGGCAGTGTATGCTCCCCAATCGAATGCAAGTGAACGAGTGAATCGTTCAATCTTGGCAGCGATACGATCGTATGTCAATCCTCGACAAACGGATTGGGATGCCCATCTGTCTTCGATCAGTAGTGCTCTACGCACGACAGTGCATTCAACTCTCACGATGTCTCCTTACGAAGCCCTTTACGGACAACGTATGATAGAACATGGGGCAGACTATCGTCTTCTGAGAGAGTTGGGTGGACTGAACTGTTCGGAGATAGATTGGCTTCCCAAAGTTGCCAAGATGAACATCATTCACTCGTACTTGAAACAAGCTTTGATCAAAACCCATGAAGCATACGAGAAAACTTATAATCTCCGAAGCAGGATTGTGACATTTAAAGTAGGCGATGAGATATATCGAAGAAATCATGTTCTAAGTGACGCAACTAAGCATCTAAGTGCGAAGTTGTGTCCGAAATTCATTAAAGTTCGTGTTAGTAATATAATTGGTGAAAATTTATACGAAGTTGAAGATAGGCGAGGACACAAGTGGACGTGTCACACCAAAGATCTGAAGAGATGAAGAAACCGAACTATGTATATAACCCTGATTTAGACCCCAAATAACCAGACTTTCCTTTGAAATTTTCTATTGACATAATCAACATCAAAATTTTCTTTATTTTTTTGCTATAGCCTATTAACGTATTAAGATACCAGAAGAAATAGAGTATTTCTGGAAATTTTTATTTTAGACAATTAAATGCCCGGCTCTCAGCTGTGCATGAGACTCTTGGTTCGATTACGCAATGAACTCTTGATGTTGTCCAATGACCAATAGAAAATTTAAACCCTGACGTACCATAGGAACATGTTTCCTATACACAAAAAAAAATTTTTTTTTGTAGTAGCATCAAGTGTGCATTAAAACACATAGAAATTCGGACGTACTATTTGTATGTATTTCCCATGCATACAATTTTGTTTTTTTTTGTCTTCAACCAACTAGACGGTAAAGAGTTGCAGTATCGGTATGATACGAAAGGTATGTGAGCTCCAGACGTAAGTTATTTGTGAGAAGTTCTCCTTTTTCTTGGAAGTTCGACGAAGCAGGCTTAGTCGAAATTCCAAGCTTTGTAGGGAAAACTTTTCGCAGATTGGCATGCAAATAGATTTCTTACCAATGCCATCTACCAGCGAAATCATTCATAGACTCATTCTGTTCTGAACACAGCCATTCTACCCCACTCCTATAAGGATTCCACAAATAGAATCCACCCAGACAAAATGCCATTTCCAGAATGGCCTTCCAATGTATTTCCAATTTCTGTCTGCCTTCCATTCTGTGTGAGTTCCATTATTATCTGGAAACATAAGAAAATGGCGAGTAAGCGGCTATTCGCTATTTTTCTATTTGAGCCACGTTCACACGGATAGGAATTGCAGGACAGCCACATTGTGGAAAAAGTAGATACAAGGTAGAATTTCATTGTGCGAGAATTGACACACCAGTAATATTATTGATGAGCGAATGTAAAATAATGGAGTTTGCAATATAAAGAAATTCGAGCAAGTTATAGTAATTGGCACAAGTATCATTCACACCTCTTGTTATGTTAATTTTGAGTAATCACACATTTGGACCTATGACAGATGTCATATACTTTCATAGGCAGCAGTATGATAGAATTATGGTTTGGTATACGTCAAACTGGAACTAGGATAAATGACACTGCAAAGTCATCAACTTATTCGCTCTTGGTCCAGTCTGTAAACAAGATTCAGAACATATCCGCTTTAGAAGCAGTTCCAACCTTGGATCAAACTGTTTAATTGATCAACAAGTGGATCATGACATGTTAACTTACTTGTACAGAAGCTGTCAAAAACCGTTTCTGATATCGTCACACACGTTGCGAAAAAGATAGTGTAAAATTTTAGCATTGGAAATATCTGTTCTGCAATACCATCACAAAACTGCAATTTCAATAGTTGAAGTTTTAAATGCAAACAGAGAAACGTCAGTTAACTGATAGTCTTAACGACAATCATATTTTTGACTGAAATACTATCATCCCGCGGTTGGAAACATCAGAAGATTTGTTATCAATCAAACGCAGTTCCGTTTGCACAATGACAGAAAACCTGTTATTCATTATACTTACCATTCTATTTCCGAAGAATTTATACTTACCTAAACGTCCTGACAAATCTAATGCATGACAAAAAGTCACACTTGCTAATTCTGCACAGTGAGCACTACCCATAATAACTCGTTACTCTGATCCATCCAACTCGATACTTCCATCAAATCGAGTAATGGAAAAGAGGATGTGAGATATTTAATATGGCGTACGGCTTCCTGGAAAGTGGGGAATATATGCTAGAAAGTTGTCTGTGGATTTCATTTCGAAGCCAGACGTCGACACTAAAGCATCTCCTCCGCAGAACCCCGAAAGAAGAAAAATTAGTAGCCGCGCCCATTTTGGATGGACATTGGTTTCTCTACTGAGAATCCATCCAATTGCCATAGCAATTGGTAAAATCATCTATTTTAGTAGGAATTTACATTAATCAAGGTGAGTAAAATCAAATTAATAGTGATTGGTGCGAACAAATTTCTTTTGCGTTGCCCCAATGACGAAAAACCTAGTAGCGTCACTTGGCAGACTAATTAATTCGGTGCAATAATTTGTTAGAGGATGTCTGAGCACATTTCTGGATGAAGAAATCTACCACAAAATATCCTAAGACGAGCAGGCGAGGCTGCAAGGATTTATTTTATTTTAATCACATACTTACTGTTCCTGAAAGTGAAGATTATTCACCCAAAAAGTTATTTTTTTTTGTCGTGTGAAAACTACACCTCGTTTCCTGAGGCCATACATATATATATCTACATAAATATACACGCTTATGCGCTTCTGCGTTGGTTTTCAACAAAAATTCAAATCATTTATTTGTATCTTGTGGCTGCAACATATACGCAGACACAATTGTGTATCGCCGCCCTGTGAATCCATGGAAGACGCACACGTGGTTGCGGAGCGTTGATCCGTATATTGGCTCGCTCATAACCACATCCACGTCCTACACACTATATCTTGATACTCCTCGCGGAGGAATATTCTGTTTTCACAACGCTCAACGCCCTGCCGGCGCAACAAAGAGGACCATAGATGTCCTACCGAGTCCAGCGAACAACATTTGTGTGTTATCAGCAGATGCATAGGAGGTACCCAGTCACGATAGACTGAAGGCCACATCGAGGGAGTATAGAACAAGTTATATCAACGTGGGAGCACCCCAACAGGACGCCAGGCGTGTGTTTTAATCACAGATGCCGGTCCCCCAACAGTTCCAGCTAATTTATATTAAATCACCGAGGGACGGAGCAGTTTACATACCTCAACCCTTACATCAGTTCCTGCAATACTTACGTGTCAATTTTGATTCAGAAAATTTGTGAATTATACATCAAATATTCAGGTAACCCTTTTGCAATTAATTATATTGGTGATCCTATCGAGAGCACTGAAGCTCGGATCCACTGTACGAAAAATTTATTACCGGCGAACGCATAGTGCCATATGATCAGCGTTCAACGCCGACGTACGACGTCGATCGCCACGGACGGTGGTGATTTCTATTCATGAAATTTACTTGCCGATACTTACGAACAACTATACAAGGGCCGGAGGCCATATACCTTTCACCGTACCTACGTTTATTGTATATTCTTATTTGTATCTTTATCTTAAAAATATCATTATAGTATTTAATTAATAGTGTGACTCATTTGTGAAGACAAACATATATACTAGAAAAGAGTTTAGTGAAGTTGGAGTTCGAATACTCACCCCGGGGACATACTGTATTGATATCGGTTTCTTTTAATAAAATAATTATCTTTACTGAGCCCGAGCTCTTGTTACTTTTCGGTTCGATAACTAGAAGACCGTTTAAATACGTCCTCGTGTAGGACTTACGCTCTCAATATCCTTTAGTCACTTTAATTTCCTTTTTTTTTTGTTTTCACTCGGTCATAATAGACTTATATTTTCAGTTTTTTTTGTGTTTAGTGTCGGTAGCGACCAGCAGCGGTCGTATATTAACGTCGCGTACTTGATATGTTTTTGAATCTACTATTCGAAATTACTTTATATTATCTATTCGCGGTTACGCTCAATAACATTTCACTGATTTATATCAGAGGTGTCAGACATTAAGAGACACACTATCCTTCGCTACTTATTGTCCGCGTTACTTACATCTTTCTTTTTACTTTTGATCATTGTCGTCGTACTCATAACTGTACAGACCATAAAATAGATATCAACCTATCCACTGATATAAGATATCAGCCAATTCAAATCAAGCTTAACATACGATCCGATAGAAGGGTACCGTCCGAATCAGTATCCACATAGAGCAGAGTGAATTGTTTAGCAATTAAATATATTATCCTAATCATTCTTTACAGCTATCAGGAGTGCACTTCCGAAGCGTCGACATTTCCTTACTGCCCCATTGGCCGTATTGTATTGCTTTTAAAATACTTAACTTGATTATATTTTATTTTGTTTCACACTATATTGCTATATACAAATTGCTTTATCGATTGTATATGAGACGCAAACTGTGTTCTCATGTACATGGTACTATTGATTACATCTTGAAATTCACATCCTTGATTTGATACCGTGGTTAAGATACCTATCTTAGATCACGCTATTGGTATTTGAAATTGGTTTAGCTCCGCGTAGTCTGTTATTAATCGTACTTATCGGGAGGAATATCCATTATTCGCTTTAAATTGGAATAATTTAGAAAAAAATTACCGCGTAGAGTATCGATTTGCTCGTGATTCTCCTGCATAATTTAAAATTGCCTAAAAATCTTTTAAGATCATTAATAATAATCGACGGTAGTTTCTCACCGCCGCGTTGAGGACACGAATTGTTGCACTCTCGTTAGCATTGCTTTTAGTATACATTCATTTATCTCACTCTGTTTTTGTTGTCTTTAGTTTTGTTTTAACTTACGTATCACTTCTTTCTTTCAAAATTTTTTTTTATTAGTTATTATTTACACTTGAATTTCACACCCTTATGACATTAGCTTTTAATATTTTATCGTATCCTGGAAGATACGTGTAAAACTTATGAACATTGACCTAGACTTTAGATGTTCTGGAACATTATTATGTTCCCAATTTATTTTCTTCAGAAACGCCTTTAAGAAGGTTCAGATAGTTGAACTATCGTGTATGAAATTCACATAGTCAATCTATTGGTCATTTTGTAGTTCCAGACAAAACAAGATAATATTATTTAACTTCAATTCAATTGTCAGTTCTAATATTACCAAAATCCGATTATTTTGTTAAGGTAGCTTTAAGTATATTCTTAAGATATAAAAATTCCAATTATCGTTGAATAAATCATAAAGTTCTTTTATAAAGTTTTCACAAAAAAAAAAAATTCCGTTGATTCCTTTCTTTGAAGATTTTTAGATTTTCTCGTTTAGAAAACTATAGTTATGTTTTCAATAATGGAGTAAGTTTATCCAAGGGAGGGTGGTACCCCTCACTTTTCTTAGAATGATATCTGGCGTGTGTACATTTGATTGTTGTAGTTTAGATTTTTCGTTTGGGAGCATAGGAGAATAGTTCCTTAGTAGGATAATATGTCGTAGTTGAGTTAAGAATTTAAGCAGGCAAATTTTTGCTTGCTTTTCTGATTTGGGGTTGCCCGATAAAATTCATTGAGTCTTGGGGACTCAAAGGCCTACGGACAACCACGGTCGATGCCAAGAGAGTTGGTTTTTGGCATCGAGTAGGGTGGGTTATGAGGCCAGGGGGATCGATAACCATCTTAGATCCTCCCTCCCCTGTTAGTTAGTCACCTCTACGTCCGCGCTCGGCATAACATCGTGGCAGCCGAACGCGTAGACAGTAGTAATCAGCCATAGCGACCACGACAATCTATGGTTAGCTTTAAATCATACTATACACGGTTTACGTTCTGTGGAAAGAGGTAATAATGTAACCGATTCTTTCCTCTCGTCTGCGTTCACTCATGCTAATAGGAGGTGCACCATAGAATCACTTGTTCTTTACTAATCAATTCACTACCGTCTACTCTTCGAAGGTTATGAGGGCCAATAAGCTTTAAAACATTTATTATTCGAACTTGACCACCAAAGTTCACCGGTCGGCAGTGTAAGAAAAAAAGAGGTAACACCGGTCGTATAGATCCCGGAGCAAGTGCCCACGGCCGGGCTGAGCTAGTCGAGGCTAGGGTACTGCCGGCCACCGCGACGGTCGATCTCGGCCATAACCTTGCGTTGTCGCATGCCGACCTGGTTGGCCATTCTTCGCGAGTGGTTAATTAGGAAGGGGGCGTTGCCGACAAGAGGTTACTTTCATCCCAATTCACGAAAATCAGATAGCCATAACCAGACATTTAGATGCAAACCGGAGTGAAGTCTCTGGATATGAGGATAATACAATATGAGGTAGCATTCGTGGTCTAGGTATAGTTATGGGAGTATAGTTAAGGTTTATGGTTTCCAGGTGTAGGCTACATTGTGATACAGCTACAAGCGGAACATCTAGCACTTGTAGCGGATAGGCGTGGACATGGTATCGGGTACCCACTAGGCTGTTCCACGGGGTTTTGTGGTCAGGACCTATGGTAGGCCGATGAATGGTTCACGCTTCTGTGAACGGGATGATTAGGAAATTTTAAGAAACGGGGAAAGGATTAGAAGGAGCAGGAGGCATCGCTATTGTCGTGTAAGTACTTTTTGGTTTTCTTTTGCGATTTACTAGATATACCGATATACGGATGATGGACTCTGGTGTTGTAGATCCTTGATATAGGAGTCAAGGAGATATGGGATGCTTGTCTCTTTCTATTTCCTCCCCGGTAGGTGCAGCTGTTGGAAGGCATTGTTTTCCTTTTTTTTGTGTCATCCATAGGATATCGAAGAGGGAAGGCCTGGGCCTGCTGGCAGTTGGACCGGAATGAGGGAATATTTGAATGTTTGAATGTCGAAATATATACTTTTATTTTCGAGTTCTTTCATTACATATATTTGACTTTTCATTCATATTCATTTATTTCTTTAATTTTCTTAATATAATTAATTTACGTTACAGATGGCGCCCAACGTGGGGCCCGAATTAGCTTGAGAAGTTTAGATTTGAATTGATTAAAGTTAGGTCGATTCAGAGTGACGTAGAGAGAAGTAAAGAATTTTTGAAAATTTTTGAGAATTTTCCAGTTTTTGGTTGAAGTTTTTTTTTGTGATGATCAAGTATCTTAGATGGAGGAACGTCATCGAGATTCGTGGTATAGGCACTATTTTGTCCAGTGGTTTGGTGATATGTCCCGAATCAGTCTGTTGCATTAGGTCTATCCACTTTCCCTTACCTCATGTCACATAGGTTTGTCTTCGATCTCTGTCCGGATTAGGCAGTGATTTTGCCCGATTGTCAGTTGCTGAGGTGTCGATATATCCTGTAAGTGATGTCTGAGATCCCGGTCGTAAGAGAATAGTATGAGCAGGTCTTCTGACCGGTGGTTGGAGCTTTTTGCCCGACGCACGTCAGCTGCAGAAGCTGGTCATTCGTTCAATTACGACCCAAATTTGTTACATCTGAAAATCAACTTTTCACTTTTAATTATTATATTGCCCAATTTTGTATTTGAAGATTTCAGTCAGTTTTGATTTCCGTTAGGAAGCGACGGTAATCAATGGGACATGAAGCGCTAACCGGTAATTGGTGTCTTTATACCCGATGTACGTCTGCAGTAGCGTAATGTCTCCATTGTTTACCCGACCAACTTTTCGCGTATGAAGAATTGTCTTTTCTTTGATATCCAGAACGACGTATAGTATTACCAAGTCCGCACACACTAAGTTTTTTTTTGGTTCAGAAACCGAACCGAAATGTACACGCCAAATTCCAAAGATAGTAGGGTTACCACCTCCCGAATCCTTTATGATACACCCAATTTATTAAGTTTTTTTTTGAGATATATTTAAGTATATTTTGAGATTTTTAAGATTTTTTTTTTTTTGAGTATTTTGAGATTTTTGAGATTTTTGAGTTTCTGAGACATTGCAGTTTTTGAGAATTTTTGGGATAGTGCCCACCCTCAAACATAATTTTGTTTTCAGACTATTAAGTATAAAGTATAATCATTCATTAAGTAAACATTAGTAATAAGATTTTGGATTTATTGAACTAATCTTACTAATATTATAAATGTGAAAGTTACGATGTTTGGATGTTTGGATGTTTGGATGTTTGGATGTTTGGATATTTGTTGCTAACTCACGCCAGAACGGCTAAACGGATCTGGATAAAATTTGGCACAGAGATAGCTTATAGTCTGGAATAGCAGATAGGCTATTTTTTATCCCGGTAAAATGTATGGTTCCCGTGGGATAGATTTGTTTTAATTTTTGAAATTACACCAGAATGGATGAATGGATCTGAATGAAAATTAGCACAGAGATAGATTATAGTCTGGAATAGCAAATTGGCTACTTTTTATCCCGGTAAAATGTATGGTTCCCGTGGGATAGATTTGTTTTAGTTTTTGAAATTACACAAGAATGGCTGAACTCATCTGAATGAAATTAAGCACAGAGATAGATTATAGTCTGGAATAGCATATTGGCTACTTTCTATCCCTGTAAAATGTATGGTTCCCGTGGGATAGATTTGTTTTAATTTTTGAAATCACACCAGAATGGCTGAACGGATCTGAATGAAATTTAGCACAGAGATAGATTGTAGTCTGGAATAGCATATTGGCTACTTTTTATCCCGGTAAAATGTATGGTTCCCGTGGGATAGATTTGTTTTAATTTTTGAAATCACACCAGAATGGCTGAACTCATCTGAATGAAATTTAGAACAGAGATAGATTATAGTCTGGAATAGCATATTGGCTACTTTTTATCCCGGTAAAACGTATGGTTCCCGTGGGATAGATTCGTTTTATTTCTTGAAATCATACCAGAATGGCTGAACTCATCTGAATGAAATTTAGCACAGAGATAGATTATAGTCTGGAATAGCATATTGCCTACTTTTTATCCCGGTAAAATGTATGGTTCCCGTGGGATAGATTTGTTTTAGTTTTTGAAATTACACAAGAATGGCTGAACTCATCTGAATGAAAATAAGCACAGAGATAGATTATAGTCTGGAATAGCATATTGGCTACTTTTTATCCCTGTTAAATGTATGGTTCCCGTGGGATAGATTTAATTTAATTTTTGAAATTACACCAGAATGGCTGAACTCATCTGAATGAAATTTAGCACAGAGATAGATTATAGTCTGGAATAGCATATTGGCTACTTTTTATCCCGGTAGAATGTATGGTTCCCGTGGGATAGATTTGTTTTAATTTTTGAAATCACACCAGAATGGCTGAACGGATCTGAATGAAATTTAGCACAGAGATAGATTATAGTCTGGAATAGCATATTGGCTACTTTTTATCCCTGTTACATTTATGGTTCCCGTGGGATAGATTCGTTTTAATTTTTGAAATCACACCAGAATGGCTGAACGGATCTGAATGAAGTTAAGCACAGATATAGATTATAGTCTGGAATAGCATATTGGCTACTTTTTATCCCGGTAAAATGTATGGTTCCCGTGGGATAGATTTGTTTTAGTTTTTGAAATTACACAAGAATGGCTGAACTCATCTGAATGAAATTAAGCACAGAGATAGATTATAGTCTGGAATAGCATATTGGCTACTTTCTATCCCTGTAAAATGTATGGTTCCCGTGGGATAGATTCGTTTTAATTTTTGAAATCACACCAGAATGGCTGAACTCATCTGAATGAAATTTAGCACAGAGATAGATTATAGTCTGGAATATCATATTGGCTACTTTTTATCCCGGTAAAATGTATGGTTCCCGTGGGATAGATTTGTTTTAATTTTTGAAATAACACCAGACTGGATGAACAGATCTGAATGAAATTTAGCACAGAGATAGATTATAGTCTGGAATAGCAAATTGGCTACTTTTTATCCCGGTTAAATGTATGGTTCCCGTGGGATAGATTTGTTTTAGTTTTTGAAATTACACAAGAATGGCTGAACTCATCTGAATGAAATTTAGCACAGAGATAGATTATAGTCTGGAATAGCATATTGGCTACTTTCTATCCCTGTAAAATGTATGGTTCCCGTGGGATAGATTTGTTTTAATTTTTGAAGTCACACCAGAATGGCTGAACGGATCTGAATGAAATTTAGCACAGAGATAGATTATAGTCTGGAATAGCATATTGGCTACTTTTTATCCCGGTAAAATGTATGGTTCCCGTGGGATGGATTTGTTTTAATTTCTTAAATCACACCAGAATGGCTGAACTTATCTGAATGAAATTTAGCACAATGATAGATTATAGGCTGGAATAGCATATTGGCTACTTTTTATCCCGGTAAAATGTATGGTTAACGTGGGTTAGATTTGTTTTAATTTTTTAAATCACACCAGAATGGCTGAACTCATCTGAATGAAATTTAGCACAGAGATAGATTAT
Organism: Platycheirus albimanus; assembly: GCA_916050605.2. Lineage (NCBI taxonomy): Eukaryota > Metazoa > Arthropoda > Insecta > Diptera > Syrphidae > Platycheirus > Platycheirus albimanus. Next base: position 167,613,981 of record OU696696.1, on the reverse strand, counting down.
AGTCTGGAATAGCATATTGGCTATTTTTGAAATCACACCAGAATGGCTGACCGGATCGGAATGAAATTTACAACAGAGCTAGATTATAATCTGGTATATCTTATAGGTTTCTTTTTATCACGGTTAAATGTAGGTATTAAATTATAAAGCTATAAAAGAAGAAGAAGCTAGATTACGATAGACTATACTCCTCTAGGTACAGTCTACTTCTTGATCAGCTGAAACGCGAGTGAAGCCGCGGTGTATATATAAAAATGGATGTGTGTATATATGTATGTTGCGTATGGACTCCTAAACCACCCAATGGATCTTTATGAAATTTTTGGGGTAAATATAGTTTAGTCCAGGGATGGTTCTTGTGAAGGTTTCGTGCCGATCGGGTGGAAGGAAAAAAAATGCATGATTTTAACAATTTTGGTTCAGTTTTTTTTTAATTCTTTTTTGGTGTTTTTCATAAATTTTTAAGCGGAATGCCCGGGTGAATCGCACAACAAATGACATTTTATGTTCCCAAATTTTTGTCAAATGCAGCAAAATATTCAAGCCACAATTTATCAATGTTATCATGTTCAGTTTAACAATCAAATTAACTGCACTTTGTGTGTATGCCAAAAAATTTGTATATTTATACACCAACCGAAACGACCAAAAATATTGCTTATCCGCTAACATTGAGATAAAATATACATATAAATAAATTTAGTTTCACATTAAATACACAAGTGTTTTTTTGGGCGTAGCGCGCCGGGTACCGCTAGTTAAGTATACATTTAAGCATTTATTCAGGTACATGATTGAGATATTTCGTAGGTATTTCGAATAAATTTTTTTTTGGATATAATTCTTTTTATTGCAAATAAGACATAATTATTCATATTTAGTATTAAGCACTTATCAATCTACACTTACCTTACCCACTTTTATTTGTCTTTCTGTTTTATGAATTTTTGAAATATTTCCGTTGGAGGTATAGCTCACGGTATATATTTAATTAAAATCGTTTTTTTTTTGACACTTTTTTTTTGACACTCGAGTAACACCCGTTGGAGGAAATATCTCACGGACTACTCACACTTTATTTTTTTTTTATTATTACCGGATTTTCCAAACATAGTTTGACTGATTGTCGATTCTGCTCAATGAGTGGTGAAAACCGAAAAATAGAAAAACAAAGCTCGTATAATCCAAATTTACGTGCCGTGATCATTATGCCTTTGAGACCAGGTCAAGGCGTAGGTCCAATACCTCTACCAGTTGATCCGGATGATGATCAATCGGAGGGTGGTTTCGACCAAACGGGGAATGACACAGGGATTAACCCTGGTGAATCAGGAGAGGTGAGTGCAGAGGAAGCACAACGTCGCAAGGATGCTGCTAATCATTCAGCATACATCCAAGACATTGTATCGGCTTCCATAGAAGCGCATCGTTGCGACGAAAGAAGGTTTATTCAGGAGCAATTGGCTCAAAGTCAGAATTACCTACTTGAACAAGTCGCGAATATAATTCGAGGCAGCATTCAAAGCCAACCTCCACCTACTGCCACACAGCCTCTCACTCAAACGTCAGTTCAACCTCCACCTCAACCACCAATTCGACCACCTACTCAACCTGTACCACAACTTCAAACTTCAACTTCACTAAACTCTTTTCTAGTATATATGTTTGTCTTCACAAATGAGTCACACTATTAATTAAATACTATAATGATATTTTTAAGATAAAGATACAAATAAGAATATACAATAAACGTAGGTACGGTGAAAGGTATATGGCCTCCGGCCCTTGTATCGTTGTTCGTAAGTATCGGCAAGTAAATTTCATGAATAGAAATCACCACCGTCCGTGGCGATCGACGTCGTACGTCGGCGTTGAACGCTGATCATATGGCACTATGCGTTCGCCGGTAATAAATTTTTCGTACAGTGGATCCGAGCTTCAGTGCTCTCGATAGGATCACCAATATAATTAATTGCAAAAGGGTTACCTGAATATTTGATGTATAATTCACAAATTTTCTGAATCAAAATTGACACGTAAGTATTGCAGGAACTGATGTAAGGGTTGAGGTATGTAAACTGATCCGTCCCTCGGTGATTTAATATAAATTAGCTGGAACTGTTGGGGGACCGGCATCTGTGATTAATACACACGCCTGGCGTCCTGTTGGGGTGCTCCCACGTTGATATAACTTGTTCTATACTCCCTCGATGTGGCCTTCAGTCTATCGTGACTGGGTACCTCCTATGCATCTGCTGATAACACACAAATGTTGTTCGCTGGACTCGGTAGGACATCTATGGCCCTCTTTGTTGCGCCGGCAGGGCGTTGAGCGTTGTGAAAACAGAATATTCCTCCGCGAGGAGTATCAAGATATAGTGTGTAGGACGTGGATGTGGTTATGAGCGAGCCAATATACGGATCAACGCTCCGCAACCACGTGTGCGTCTTCCATGGATTCACAGGGCGGCGATACACAATTGTGTCTGCGTATATGTTGCAGCCACAAGATACAAATAAATGATTTGAATTTTTGTTGAAAACCAACGCAGAAGCGCATAAGCGTGTATATTTATGAGGATATATATATGTATGGCCTCAGGAAACGAGGTGTAGTTTTCACACGACAAAAAAAAATAACTTTTTGGGTGAATAATCTTCACTTTCAGGAACAGTAAGTATGTGATTAAAATAAAATAAATCCTTGCAGCCTCGCCTGCTCGTCTTAGGATATTTTGTGGTAGATTTCTTCATCCAGAAATGTGCTCAGACATCCTATAACAAATTATTGCACCGAATTAATTAGTCTGCCAAGTGACGCTACTAGGTTTTTCGTCATTGGGGCAACGCAAAAGAAATTTGTTCGCACCAATCACTATTAATTTGATTTTACTCACCTTGATTAATGTAAATTCCTACTAAAATAGATGATTTTACCAATTGCTATGGCAATTGGATGGATTCTCAGTAGAGAAACCAATGTCCATCCAAAATGGGCGCGGCTGCTAATTTTTCTTCTTTCGGGGTTCTGCGGAGGAGATGCTTTAGTGTCGACGTCTGGCTTCGAAATGAAATCCACAGACAACTTTCTAGCATATATTCCCCACTTTCCAGGAAGCCGTACGCCATATTAAATATCTCACATCCTCTTTTCCATTACTCGATTTGATGGAAGTATCGAGTTGGATGGATCAGAGTAACGAGTTATTATGGGTAGTGCTCACTGTGCAGAATTAGCAAGTGTGACTTTTTGTCATGCATTAGATTTGTCAGGACGTTTAGGTAAGTATAAATTCTTCGGAAATAGAATGGTAAGTATAATGAATAACAGGTTTTCTGTCATTGTGCAAACGGAACTGCGGTTGATTGATAACAAATCTTCTGATGTTTCCAACCGCGGGATGATAGTATTTCAGTCAAAAATATGATTGTCGTTAAGACTATCAGTTAACTGACGTTTCTCTGTTTGCATTTAAAACTTCAACTATTGAAATTGCAGTTTTGTGATGGTATTGCAGAACAGATATTTCCAATGCTAAAATTTTACACTATCTTTTTCGCAACGTGTGTGACGATATCAGAAACGGTTTTTGACAGCTTCTGTACAAGTAAGTTAACATGTCATGATCCACTTGTTGATCAATTATACAGTTTGATCCAAGGTTGGAACTGCTTCTAAAGCGGATATGTTCTGAATCTTGTTTACAGACTGGACCAAGAGCGAATAAGTTGATGACTTTGCAGTGTCATTTATCCTAGTTCCAGTTTGACGTATACCAAACCATAATTCTATCATACTGCTGCCTATGAAAGTATATGACATCTGTCATAGGTCCAAATGTGTGATTACTCAAAATTAACATAACAAGAGTTGTGAATGATACTTGTGCCAATTACTATAACTTGCTCGAATTTCTTTATATTGCAAACTCCATTATTTTACATTCGCTCATCAATAATATTACTGGTGTGTCAATTCTCGCACAGTGAAATTCTACCTTGTATCTACTTTTTCCACAATGTGGCTGTCCGTGTGAACGTGGCTCAAATAGAAAAATAGCGAATAGCCGCTTACTCGCCATTTTCTTAAGTTTCCAGATAATAATGGAACTCACACAGAATGGAAGGCAGACAGAAATTGGAAATACATTGGACGGCCATTCTGGAAATGGCATTTTGTCTGGGTGGATTCTATTTGTGGAATCCTTATAGGAGTGGGGTAGAATGGCTGTGTTCAGAACAGAATGAGTCTATGAATGATTTCGCTGGTAGATGGCATTGGTAAGAAATCTATTTGCATGCCAATCTGCGAAAAGTTTTCCCTACAATAGTGTCATCAAAATCATCCGTTGTAGCATTAAAGAACAATTATCGTTGACCATCACTTTTTTCTTACGCTTATTACTTTTCTTAATGAATAACAAAGTTATTTCAAGGAAAAGGAAAACTCACAAGAGTTCCCGACTTCAATGAAAAAAAAAAACAAAGATCGAATCCAATCAATCCTTCTGCACAGTTATGCTGTGTGAGCTTAATATCTCAATTTAATTACACAAGAAGTGTAAACATCCCCATCACACACATCATCTTTCTTTTGTCTTAAGAATTTGAGATACAAAAAAAAAATGCATGACTGCGGATTCAACATAAACAATCACACTCATTTCTCGAACCATTGAAAAATTCCAAGACATACTTTTCATACCTACTTTTCTTAATAATCCCCATATTCATATCAATTCCATTCTAACTTAACTTCATATCGATTTCCTTAATTCACTCTTTGCCTCCCCCCATATCTTAAATACTGAGATTGTTTCATCTTAATCAAAATCCAACGTCCGTTGTAGCGTTTGAAGAATAAATATAAGAATCAATTATCATCATTTTTTTTTCTGGAGTTCTCGACTTAAATGAAAAAAAAAACAACGATCGAATCCAATCGATCCTTATGCACAGTTATGCTGTGTCAGCTTAATCTTTTCAATTCAATTACACAAGAAGTATAAACAATCACATCACACCCAACATCTTTCTTTTGTCTTAAGAATTTGAGATAAAAAAAAAAAAAAAAAAAAATGACTGCGGATTCAACATAAACAATCATTTCACGCACCACTGAAAAATTCCCAGTCTGAAGTGCACCTTTTCCTACTTATGGCCCCGAGCACTTAATGCTCATGAGCTATTTAAAACTACGGCACATGACTCCTATCACCCAAAATTACTTTAAGCATGTACACATCAAAATTAAGCCTACAGTCAAAGATCTTAAAAACAATTTCAATATTTTTGTTAGATAACCTTGTAACATTTCTTAACAATAGGAAAACAAATTTACGATAAAGAAAAAGATGACCTTGAAATAATTGTCTACGATAAAAAGAAAAAAGCTGACCTTGAATTAATTATTTACGATTAAAAAAAAAGCTGACTTTGAATTAATTAAAGCATATATTCATTTATCACCCCACCACTCTATCTCCACCCTGCACCCCGCACCATGGTCTTATTCTTTTTTATCAACTCAGAAATTACAAATAAACCATCACTTGTACCCCTTAACAACCATGACTCACAATCACTATGCTTACTTAACATAAATACTTATCAAAACAAAATATTCATTTTTAATAACGAAACTACGACTCCTATCACCAAATCTACGTCACATATGCCCCCGAGCACTTAATGCTCATGAGCTATTTAAAAAAAAAATATATTTTTTAACTAAAACAAATAAACTCAACCACAAGAAATTCCAACCAAAAATCTACGACACATATGCGATATGTCCCCGCACACTTAATCTCCCTGACGCATACTCCTCAGGATTTTTTAAACGATCATTTTGCATTTGGTTCATGCCCGAGCTCAAGTACCCTAATACCTACTGTCAAACACAATCCTCATTTTAGTTGAAACGCTTTCTTCTTTATATACAGGACGGTGCGGAAGATAAAAAATACGCGTTTGTGTCTCATTAGTGGTTGAAGGAATTTCTTCAGCGATTCCATCTGAGATCATCTTTCGAACAGCATCATCGAATTCTTTAAGTTTAGCAGGAGATCTGGAAAAACGCTTTGTTAGCGAATCAAGTCGCCTAATAGCCTGGCTTCTGTTGTTTTTCAGCAAAACGTCTGTGTTCTTCCATGGATGGGCCGCTTGATAACGAGAACCTTTCCGCCTGATGCATTTGGTGATCAGATTCTCAGCCAGTTGTTGGTTTTCAGCATATTCACTTAGGATCCCGATAGATTCCAACGACCAAAATGACTTTAAATCATTGTCACACAGCACAGGCAAAACAAGACTAGTGTTAAGTCTTAAATACTTAATAATTATGTTATGTAAATTGCCTTTTATTCTTACTTTTACTTACTATGAATTATACCATTTAACTACTTATATTAAACTGAATCACCCTGTAAATATTCTATGTTCTGTTTAAAATAAGTCAGTGGAAAAGTCAATGAAGACCTTTTATATATTTTCCGGTTGTCAAAAATACCATATCTATATTTTCTCTTCTCAATAAAGTTGTCAACTTGTAAAGACCGTGTCTTTAAACTTAATATTGAATTATTAACAAAATCAATCAAGATTATATCATTAAAAGATATAATAAAACAGGGAAACAAAAACGCTTGCTTTCTCTCAACATTATTTGGTGACCCCGACGTGATTTATCACAAATTTCAACAAATTTCTCGAAACCACGTGTATTGGTCTTCTTCATTGATGAACTATGTCTGAAACTGATGATCTGCAAGGAAAACCAAACGTCACAGATGGTGCAGAACCTCCAATTCGTAAGTCTGCTCAAATCAACCAAAAAAGGCAGGCTGCCCTAGAAGCTCTCAAAATTCGACGACTTGTGGCGATCGATCAAATTGAAAGATCAAATACATTCGCTCTCCAAGCCAAGATTGATCCTTCTTCCGTTACTTTGCCTGATCTGCAAGTTCGTATGGAAGCCCTAGATGCTTCTTTCAAAGCGTTTAATGCAGTTCAAGTGAAAATTGAAGATAGCGATCACGATGAAGTATCGAACCCCGAGCGTTCTAAGTACGAAGAAGTGTATTACACTACCATTGCCAGGCTGAAAAATCTTGTTAATGACAAGATGCCTAAGGAAAGAGAAAGGACAATGGATGTATCCCAATCAAATTCCAACAAAAATGATTCAATAAAGCTACCAATAATTGAACTTCCCTCGTTTTCAGGTGACGTAACTAAGTGGACGGTTTGGTACAATCGCTTCATATCCCTGGTGCACGACAATCAAAAGCTTTCCAAACAAGGCAAAGTTCATTACCTTCTTTCGAAGCTCAATGAATCCGCAATTGCTCCTATTGAAGGTTTGAAAATAGAAGACGATAACTATGATGTGGCTCTAACAAAATTAAGAGAAAGATTTGAAAATAAAAAAATCATCGCCCAGGAACATCTTCAGCGCATTTTTAATCATCCCAAGATTCATAAGGCATCGGCAGTAGATATAAGGAACTTAATCGACAAGATTAGCAACCATTTAACCGGACTGAGTAATCTTAACCGACCAGTGGAACATTGGGACGATCTTCATTATCACATCTAAATTGGACCCTGCAACTCTAAGTAAGTGGAACGACGATGCTCCAGTTGACGAGCTGCCAAGTCTTAAAAAGCTTACCGACTTTCTTAAAAAGAGGGCACAACATTTAGAAGGTAATGTAACCAATCAATTATTTAGTATTGACTCTCCATCAAAATCCGAAAATCAGAAAAATATAAATCCAAATCAAAAAAACACTGTTAAAACATTTGTTGCCACGAAGGCTGTTTGCGGATTCTGCTCAATGCCTGGTCACTTTATTTATCGCTGTCACTAATTTCTAAATCTATCTATTCCTGAGCGCATACTTAATATATAAAACCCTTAATTTGTGCTTTAATTGTTTGAAGGGTTCTGATCACAGCGCTGCTAGTTGTCAATCAAGAGGTTGTCAGAATTGTGGAAAGAAGCATCACACATTTTTGCATCTTGTTGAAAACACACCAACCTTTGTACCACAAGTCCCACTTAGTTCAAGTAGACCCATCTGCACCTCAAGTTAGCCCTTCTTCTTCTGTTGAAGCGTCGTCTGTGACCACTCATTCTATGTACTCCAGCGGCACTGAAAATAGTCTTTTAGGAACAGCTGTAATTAATATTAGAAACAAATTACAACAACTTGTACCATGCCATGTGCTTTTAGACTCTGGATCCCAAACACATTTAATTTCCGAAAGACTCATGCAGTGCCTAGGAACTCCACGTCTTTCGTCTCATACCTCCTTATCATGCGCCAACAATACTGTCACTTTAGCTAAACACAAGGCTGTCCTCAACATTGAGTCCCGCATCAATGGATTTTCAGCAACGTTAGAAGCCCTCGTTATACCACAAATAACTGGAATGCTACCTGGCAAAAAAATTGATATCAATGGCTGGGAAATTCCAAAAAACATTCTTTTATCAGATCCACAATTTAATGTTCCCCAGCGTGTAGATTTGCTTCTTGGAGTGGATTTATTCTACACTGTACTGTGCGTGGGTCAAATTAAATTAGGATCGAGCTTACCTTTGTTACAAAATACACTATTTGGTTGGGTAGTCGCAGGTCAACTTCCAAAACAAATTAATTCAGGTACCTCCACTCATAGTTTTGCTATCTTGGAAACTCATAACTTGTCTGATGCTGATGATATACTGAACAACTCGATAAAGGCATTTCGGAAAATTGAAATCTTTGAGAACCAACTAACAGCGGTCATGTCTACAGAAGAGAGAGAATGCGAAAATCATTTTGTAAGTCACTATTCGAGGTTATGCTCTGGTCGTTTCAAAGTGAGACTACCATTTAAGCAGAGTCCGAGCTCATTAGGCAATTCTTATGATGTCGCAAAAAGAAGACTACTCTCACTCGAAAGAAGATTCCGAAAAAACCCTATTCTATTTCAGCAATATTCCGCATTTATGAGTGAAATGCTAGTGAATTCCCAAATGGAATTGGCAGACGATGTAGACTTCACTGCCCCGCATTACTTTCTTCCCCACCATTGTGTTGTCAAGCCAACGAGCACCTCCACAAAGCTTCGGGTTGTGTGCGATGCCACCGCAAAGAGAAGTTCAGGGAAATCACTTAATGATATTCTCATGGTTGGGCCCGTTATTCAGCCAGATTTATTCTCCATCGCTTTAAGATTTCGCAGGCACAAATTTGTCATGACCGCAGATATAACAAAGATGTATCATCAGGTGTGTTAAGACGAAGCTGATAGACAATTTCATTATATTTTATGGAGAAATTTGGAAGGCGAAATTACAACTTATCGTTTGTGCACCGTCACTTTTGGCACCGCCAGTGCCTCATTTTTGGCAACACGTGCATTAAAGCAGCTGTCCATCGATGAAGGAAAGAAATTTCCTGCAGCAGCGAGTGCCATCAACACTGAGTTTTACGTCGACGATTTAATTACCGGCTGTGATTCCCTTGATGAATTGAAAACCCTGCAGTCAGAATTAATTGCAGTGCTGGGCAAAGGTGGTTTCATTCTTAAGAAGTGGTGTGCAAACTCTATTGAAATTTTACAAAGTATTCCTATGACCGATCGTGAGCAATGCTTCAAACTAAAAGGAACTGAAGTCATAAAAACATTAGGAACCTTTTGGAATCCAGTGCTTGATAGTTTTCACTATGAGATAACCCCTTGGCATTCGGAGCGCGTAACAAAGAGAACTGTTTTGGCGGACATAGCTCGCCTGTTTGACCCCTTAGGCTTGATAAATCCAGTGATCGGCGTGGGATGAAGCATTGCCCCAGGATTGCCAACATTTATGGTCAAAGTTCAGAAACAATCTCAATGAACTAAATGATATTCAGGTTGGCCGACGTGTGTTCTTTGGAGATTCTAAAAACTATCAAGTGCGCGCTTTCTCAGATAGCTCCGAAGATGCTTTTGGCACCTGCATTTATATCTGTTCGGTTGATGAAAATGGAACCGTGACAACTGAGCTTTTATGTGCCAAATCTAAAGTAGCTCCGATACTTAAAACCAGCTAGCCTCGTTTGGAATTGTGTGCTGCCGTTATGACGGTACAACTTGTGCGACGACTAAAAGAGATCTTTGGTTCAATTTTGGAGCAAATCACATATTGGACGGACTCATCAATTGTCCTTAATTGGATTGCTGAGGAATCATGCAACTGGCAGACGTTTGTAGCTAACCGTGTTTCGATTATTCATCAAAACTCCAACATTTCACAATGGCGACACATATCATCAGAACTGAGTCCTGCGGATATAATGTCGCGTGGATCATATCCGTCAGCTTTAATCAATAAAAAATTTTGGTTTCATGGGTCTTCATTCCTAAAGCTCCAAGAAAACGATTGGTACTCCTCTGATGCTGTTTTGATACCAAGAAATTCTAATCGACTCGAGCGAAAGAAGAACAAAATTATTTTAAGCGTTCAAATACAAACTGATTTGATTGAAAGCATCAAATGCCACAATAATTACGATTCTTTGCTGAAAGTGGTGGCTTACATTTTTAGAATGAGACATAACGGTATCAAACAAAACATTAAATCATTTGGGCCTCTCACCGTTTCTGAGCTTAACCAAGGACTTAAAGGATTGGTAAAATACGTCCAACTCCTATGCTTTCAAAAGGAAATTTCAATCCTATCCAGTGGAAGTCAATTATCGTCAAGATGTCACATCAATTCGCTATCGCCGTTTTTAGACTCTGAAGGAATACTTCGTGTTGGAGGTCGAATTTCCAATTCAACCCTTAATTATGATACGAAACATCCAATGTTATTGCCAAAGGATCATCTTTTTACCACAATCTTAGTTCGTCATCTGCACGAAAAGAATTTGCATGCAGGTCCTCAGGCGCTCCTTAGTATTGTTCGTGACAAATTTTGGCCGATACATGGTAAAATGGTTGCTCGCAAGGTGGTACACAAGTGCGTTCGCTGCACCCGAGCAAAACCATCGATAGGTTATCAATTTATGGGTGATTTACCCCACCAACGAGTACAGCAATCAAGAGCCTTTAACATTGTTGGGATTGATTTCTGCGGCCCATTTAGCGTTCATTTTTGCCGTCGTGGAACATCACCAGTAAAGGTTTATATCGCAGTATTTATTTGCTTCGTCACTAGAGCAGTACATCTCGAATTGGTCGAAGATTTAACAACGCATAGTTTCCTGGCTGCTCTTAAGCGCTTCATAGGTAGACGGGGGTTGTGCTCAGAAATACATAGCGACAATGCTACAAATTTTATTGGAGCTCGCAATCAACTACATGAGCTTTATCAAATGTTCCTTAAGAGTGAGAATAGGGAAGAAATAATAAAAGCGTGTGCAGAAGATGGAATCAAGTGGAAAACTATACCTCCTCGATCTCCACATTTTGGGGGTTTGTGGGAGGCCGCCGTTAAAAGCTGCAAATTTCATATGAAACGCGTTCTGCAAAATTCTTCTCTAACTTATCCTGAACTTAATACTATTATTATACAAATTGAATCTGTTCTTAATTCTAGGCCGATCACTCCACTATCTGAGGATCCAAATGATATACAAGCTCTCACGCCAGGCCACTTTGTCATTGGAACAGCCCTTAATGCAATAGTGGAGCCAGAATTACATAATGCTAACGTCAACACTTTAACTCGCTATCGGCAACTACAGTGGTATTTTCAACAGTTTTGGGCAAGGTGGTCGCGAGAATATCTGCAAAATCTACAATTGCGAACCAAGTGGAAAAGGTCTGGAATCCAGATTGCTATCGAAGACCTCGTTACAATTGAAGAAGAAAACCTACCACCGCTCAAATGGAGACTAGGTAGAGTTATTCAAGTACATCCTGGAAAAGACGAAGTTGTGAGAGTTGTCACACTAAAAACATCTAGTGGTGAAATTCAACGTGCTTTTACTAAAATTCTTCGGCTTCCTATTGAAGTACCTGAGTCCCTTCAAGGGCGGGAGAATGTTAAGTCTTAAATACTTAATAATTATGTTATGTAAATTGCCTTTTATTCTTACTTTTACTTACTATGAATTATATCATTTAACTACTTATATCAAACTGAATCACCCTGTAAATATTCTATGTTCTGTTTAAAATAAGTTCAGTGAAAAAGTCAATGAAGACCTTTTATATATTTTCCGGTTGTCAAAAATACCATATCTATATTTTCTCTTCTCAATAAAGTTGTCAACTTGTAAAGACCGTGTCTTCAAATTTAATATTGAATTATTAACAAAATCAATCAAGATTATATCATTAAAAGATATAATAAAACAGGGAAACAAAAACGCTTGCTTTCTCTCAACAACTAGTGCTGGAAACAGACGAGAGGCTCAAATTAATGTTCGAAACAAGATTCTTACCGCTAGGGGTATGGGCCCCCTGCAGTGTCCAACCAAAAATGGTTTCAACAGCTCTTAATGTGGGCGTAATGTGTTGTTGTTTACCAGTTACTGCTCTCCAGTAGTGGTCAGAACCAATGAGAACACTTAACCCATCCTCTGTTTCGATGTAAACGTGATTTGAATCTGCAAGACGTAGGTCTTTGATCGACGGGCAAGATAAATCAGGCTTTTCTAAAACGTCAATACAGATGTCTGGGACAACAACTGCTTCGATTTTGATGTGCTTGTTGTCGAATTGGCTATTTATCACTAAGTTTACTTGGTGCAGCTTTTGACACGGAGATTTTTCTGTAGACCAGAAAGGGATTACCGATATGTTAACTGTACCAATGGGACGAGATTCAATTTACGAACCAAGCTTTCACGAACGAAAGAATGTTGACTGCCGCCATCGATTATGAAACAAATTAAAATTTGTTTTTTCTTGCCCGGAGCTACGGCAATGCCCCGAGCTGTCTTCAAAAAGACCGTTGAATTTTGAGAAACCGAATTACAAGCGCACAAGTTCAATACATTTTGTGTTTCAGTTTTTTCTGCTGTTGTAATTGCTGGTGCAATTAAAGCATTTGTTTTTGCAGCGGCTGGATCACACATGGTTGTAAAGTGTTTGCCTTTGCATTTTGTACACGAAATGAATTTTGCACTTCGACATTTTTTAGAAGGGTGGCCACGTTTTGCACATCGAAAGCACCGATTACCTTTGCGTAATATGTCCCTTTTCTTTTCTAAGGCAATTTCACTATCGCAATCATTTGTTGCACGTCCATCCGAGGAACAAAATAAACACTCATCCTTATCACTTAATAAAACCAAGCTAGCTGCAGTATTGTTGGATGAAATGGAAGTACATGGTTTGGAAGTTGTCGCGACAGAGAAAACCCGACTTTACCTCTCGCTTTAAGAAACGCATCAGACCTTGGACCTGCTTGTCAACTATGTGTGAAAGAGTTGAAGTGCTTCCCACGTCAGAATTTTCAGCGTCTGCAGCACGGACCAAGAAGATACAGACCGCCAACTCACCATAATGGTCTCTCTTTTTGCCACCAAGCTAAAAATCAGCTGATATGCCATTTATTTTGAGAGTGTGACGCTCTCCCTTGCTTTAAAACCCATTTAGCAAACACACCTAAAAAATAAATGGCATACGCAGGTATAGTTGCCATTACAAAATGCACAGAGAGAGATGTACACGTATTCACAGACTGAAAAAAATATTTCGAGGGTGTTTCAGGCAAGAGGAGTACGAGTTGGCGGTCTGTGTATGGTCTGTGGTCTGCAGCGTCACTATCTCTATCTCGGTCTGACAAGGGATGATAATCAACTCGAAGATCTACTGGCAGACACCGTAGCAATATGGATTTAAGCATTACATAATATTGATGCGAGGGAATCTGCAATGCGGTCAGAGTACGACTACATGCCGATATATGGTTATATAAATTGCGTAAGCCTATGACGTCAGTTTTCAAATGCACAGGACGAAGAGCGATCAACTGTTGCATGTGCTTTTCTACCAGTCATTCCGTATCTCCAAATTGCTCTAATAGAAGTAAGACAGCTGCATCGTAGCACATCTCTGAAGCAGTAAAACCAGCAATTACCTTCTTTGCATTTCCTACTAAAACCGACTCAAGGTAAAAGAATTTATCGCATGATGTTAAACTGTTGTTTTCATGTACAGCTGTGCGAAACTGTTCCCAGAACGGCAACCAGTCTTGGAAGTTACCATCAAATTTTCTCAACTGTAATTTCGGAAGCTTTAATGCACAGTTTGTCAGAGAATTTGAAGACACATTAGACTTATTGTTGTCATTAGTTGGCGATTGCTTTTTTTTACTTTATTGACACGAGACTTTAATTTAGCGAGCATACCAATGGCAGAGTCTTGATAGTCAGCTATTTTCTCCAGCTCCGCTTTGATAAGATTTTTGGATATTATTTCTTGATTTGTAGTTATTAGGCACTCATGTGCTGCGGTCAAACGTTGGATGTACGAAGTGAGCTCTTCTTCTATTTCGTCATACTTGTCTGGATCGTTTAATTGAGACTCCTCTGCGCTAAGAAACTCCGAAGCCGCTTCCACGATCTTAGTGACTTGCCCTCTATAGGCTGATCGAGCTGAGAGTTCCATTGGTTTTTTTTTGTGCAAACACGATTTTTAAGAGTCTTTGTTCACCTTTCTCCCAGGTTTCGGCACCATTAAGAAATCTTATTCGATCTGAGTAAAACCGGCGGAACAATTAAAGAGAGAAAGATCAAGACAAATTTCAGTCTAACAACTATTTATTGGTACTTCCCCATACAAAGATTAAATTGCGACTGACTTAAAGAAAGAAAGTAAGTTTACGTTAATACATAGTATATCCAGATGATAGAAAGAGAGATCGAAAAATAAAGGGAGACAGAAAGTATAACAAATTTTAACATATATTCTTATGGGACAAATCTTCTTTCGCACTCGTACAGTTGCCAGAAAAGATCTCAAAATACATAAATCCGCTAGCCCGGATAGTATTTCTCCCATAGTTCTAAAGAGGTATGCTTCAACGCTGGCAAAACAACTACGTAAGCTCTTCCATCTATCTTATTCTACCACTACCAGTCTCTTTCCGAGCGGATGGAAACAGCATTTGTCGAGCCCATCCCAAAAAGGTGTATCTTCATCCCCCTCATATTACCGACCAATTGCAATGACTTCCCTTCTTTCTAGGGTCATGGAAACTCTGATAAACTTTGTAATGGAACCGAGGTGTTGTCGGCAAGGACTCTCCAAAGATATTCTCTATTCTCTTACAAGAAAATCGAAGAGGAGCTACAACCCTCAACGAGACCAAGACAGCTCATTAACAGAACATCCTTTCCTAGTGCCCTTAGACTTTCCTTCCCTTTTGCCACCATTACAATCCACAACGTACAGGCATCGCTAACTTATCCTGGCGACAGGATGAAAAGGTGTTCAGGCGACGATAACATGGCATGCTAGCTCGTCGGATGGGGGGGTTCTTGTTATAGCCGCACTAAACGTAGTTACGTTTTTACATGCCGGAGTCTTCTAAAGGTATTCGATTATCAAATTGCGAAGCCCGAAATCGTTCTGAGGTACTTAGTAATCAGTCTTAATTTTTCCCTGTGAGGAGAGCCGACGGTGTTAGTGTCTCTCTGAAGTATATCCCACCCTAGTAGTTAGTTTTGGCGGGTTCTGGCGCTCGAGGGATTCGGTGGGGGCTATGTGCAGAGCTATACCAGGTACCTTCAGGCACTCGAGGGATTCGGTGGGAGCTATTTGGCTATACCAGGTGCCTTCTGTAATGTATAGAGATTTGTGCGGATGTGCGGAGTAAATCATCAATAGGGATGAGACAGACCGTTCTATGCTTGCTGGGAAACGTAAGATGGAAGATTGTGTGTTTTTGGCTTGGCACAGGTACCTTTTTTTTTATTGTTGGTGTTGCTTTGAATTTATAAAATGTTTGGTAGGTAGGTAATAAAAATGGAATGGAATGGATTCAATCATTGAGATGTGTTACTAAGCAGACGTGTTTGACAGAGTGGCGATTTCGGGTTGGTTTTAATAAGTTGAAAATTCCATTCCAAGGACTAAAAAATAAAAATAAAAAAAAAAGTCAGCAGTCAGTACCGTACCTATTTATTACGTTACAGAAATTAGTGCCGGTTCTTTTGTTTTTCAATTTCTAAAATAAATAATAAATTAAAAAAGGTCAAAAAAAAACGAAGATTGAAAAAAAAAAACAACAAAATAATTTCTTTAATCTGCTCTCTCTTTCCAAATTAAACCGCTAAAAGAAAAAAGTGCCAAGTTAACAAACACCTACATGAAAACTCTCTAAGAAACTAATGTATTTAAAAAGAAATAGAAACCAGTATACCGATTCTCCTTCCCCTCCAAAACAACCGCAAAAAATTATAACACTCTCGCGAACCATGCCTACAACACTTCCAAATGAATCATCCTCATCAAAATATTTGTCCGACCAAAGTAATGTAAATAATGAATGTACAATTCTTGATAAACTCGAAAAAATTATGTCACGAATTGCCGATTCCGAAGAAAAAATAACAACAAAAATCGACTCAGAAGTTGGAGCTTTAAGGTCTTCGCTTGAAGCTGTAAACAACCGATTGTCACTACTCGAATCAAAACAAAACGAAATTGACACTCTTAAGGTTGAAAACCGAAAACTTAAAGAGAAACTACAAGAACATCGCGAAGCAATACAAAAAATTAAAACTCACGTGGAGAATACTGAAGAAAAACAACAGCTAAAAGAGACAATGAGCGATGCACTCATACACGGGATTCCATTATTACCAAATGAAAACTTGGAAACTATTTTTCATAAAATTTGCGTACAATTAAAATTAAATCCACCTGCAATTATTAGAATATACCGTCTAAAATCAAAAAAATAATGCACTTTCACCACCGGTTATGGTTCGTTTTTCTTCCCCCATAGACAAAAGTTCAGTTCTGCGATCCATCGCCGACTACCGAAAAACAAAAAAAGCGCAGCTTTGCCTTCGTGATCTTGGAATGAATGAGATTGGTGAACAAAACAATAAAAGCTCTCTTGTTTACATCCACGAATGTTTAACGTTTAGAAATCGTTCCGTTCTGCAATACGCACTAAAGTTAAAGCAAGAGAAAAAACTTGTTTCCGTGTTTACTTTCCATGGCCTCGTCTATATCAAGAATATAAAGGAAGAGGATGCAATATTAGTTACAACTGCTGATGACCTTGCCGTTTTCGCCACCTAGTCATGATTCATGAACAACAACAACAGCCTAACAGATGAAAACACGATATACACAGTACACACATTAAGTTTTTTATTATTTGTATTTGTATCATTCTATCTTTTATGTTTTTTTATTATAAATATTTTCCATCATTTAAATTTTTGTCTTCATATCCATGTTTTTCCTTCTTAAAATGTCTCTGCAGCCTAAGCACCCTTTTTGTAAAGAGGTTGACTTGGAACCTCTTTTTCTCGTTTCTCGAGAATGGTTGATTCAATCAATCTAGGAAATAGAAACTCTACAGACGTAGCGAGCCAAAGCCTATCAATGCGTACAATGGTTAATGTTATATGTAGTCAACGTAATGGTTTGCAAATATGTCACATTAATGCTCAAAGCATTTTTCCCAAACTCGATGAATTTAGGTATTTATTTGAAGGTTCAAAGGTTGATGTTATTTGCGTGTCTGAGACTTGGCTCTCAAATAATATTACTAATGATGTACTTTCCTTAAATGGCTTTCATAAGCCTTTTCGATCAGACAGGGTTGGAAGAGTTGGGGGAGGAGCGGCTATTTTTGTACGTGAGGAATTAAATTGTAAATTCTTACGGAAGGCACCACAAGGAAGTGAGATCGATTACGTTTTTTTAGAAATAGTTTGTAATGAAATTAAAATTTTACTAGGTTCAGTTTACAGGCCAAAGAATAATATTGACACAACTATGATCATTAGAGTCATTGATGAATTGTCTTCTATATCACCTTTTGTCATTATCACTGGCGATTTTAATAGCAATGTACTTAAAGATTCATCTCTTGTCTATAACATGAATACCCTAGGTCTTTTCCCAGTAAATATATCTTTACCTACTCATTTCACAAATAATTCCAGTACACTTCTTGATTTATTTTTTGTTAGTCATTTGTATAAAGCTCTACATTACAGTCAAATCTCAGTGTCTGGGTTTTCGCGTCACGACCTAATACAATTGACATTTCAATGTGAGCCTACAATTTTCAGTAGAACTATTCGTTTTCGCTATTTTAAACTCTTAAATCGAAATCGGCTAGAAGAAGATTTAAAAAGAATTCAATGGTTTAGAGTTTATCAGATGCCCGATGTTGATGATCAGGTGAATTTTATTCATGAAAACGTTAAACAACTATTTGAATCACATGTTCCATTAGTTACAAAAACTGTAACAAGAAAAAGTATTCCATGGTTTAATAATGATTTAAAAAATCTTATTCTTAATCGTGACAGGGCATAGAAATGTTGGAAACGTTTTCGATTAGATACTTTGTACGATATTTTCAAACAGCTGAGAAATAAGGTAACTAGTGAGACACGTGAAGCGAAGAGACGTTTCTTTGCCCCCCGACTGGATCCCACCCAAGCTGGTCACAAAATCTGGAAAAATTTAAAAGACATTGGTGTTGGTAAGCAAAAAAGCTCTTCTGTTTTTGTTGATTGCAATGAATTAAATAGAAATTTCGTATCACTTCCTTGTCCAGAAGTAATTGATGAAACAACGAGTATGTCAGCCGTATATAGTCAATTTCTCTTTCCACGTTTCACTTTTTTACCAGTCGATGAGGCAGACGTACTAGAAAGTTGCATTAATATTAAATCAAAATCAGTTGGGCTTGATGAAATTCATCCTGTATTTATCAAAGTTATCCTTCCATATATTCTAAAATATCTGACGCATCTTTTTAATACAATCCTCATGTCCAATGTTTTCCCTTCGCTTTGGAAGCAAGCAAAGATTATACCTCTTCCTAAAAATGAAAACGAATTTCGACCCATTGCAATTCTTCCATTTTTATCAAAGGTCTTCGAAAAAATATTGAACTCTCAACTACGAAAGTATCTAAGCCGCCACAATTTATTATGCGAAAATCAATCTGGCTTTCGTGCAAAACATAGCTGTACTACAACACTTATAAATGTTGTTGAACACATAAGGCAAGCTGTTGACTGCAACAATGTAACTTCTCTCGTTCTTTTGGACTTTTCTAAGGCATTCGACACGGTTAACCATAATGTCCTTTGTAGTAAACTCATAAAACAGTTTAACTTTTCTGTTTGCTCTGCCAAACTTATAAAATCATATCTTGATTGCAGATCACAAGCAGTCGTATCAAACGGTTTCGTATCGGAACTTCTCATGTTGAGCAGAGGGGTCCCACAAGGTTCAATTTTAGGACCTCTGTTATTTTCCATGTATATAAATGATTTACCTGATTGTCTGCGAAACACTGAAGTGGATATGTACGCAGACGATGTTTAAATAAGGAAAAGTTTTCCTCTAGGTTTGGTCGAAAACGCTTCAGTCGAACTAAATGAGGATCTAGATAAAATTCACATTTGGTCACAGAAAAATGGACTCTCCATAAACCCACTTAAATCAAAATGTTTAGTTTTTTCACGAAAGCCTATTGATACATCCTACTTCCCTGAAGTTTATCTTAACAGACAGAAAATTGAATTTGTTGATTCTGCGAAGAACTTAGGCATTACTTTTACAAAAACACTTTCTTGGAATCATCATATTAGATTAACGATCGGGAAAGTTTATGGTGGGCTTCGTATGCTTTGGACTACTCATAAAATTACACCCTTAAAAACGCGAATTGTACTTGCAAAAACACTACTAATTCCCATTATGCTTTACGGTTGTGAACTTTATTACAATTGTGATTACGAACACAAGCACAAACTTAATGTTGCTTACAACAGTATTGCGAGGTATATCTTTGGATTAAGAAAGTTTGATCATATTTCTCAATTTTCCAAATCAATATATAATATGTCTCTTGAAAATCTTTTTAAGTTAAGAACACTACAACTTCTTAACAATGTTCTGCAAACACGTCAGCCACCTTACCTTTATAATAAGATTTATCTTACGCGTTCTCTAAGATCAGTTACCATCGTGCCAACACGTTACGTTTACTTAATATCTGAACGCCAATTCTTTATAAACGCCATACGTCTGTGGAACTCCCTTCCCAGATCAATAAGGATGATAGGTTGTACTAGACTTTTCGGGATGAAAGTTAAGGAATACTTGGAGACTTTAATGTAGTGATGGTTTATATTCGTTATCTTTACTTTTATTTGTGCTTATATTAAAAAAAAAAAAAAAAAAAAAAAAAAAAAAAAAAAAAAAATCTGTTTAATTAGCTTTTTTGTTGTTTCTTATGAACACATCATTTAATATTTAATATTTATAATCAAGCTTATATTGCCCAAAAAGATATTGTATCTTATTATATAAGACTATTCCTACAAATAAATAAATTGTTTAAATTGATTAATTTATAGCGGTATGGACTAAAAATGCATTTTTGCGGTGCATATGTGAAGTGTCCTTTTAGAATGAATGTTTTTGGTTTGAGACAGGTATCTTTTTATTTTTTTTTTTTTATTGTTGGTGTTGCTTTGAATTTCTAAAACGTTTGGTAGGTAGGTAATAAAAATGGATTAATTTATAGCGGTATGGACTAAAAATGCATTTTTGTGAAGTGTCCTTTTTTCCATCTGATGTGTTTTTTTTTTTTGTTGAAGCAGGTAATTTTTTTGGGGGTTGGTTTGACGGAATCAGGTTTGGTTTGGTTGTTTGGTGGATAATAAATTGATTGATTTATAACGGTATTGATAAAATAACAATAAATGCATTCATGGTGTACCTGCTGTCCTTTTACAATTTATGTTTTTTTTATGTTCTTTTTAATCAACAAATTAGATAAGTAGATAAGAAATGAGTTAATGCGAAACGATTGAAAATAAAATGCACGACTGGGTCGCACGAACTTGCTCTTATGATAAGCAATTGCGTAGTGGGTGCATATATGGATATTAAAAAAAATTATATAATAATGAAAATTCTTTTATTTTTTAAATTAGTTTAAGAGTTTTCTCGGAAAAACTAAGTATGCAATAAAATTTCAAAGCTATACGTCAATCTAGGAAAAAAAAATATTGAAAATCGTTGTACCAGTTTTTTTTTAAAGGTTATTTTTGAAAAACTTTTTCAAAAAATATTTTGAAATTTATTTGAGTATGCAAATATATGGCAATCTGTAGTTTACATTTGAAAAATAATTTAAAGAAAAATCAATGTACCCGTTTCCAACATATTTCGAAAACCAAAAATTTTTTTTGAAAAAATTATAAAAAATAAAAAAAAAAGTTTTTCGAAAATTTGGAAATGCCATATTAATAAAATTATGAATGACTTCCTTTGGCCAAAATTTTATTGAAATCGAATGTATAGTTTACGAGAAAATTTGATTTGAAAATACTGGTTCTATGAGAGGTACCGTTATTAGAAAAATTTAAAAAAAAAAATTTCGAACCAAAAGATAGATTTTCTTGCAAAAATAGCATTCTGAAAGTTTCATCAAAATCGTTAGAGCCGTTTTTGAGAAAATCAATTTTTGTCTTCAAGATTGTATGGCAGGTGCCGTTATTTTTGGACCTAGAGCAAAAATAAAAAATTTGTTCCGAGGGACCCAAATAAATCCTAAATACCAAATTTAAAGCAAATCGGCCCACCCGTTCAGCCTCCAGAGGCGCGAACAGACATACAGACAGACAGACAGACAGACAGACAGACGGACGGAATTTCCAGACCCACTTTTTTCGACTTCTCCATCATCGTAATGTCATGTGTGATTGTCATCTCAAATTTTTTTTTCTGCACGAATCCATAACTTGCCTTATAGTACCTATAATCGCAAATAAAATCGGGATCATGATTCTTTATAACAGTATAGAGAAAATAATACAAGAAAAAAAATGCATTCATGGAGTACCTACATAATATGTGAGATGCCCTTTTACATTTTTTGTTAAATATTCTCAAAACATAAAGACAAATATATACACAAATCTGATTGGTTAAGAAATATCGGCATTTTTTTTTTTTTTTTTTTTTTTTTTTTTCTAAGGATTTTTTCCATTTTTTTATTCTCAAACAAAGAAAAAAAAAGGATAAAAGGTAAATTTTTAATATGAAGCAGGGCATTCTGTTTTTGTGAATAAGACAACCAAGTTCGTTTTTTGAATAATCTTTGAAAATCTGATTTTAATAATTATTAAACAATCAAATTCAATTTTGTGTTGTTTTCTGTTTTCTTTTGGAATTTAAGTTAAATTTACAGTCTGTTTCAATCAAGTTGTTTTTTTAATTTTTCATTGAAAATCTGTTTTTGATAATATTACTAAAGATCCAAGTTTAACTTTGTGTTTTTTTCTGTTTCCTTTTTGAATTTACGTTAAAAAATTAATTTCTGAAAATGTTTGTTTGTGAAAAGTGTGAAAAATCCTTCGCTCAGAAGACAAATTTAAGAAGACACATCATGACTTTCCATGATGATCTAAAAACAATTTTCTAGTGTAATATATGTGAGAAGGATCTGTCGAGGAAAGACAAGCTTAACGATCACATCAGAAGTCAACATTCAGCAGTAGCTGTTTTAAAGAATGAAGGAAGCGCTAGAAAAAGGGAACATTCTCCTCAGCCTTCAACATCTAAAGCGATATTGAACAAAAAACCAAGAATAATTGCTAATAGGTATTGTCATATCTGTGAAGAAGATGTTGTGGAATGGAGCGAGCATAATAAAAAAGCTTCACATAAAACGCTAGTTCAACAGCTGCTTTCGGAAAAAGATGGTGAGGGTTCTCCTCAAACTACATATTGCTACATCTGTGAGGAGGATGTCGAGGAGCGAAAAATGACACATCACAAAGAAAATCTTCACATAGAGCACTGGCTTTGCAGCTCCTGACTGAGAATGTAAGTGTAATAAGTGGAGCTTTCAAAAATCGAATTAAAACTTATTGCATAAAGATTGTCGATGAATCAATCTTAGATGTGAATGTTTTGTTTGACGAAAATAAATGTCTTATCATTTTAGGCGCATTGAAGCTAAACATTGAACTTTTCGGTGATTTCGTGAAGTCCAACAATAGTCCTGATGAGTTGATTTCGGATGTGAAAAATATTCAAACAAAAATGCGTGTGGTGCTGAGTGAAAGTGAAATAGATGCAAAGCTTCAACAATTTATTGATGAAATAAAAGTGAAATTAGAAGAATTTCAGGAAAAAGAGAGCGGATGGGCTTTGCTTTCATTTCTCAGAATCGAAATTAACATCAATAAATACCAACCTATTGGAGGATCATCCTATTTTGAATTGCCGGCCAAAATAATAAACAAAAAAGCATGCATAAACGTTCAAAACAACGATGAGTACTGTTTTAAATGGTCTATTATAGCTGCTTTCGCAGGAAGAATATCTAATCCTGAAAGAACAACAGCATATCCTTGTAAAAATAATATTGGTGATGAAACAATAGATGCATTTAATCAACTCGTAAGCTTCAAAGACCTGCAATTCCCTCTGGGAGGAAAACAACCCTGAGGTAAGTGTGAATGTGTTTGGTTATGAGATGACTAATACAAATAATGATATACAAATAATTGGTTCATTCTATCATACCCAAAAGGGGCAGAGTAAGCATTTAAATTTGCTCTTTTGTGAGAATGAGTAAGTCCCACTCATTATGTTCTTATTAAAAACATATCACGATTAATCAGTTCTCAATTAACAAAAAAAAAAAAAGTTGAATCTTTGTAATGGTTGTCTACAATCTTTTACTGATAAAGATTCATTAAAAAAACATAAAAACGAATGTTGCAAGATTGTTACAATGATGCCAGAGGGAGATAAGTCCTCAATAAAGTTTGAAAAGCAAGGAAAGAAGTTGGAAGTACCATTTGTAGTTTACGCTGACTTCGAGTCCATTTTACAGCCGAAAAACCATCAACAGCCCAACCCGGATTGTTTAAAGATAATACTCTTTTGTATTATCTTGCTGGACAGGGTACATAAACCTTGACCAGCCGTAATAATAAATACACCCGGTTCTGTGTACCGGTGTATTATCGTCGGATGTGTTCTTTATTTTATACCAATGCCCCTTACCTCTGGTGGGGGGAAGCAATAGCAGAAATAAATTTAAACCAATGCCCCTTACCTCTGGTGGGGGGAAGCAATAGCAGAAATAATCGAAGAGAGTTTGATCGTGAATGATAATTTTTATTTCCTTACAATACTATTTATACACAGTTTTTGCAAACTAAGCTAAAATTAATTAACAATAACAATAGTCGCTTAATGCTGACTTCTAAAAAATAAACAAAAAAAAAACTCATAAAGTTCAATAACCATATCCAATATTCGAATGCAATAATTTTGCTGACAGATGCACAAAATTATTCATTCTATGGGAATTGGCTATTGAATGATACAAGATACACACATTGGCTACGAAAATGAAAGCAATGCAAAAGGCGTTAAATGAAATAACATGCAGAGAAGCTACATGACTAATGTTGATATGCAAATGCGTTAAATGAAATTAAATGAAATGACATGCAAAGAAGCTACATGACCTATGTTGATATAATAATATCAACATTCTCCGCGCGTTGAACTATGTTCGAAACTATACCAGAACTTCGAATGTGACGGTGTTGGGGTCCTCAATGTTGGGTTCTTCCTCTTCAGTTTTCGTATTCTGCCTTGTCGGAGCTGTCTTGTTGGTATCAGAGCGGTACATGCTAAACAATTTCTACAGTAGGAGGATCAGTGCCGTGATTGATATGAGAAGTCCCATATAACCCACTGCAAATTGGTGTGTATCGTTAGAGGATGTGGAGAACGACAAATTATTGGTTATGTTTAACAGTTGCTGCTTTAGCTCATCAAGCTCTAGCAAATGGTTTTTGTAGCTCGAGGATTGGTGAACTACCGGATTGAATTTGTCTGGAATAGCATAATCCGAAAGGTTTGCTAGGGGCGACAGTGACATTCTTGAGTAAGTTGAATGTATTGAGTAACCACGCAGCGTCATTAGGTCATCCTTGATTACACAGTTGGGTTGAATTTGAAGTATTCCTGAGCCTTCTAAAATGCTCGGTGTTGCAGTTCCATTGCAGACGACGTTTAAAGTAATTCTTTTCTTTAGTACGTAAATCCATTCGTTTGGAGAGCAAAGCTGAATCCAATGTGGTCCTTCGATGGTCTTCGTTATCTTGCATGATGGAGATTGTTGATTATGGCTCAGGTAATGGACTTCGCAAGAACTTATTTCTGATCCCTTAGTGTATATTGGATGACGTTGATTACACAAGTGATTTTCGTGAGTAAGCGAAAAGCATTTTTGAAACTCTCCTTCTGACAGCGGATAGTACTGATCACGGTGCAATGTTACCATGATATACTCCGTGGATCGACTTATGGTGAAGAATGTACCATTTACAGATACTGGAACTGGCGTCACCTTGAATAGCTCAAATTCATCAAGGCTTAGTAATGGCAATGTGAGCTTAAATATGATATGATCGGAGAGCACCCTGCCGTGAATGCTCATGAGTTGATACAATTTAAGTATATCATCTTGTGCTACTGGAAGCCTAAGGGCTGTGGGCAAATTGGCTTTAATTCGCAGAAGTTCATCACGTAATTGATCAGGTGATATGAGTTGTGGATTTATCTTTCCGTGGTGTGTGTCGATTAGAACATCTATTAAGGAAGCTTGTGTTTTTTGTATCTGCGACAAGGCTAAGATCAATTGCAGTGCTAGTGAATTAAATAGCTGGCGCAGTTTTTCTTCATGATGCTCTAGCTTAATGCCGTTAATCAACGCGGCAAATTATTGAAGGTTTGCGTCAATTTCTTGAAACCTAGAACTTGTTTCCTGTTAATTTCGCCTTATTATGTTAATGGTGGAGTCAATTATTGATGTTTGGTTTCGAATTAGGTTGACGAGATGTCCTTCATCCTGCTGAATTTTATTAATTGAGGCGGACATTTTATCAGCGTATTCAGAGTCCAAAACTCCAAATAGGGCATTAGCCACATTTCCTACGACATTGAGCGCTCCAAGGCGAATTCTTCGATTGGTGGATGTGTCAGCTAACAACTCATTTCCTTTCTTGAAGTCTTCATTTATTCTGTTGAAATGGGATATCGTTCCCTTGCAGGTTTCGGTTTTGTTTGGTAACAAATGGCAGATGTTTACAAGTCTCTCGCTGTAGTTCCTTACAGTTTGATACTCCGTCCAATAGGAGTTCATGTCGTAGTAGGCGATGATATCCCAACTGCTTGACGTAAGTGAAGAGGTCCCCAGATTCTCAAAATATATTCCGGGTTGCGATTTAAATGGGCGAATGTTTATCGGCGTACATTTAATACCTGGAACGAGGCAGCACACTAGCAGTAACGTTACAACTGCGGATCCAAAGGTGGGCTTACGTTTCTTTTCTGGAACGGACGTAATGTCAGTCTCATCAATTAGGCGAACTGAGGATCTGGATGGAGAAATTTTAGCTGCTTCACATGTTCGTTGATCTGCGGCTGAGCTGATGCCGACGTTCTCATCGATGGGTACTGGAAGTGGAGCCAGTCTATGTATGGCCCGACGAAAAGTACCAGTAGCCGTTTTTACATCAGCTACGTCGTCTCCAGTGATGACGTTTGTAATGCGTCCAAGTGGCCACTTTAGACTGGGTACATTGTCGTCCTTTATAATGACCATCATTCCCGGGTCTGCATTTTGACACCGGTCCTTCCATTTGTATCTATTTTTATGATTGATGATACTTATGGGAAGATTATCTTGGGAATCAGGGATTGCGGCTCCCAAAGATATATGCTCATTTTCATTGTTGCTGTTAATTGTTTTGGCGTCGTATATAGGTGGCCAGATTGAAGTTGAACCATGTAAGAATTTCGGTCCATAGAACCAAATGTTGCAATTCTCAAGGTGATCTGGAGCTATTCCACGTGAAAGTACATCTGCAGGATTTTCCTTTGAAGGCACATGCCTCCATTGCGCAGAAATTGTATTCTCTTGTATTCTTGATACCCTATTTGCGATGAAGATGGGAAGAGTTGCGGAGGATGAAGAATTAATCCATGCAAGTGCAATTTCTGAATCCCTCCAGAGGAATGTTGCGTCATTTTTAGTGTTTAGGTCTTTTTGTAAGCGCCCTAGAAGCTCGACAACAAGGCAGCAAGCACAAAGCTCTAGCCGGGGAATAGTTGCTTGCAAAGATGTCTTTGTTTTCTTCGATGGTGCTACTCTTGATTTAGCGCAAAGCAGTCGCACCGTTATAACGTTGTCACTACTGATGGAACGAACGTAGGCCGCAGCACCATAAGCCTTTTCTGAAGCATCGGCAAATACGTGATACTGAATCCTTTTTGGTGTTTTGTGTGAAAATATATGCCTAGCAATCTTTATATTGTTTAGTGACTGCAGTCCTTCGCGAAATTTTATCCAAGTTGTTTGCATTTCCTGAGGTAATGCAGCATCCCAATCAAGCTTCCATTCCCACAACCTTTGTAAGAATATTTTTGCCACTACAACGACAGGTGCCATGATACCGAGGGGGTCAAATAGATGTGCTATGTCACTGTAAGCTGTTCGTTTGGTCACTCGATCTCTTTTTAGCCAAGATGTTTTAACGCAGAGTTGGTCAGATTTCGGCATCCACGTAAGACCAATTGTTTTCACATGATCTTCAATATTGGTGTTGAAGTCCAATTCTGTTTTTCGGTCCTCGAGTGGTACTCCTTTTAATAAGGATTCATGATTAGCGCACCATTTCCTTAGCTTGAAGCCGCTATTGTGAAGGATAGTCCGGAGTTCAGTTTGGGTATTCAAAAGTTCAGTCAACTTATCTGCACCGGTTAAAACATCATCTACGTAGAAGTGACGAGATAATACCTTCGACCCCGATGGGTAACGATCCTCGTTATTTTGCGCCAAAACTTGGAGGCACTTTGTTGCCAAGTACGATGCAGATGTTGTGCCGTAGGTGACGGTGTTGAGCTGGAAGCACTTTAACGGGTCATTTGGGCTGTTACTCCACCATATTAGTTGGAACTTTCGGTCTTCATCGTTTACAAGTATTTGACGGTACATTTTCTCTATGTCCGCGGTAAATACAAATCTTGGTATACGGAATCGCAATAGCATGGTAAAAACGTCATCTTGTATTGTTGGGTCCGTGGACAGGATGTCGTCCAGTGATATATTTGATGAGGATTTTGCGGAATCATCAAAAACTACCCTTAGCTTTGAAGTGCTACTATCGGGCTTTTGGACGCAATGATGAGGCAAGAAATAGTAGGGCTTTGTTATTTGTTGGAAATTAACTTCCTGCATGTGGCCCAATTTCTGGTACTCCACCATTAACTCTGTGTAGAGTTTTTTCAGTTCTTTTGAATTGGCTAACCTTCGTTCAAGAGATATGAACCTCCGGAAAGCAATGTCTTTTGATTCACCTAAGCAAGTTGGGGCTTCCTTGAATGGTAAGCGAACCACAAATCGGCCATTCGAGTCCTTTGTTGATGTTTGGACAAAATGAGCTTCACAACGTCTTTCTGCTTGGGTGAAATTATCTGGAGAGGGGGTGGTTTCTTCTAAGCGCCAAAATTTCTCAATCTGCTGATCAAGGGCTTCATCCTCAGTGCATATTCCGCACGATGCTAAAAGTCCATCATTAGTAAAGGGCACCTTGCCTGCTACTGTCCATCCAAACACAGTATTTTGAAGTGTTGGTAGATCTTCACCTAAGCTGATTTGACCAACAGCTAAGGTAGCATAGAAAATTTCCGCACCAATGAGAAGATCGATTGGCCCTGGCTGATTAAATTGCGAATCAGCCAAAACGATATTCCTCGGAATCGACCAATTCGAAGTTATAATTGCCCGTGATGGTTGCGGTGAGACAATTTTTGACAATACGTGTGCTTCAATTCTCGTGGAGAATCCATTTATTTTAGAACCAATCTCCAAATTGATTCTTCGATGGGATGACCTCTTGCTTTGACCGATCCCTTCAACAAGCAGCGTCTCGTGCATTTGTCTTAGTCCCAAGGTTTTGGCCAGCCTTTCAGTTATTAAATTAACCTGCGATCCAGAGTCCAATAAAGCTCGACATGATATTTGTTCTCCCGATTGATTTTTCAGGTGAACAATAGCTGTACTTAACAGCACACTTTTAGTTTTGATTGCAGTGTTTGTGCTAGGAGGTGTGGGCTCTGTCGCCGAAGTGCAGATCTTTGGCGAGTCCGGGACAGAAGTTGGGGTACCTGCTAGCGTTGATGTTTTTGAACCCTCTGGTTTTTCGGGGTAATCCAAATGAAGGAGTGTATTGTGCCCCTTTTGGCACTCGGTGCACCCTCCGACCGAGCAGTCTTTAGTGAAGTGCCCTGATTTCAGACAATTTGCACAGTGTCTTGATCTTTGAACTAGGCGCAATCGGTGTTTTGGACTTAACTGTAGAAATTTCTGGCAGGCGTACAACTGATGATTGCCCTTGCAGGAAATACATTTGGGTCCCACTGCAGCGACCGTGGTTAAGGCCATATTGGGTCTTAATCTTCTTCGTTGTTCATCCGAACCTTCCCTTGTGGTTGTTGATAATGCCTCCAACGATTGGAACCGCAGCTCCAAGAATGATAGGAACTCCTTAAATGTGGGCATGAGTTTTGGGGTTTTTAATGATTGTTCCCAAAGAGTGAGAGAATTTCGATCCAACCGCTTGATGAGAATGTGCAAGAGTATTGGATCCCAAATGGTTGTCTCTATGCCAAGGTTTTGCAGGCTGCGGAGGCATTCTTGCGTAGTGTCATGCAGTGACTTTATGGCTGAAGAACTTTCGTTTTGACTTTTAGGTTGTGCCATTAATTTGTTTAGTAAGGCTGTTACCATAAGTCGAGTGTTTTCATAACGGCTTGTGATCGTTTCCCAAGCAGCAATGTAGTTGGCGTCAGATATGGAGAAGTGCTGAATCAGCCTTTCCGCTTCTCCTGTGATTGTGGTCTTCAGATACCACATCTTCTGGCATGGTGAAATGGGTTGATTGTGGATAAGCTCCGTATATAGATCGCGAAACTGTATCCACTTTGAGTAGTCCCCATCGAATTTCGGCAATACTACTCTTGGTAATTTCGTCCCTTGATTTTGGGTTATAGTTGTCCCGGATCCAGAATTCGATCTTGATCGGTTATAAAGTGTCGTAAGTGCAGTATGCACTTCATCTTCTATGGAGAGAAATTGTTCGACATCATAGACTGAAGAATTCGGTTCATCTAGTAGTTCCCATATTTTATGATGGAAGCCTCGTATTGCCGCCCAGTCCTGTTCAATTGATTTAAGCCTTATCAAATAGAACTCCTCAGAATGTTGTTCTTGGTCTTGAATCAGGCGCTTAATTGAGTTTTCGACCATTACGATCATTGATGACTGTTTTTTAATCAGCCTTAATAATTCCACAGAGGCAGCAGGCATGTCGGACGACCACTTTGTCTTTTCCGTAAGCTCAGGCAATGTGGGTTTAGATTGAGCTGGAGCCTTAGGAATGGTTTCAGTGCTTGTTTGGATTGTCCTTTCCGTAGGCAATGTGGGCTTCAATTGAGCTGGAGCTGGAGCCTTAGGAATCGTTCCACTGATTGTCGGGATTGTACCGCCAGTTGTTCCATTGCCATTATCTTCAGTTGGCTCAGGCAAAATTAAATGGAGACTTTGTTTTAATTCGAGGTAAATTCTTTGGAAATTCTCATACGTTTTTCCTTGAATATATGGCGTATCCGCCTTAACAAAATTCTTTACAGATTCATGGTTTTGGTGGAATTCCACCCATAGTGCTTCCAGAATTTGCAATCTTTTTTGTTTGTATTGCAGTGTTTTGCGGTCAGCACTGTCTTTGCTCATGTTTGTTTTTAGTTTCTGAAGTTCCTCAGCGATAGCCTTCTGCCGGGCTATTATTTTGAAAACCTGCATCTCATCCATGGTACTTTTTACGGTGGTTCAAATGGTTGGCTCAAATAATTAGCTGTGAATCAATGCACTGCTGTGGACCCTGGCCACTTGGTAGGTGTAGTGAATGTTTGGTACTGGAACGCTGCTTCCTGGAGCACTGCAACCTGGAACTCTGCGACCTGGAACGCTGCTACACTTCAAGCTGGAACTCTGCAACTCAGGAACCTTGATTGCTTATACCAGTGTTAAAAGCCCTGGTAACGCTTCGCTGACAGCCAGTGTTAAAGCCCTGGCAACGCACTCACGATTCACTTCCTCGAGGTTTGACGTAGAAATCACGTCGGGGTCACCAATGTTTAAAGATAATACTCTTTTGTATTATCTTGCTGGACAGGGTACATAAACCTTGACCAGCCGTAATAATAAATACACCCGGTTCTGTGTACCGGTGTATTATCGTCGGATGTGTTCTTTATTTTATACCAATGCCCCTTACCTCTGGTGGGGGGAAGCAATAGCAGAAATAAATTTAAACCAATGCCCCTTACCTCTGGTGGGGCGAAGCAATAGCAGAAATAATCGAAGAGAGTTTGATCGTGAATGATAATTTTTATTTCCTTACAATACTATTTATACACAGTTTTTGCAAACTAAGCTAAAATTAATTAACAATAACAATAGTCGCTTAATGCTGACTTCTAAAAAATAAACAAAAAAAAAACTCATAAAGTTCAATAACCATATCCAATATTCGAATGCAATAATTTTGCTGACAGATGCACAAAATTATTCATTCTATGGGAATTGGCTATTGAATGATACAAGATACACACATTGGCTACGAAAATGAAAGCAATGCAAAAGGCGTTAAATGAAATAACATGCAGAGAAGCTACATGACTAATGTTGATATGCAAATGCGTTAAATGAAATTAAATGAAATGACATGCAGAGAAGCTACATGACCTATGTTGATATAATAATATCAACACGGATTTTTCTTCAAAAACTGATGTTCAACAGCATGTGCCCTGCGCTTTTTCTTATTTTATTAAATGTACATTTGATGAAAAGTTTAACAAACAGAAGACATTTGTTGGTAAGAATTTAAATATAAATATAATAATATTTCCCAATAAACATATCTATCTATATATATAAAAATTAATTGGTGTCTGTTTGTACGCGCCTAACTCGGCTGAATTTCATCCGATTTGCATGAGGATTTTTTTGTTGGATTTGTTTTGAACCAGGTAAGCACACAACGGAGCCGGTTTTTTTTTTTTTTTTTTTTTTAATTTTAATTTTTTTTTTCACTTGCAAAAACAAACGACTTTCTTCTCCACCTGTGCAAGTGACCCGTTCGCCAGAACGCTGCTCTACTCGGAAATGCCTCGCTATTATATTTGGAATGCGCCGTACAAAAAATTTCAACATCGAAAACAAGGGCAAGCTGTTGCCGGATATGCGGATGTGTATTAAACTGATGCGCTTGGTCGTATCTATACTGTTCATCCAAAAAATGACGACTGCTTTTATCTGCGATTGCTTTTGGTCAATGTGCCTGGTCAAACTTCGTACAAGAACGTGCGGACTGTTGATGGTGTGCTGTGTGCCACATTTAGAAAAGCCTGTCAGCAGATGAATTTACTTGCCAACGACATTCATTGGGACGCAACACTTGCCGATGCTACAGTTTCTGCGCCTGCGACTCAAATTCGTAGATTGTTTGCCATCATCATCTCGACATGTTTTCCATCGAACCCCCTCATTTTGTGGGACAAATACAAGGACAACATAGCTGACGATATTTTGCATCGAGTTCGAAAAACAACATCAAATCCCGAACTTCAAATCAACGATGAGATCCGCAACGAGGCGCTGATATTGATCGAAGATAGTGTATGCTCATGTGCAGCAACCTGTTGAGCTAGAATTAGATCGAGATGCTTTGACAGAAAAAGTTCACACAAATGTCCCACTGCTCAATCCCGAGCAAGAGAACGTGGACGACTTATTGATGAAGGCGGTTGACGACGGTAACGGTGGCATATTCTTCCTGGTTGCACCTGGTGGAACTGGCAAAACGTTTCTCCTTTCGTTGATTTTGGCTTCAATTCGGTCAAGATCCGTAATTGCGCTTGCGGTTGCCTCTTCACGAATAGGCCACGTTCTTGGAAGGTGGTTGCACAGCACATTCAGCGTTAAAATTGCCACTGAATCTGCAGTTGAATGACAAACCAACATGTAATATTTCAAGAAATTCTGCTATGGCACAAATGTTAAAAACTTTCAAAATTATCATCTGGGATGAATGTACAATGGCACACAAGCGAGCATTGGAGGCTCTTGATCGAACAATAAAAGATTTACGGAACAATTTCAGACGCTTTGGAGGAGCAATGATATTGCTAGCCGGTGATTTCCGTCAAATTTTACCAGTAATCCCGCGGTCAACGCATGCAGATGAACTAAACGCTTGCCTAAAATTATCGTATTTCTGGCGATACGTAAAGAAGCTGCAGTTGACGATGAACATGCGAGTTGCGTCGCAGAACGATCCATCAGCCGATGATTTTGCAAAAAAAACAATTGGCAATTGGAAATGGTTGAATTACCGTTGATGCTGCAACTGGCCTGATTTCGTTCCCGCTGAATTGTGAATTCACATCATAGAAGGAAGAACTCATCAGCAAAGTGTTCCCTAACATCGGTCACAGTTATTTGAACCACGATTGGCTCAGTGAACGCGCGATATTAGCTGCGACGAATTAGGACGTCGATGATTTGAATTTCATCATTCAAAATAAAATCGCAGCTCCACTGCATTCGCTCAAGTTGGTGGATCGCGCAACAAATGATGACGAAGCAACAAACTATCCAAATGAATTTTTGAATTCGTTGGAGGTTCCCGGTCTACCACAGCACAATTTGCAACTCAAAGTCGACGCTATCTGAACCAAACAAAACTATGCAATAGAACTAGGTTGATAGTGAAGAAACTCATGAACAACGTCATTCAAGCGACAATAATCAAAGACAAGTTCAAAGGCGAAGAAGTTCTCATTCCAAGAATTCGTATGATGCCGACCTACTTGCCGTTCGAGTTTAAGCGGATTCAGTTTCCCGTTCGACGCGCATTCGCCATGACAATTAACAAATCGCAAGGCCAATCGTTGCAAGTGTGTGGCCTTAATCTTGAATTCCTTTGCTTTTTACATGGACAACTGTACGTGGCGTGTTCGCGTGTCGGAAAGCCATCTGCATTGTTTGTTTATGCACCGGACAAAAAAACCAACAACTATGTTAATCACAAAGCGTTGCAAAAACCTAATCATTTCTATTTAAATAAAAGTAATTTTAATTAATTTAATATTAATTGTTTAATTCTTTCTTAAGAGAGGCTCGACTTTCGAAAGGGACATTTAATCAATTTAAGGCGGAACGAAGTCCGTCGGGTCAGCTAGTTTATAATAATTGTCCATTTTTCTATTTTAGGTGAGAATTCGTCAGACAAATTTGTGGAAATGTTGGTAGAAGAATTGACGAATTTATATCAAGAAGTCATCAAAAACCCAAAACCGATGCCCATGTTGACCATAGCCGAAGATTTCAGACAAAGACATTCGCCAACATGTCATATATGTAAGAGTAGTTTTAAGAATTCAGATTTAAGGGCAAGAGATCATTGTCACTTCACCGGGTTGTATAGAGGACCCGCTCACGTTCAGTGTAATTTAAATTTCCTAATACCAAAATTTTTCCCCGTCTTCTTTCATAATTTTTCGGGGTATGATTGTCATCTTTTTATAAAAAGTCTTTCTAATATGAACGGAGAAATTTCAATAATTCCATTGAACAAAGAAAATTTGATTTCTCTTTCTAAACGAATTTATTTAGATGCTAAAAACACTTTTGAGATACGATTTTTAGATTCAAATAGGTTTCTTCAGTCGAGCATCTCATCTTTAGCAAAGAATTTATCGTCTAATGATTTAAAAAATACTAAACGTGTTTTCCAAGACAATATATCATTTAATTTAATGCAAAGAAAAGGTGTATTTCCTTATGATCATTTAGATTCATGGGAACGATTTGAGGAAACCTCTTTACCATTGAAATCGAAATTTTATAACAAAATGATTGATGAAGAATGTTTAGTTGAGGACTATAAACATGCTCTTAATGTATGGGATCACTTTAAGTGTAAAAAACTTCAAGATTATATGGTTCTCTATCTTAAGAGTGATGTGCTTTTATTAGCAGATATATTTGAAAGTTTTAGGAAACTTTGTATTTCAATCTACGAACTTCATCCTTGTCATCATTTTACAGCTCCTGGGTTATCATGGGACGCTATGCTCAAAACAACTAATATCAAGTTGGAGCTTTTAACTGATGTCGATATGTACAATTTTTTAAAAAGTGGAATTAGAGGTGGTTTGTGTCAATGTAGTCACAGAAATGCTGTGGCTAATAATAAATACATATCTAGCTATAATCCAAACCTAGAATCGGAATACTTAATGTATCTTGATGCTAATAACTTATACGGATGGGCTATATCACAACCCTTACCATATGGTAATTTTCAGTGGGATAATCCTCAGATTTATACATCTGAATACATCTCCAACATTAAAGGTGATAATGTTGGATATGTATTGGAAGTAGATTTAGATTATCCATCGAGTATTCAAGACTCACATAATGATCTTCCATTTTGTCCTGAAAATATAACCACCCCAGGATGTAAAATTCCCAAGTTAGTTGCTCACTTGAATTCAAGGAAAAATTTCAAAACTCATTTAAGAAATTTACAGCAATGTATTTCACAAGGATTAATTTTAAGAAAAGTACATAGAGTCATGAAGTTTAGTCAGTCGAACTGGCTCCAAAAGTATATTTCTCTGAATACCGAAAAAAGAAAAGTTGCCAGGAATAAGTTCGAGAAAGACTTTTTCAAATTAATGAACAATAGCGTCTATGGTAAAACCATGGAAAATGTTGAAAAGCGTAGAAATGTGAAGATTGTTTCAGAATGGAGTGCGCATAGAAACCAATTATCAGCAAGAAAGCTGATTGCGCACCCCAATTTTCATATTTACACCGAATATGTGTGCTATTGAGATGAAGAAAGGAAGTGTTAAACTAAATAAACCAATTTATTTAGGTTTTACCGTTTTAGAACTCTCAAAGTGGTTAATGTATGATTTTCATTATGATTACATGAAGCCAAAATTTAGTAATAAAATTCGTTTGAACTATATGGATACAGACTCTTTTATCTATTCCATATTTACAGACGACTTTTATGCTAAAATCTATGATGATGTAATTAATCCTGAGAGATCTAGAATTGATACTTCTGAGTATCCGGTGAGCAACATTCATAATTTCCCTTTAAATAATGGCAAGGTGATAGGGCTTTTTAAAGATGAAAATAATTCGAGGATTATGACTGATTTTGTAGGTCTAAGGGCTAAATTATATTGTTTTGGGATAGATACCGGTAAAGTGACTAAAAAAGCCAAGGGAATAAAAAAATATATAACTAATAATTTAGAATTAAGAGACTATAGAAATTGTTTAATTAAGAATCGAGATATTTATAGAACTATGAATATATTTAGAAGTAAGCAACATTTGATGTACACACAAATGATAAATAAAAAAACCTTAATAGTTAGTTTTGGCGGGTTCTGTAATGTATGGAGATTCGGGCGGTGCTGCGGTGCTACGGTGCTATGTGAGGAGCTATGTTAGTAGTTAGTTTTGGCGGGTTCTGGCTTGTATGGAGATTCCGAGGGATGAGGGATGAGACAGGGAGTAGAGCATCAATAGGGATGAGAGCATCAATAGGGATGAGACAGGGCGCTGCGGTACGAAGGGTTGAGAGAGGGAACAGAGTTCTATGCTTGCTGGCAAACGCGAGAGTACAGGGTTCTATGCTTGCTGGGAAACGTAAGATGTAAGAATGTGTGTTTTTGGCTTGGGACAGGTACCTTTTTTTTATTGTTGGTGTTGCTTTGAATTTATAAAATGTTTTTTAGGTAGGTAATAAAAATGGATTAATTTATAGCGGTATTGACTAAAAATGCATTTTTGCGGTACATATGTGAAGTGTCCTTTTAGAATGAATGTTTTTGGTTTGAGCTTTGAGACAGGTATCTTTTTCTTTTTTTTTTCATTTGAAGTAGATATTTTGTCTTTATTTTTATCGTGTGATCATAGCTAGTAAAAATATATATTTTATTAAGGTTTGAAGGAGAAAAAAACAGAGTGAATATTTTTAATGAAACAGCATCTTTATTAAAAAAAATTATACAATTTTTGTTAATCGTTTTGAGGTATAGATGTCCAAGAATTGTGTTCAGATGTAAAACCAAGCCATTTCACAAATATTTGTCCCTTTTTGGTTTTAAGTACTTTTTCTATGACGTAGGTATCTGGAAATTTTGTTTTTTGTAATTCAAGTTCATAGAATCCTATTTTGATGGGATATCCTTGATAGTCCTCTAATAAATATGTAACGGGATTTGTGTGTTGAACTTTTATTATTTTGAAGATTTCAGCTGTCTAATTGGGGGTGTATCCTTTCTCAAAAACATGCTTATATTTACTTATTCTTACAAAGTCACCAACATGAAGCTTAGGTGTAATATGAATTTTGATATGATTATATGCTGTTTAAAGTATGTGTTCTTCATTTCTAGAATTAACTTCAGATGGACTCATTTTAAAAGTGCGATGTCTCGTGGTATTATATGATTTAGTCAGTGATTTTATCATGTCAATCCAACGATATGAGCCAATAGCGCTAAATTCTTTCCACATCATGTTTTTTAAGGTGCGATTGAATCGTTCAACAATGGATGCTTTAAGTGCACTAAATGTAGAGTAATATTTGATTTTATATGTTTTCATGAGATGTTGAAAAATTTTATTATAAAATTCTTTTCCGTCATCTGTTTGCAGATTCTTTGGGGTGCGTCCTTCATTGAATATGTTTTGCATAGCTGCAGTGACATCAACTCCTGTTTTACTTTTGATAGCTATACTCCAGGCAAATTTAGAAAATGTGTCTATTACCGTAAGAAGATATCGATAATTATCATTTTCTGGTGAATAGGTACCCATTTCCACCAAATCAGCTTGCCATAATTCATCAAGTCCCTTTATAATGACTCGTCTTTTTTTGAAATTTTTTCTTGCAGGTTTATGCAGCTCGTTAACAATGTTTCTCTTACTCATCTTTCAGTTGATTGAAATAAAAATGTAATGTTTTTTCTTTTTATAATAATTTTATTTATTGTAATCTTTTTTTTTTTTTTTTTTTTTTATAATAACATAAGTTTTTTTATTTTTAATAGTCTATTTTCAATCATGTAGCACGCACATGTATCTGGCCCTGATTTACATTTATTAGAAGACCATGGGCAATTTATAAAGTGACACCCATGATCAGATGTTGTAGAGGATATATTTTCAAATTTCCTCAGAAAATTTATACTTGCTATGAAATACTCATAGTGTTCTTCTAGTATAGTATGTTGATTTGTTTTAAGAAATGTTAAAATTTCATCAAAAATTATAGAAGTATTTATTCCTGCCATTATTAGGTTACTGTCTTCTCACACTGATATTCAAAATAAGACTCAAAAAACAATTTCCTCGTTAAATTAAATAGTAGATTTTTCTTTTTTTTTCAGTTTTTTTATTCAATCATTAGAATTACATTAGTAGGAAATAAGAATGTTGGGGCTGGGAAGTAAGAGAAAGAGATAGAATGTTGGTTCAACCAGTTTGAAATTTCACCCAAGGGTTATAAATACATCTTTCTTGAATTCAAAAATATAAATATTTTTCATCTTTAGAATATAAATATTCTTCAATTTTGGCAATTGTGCTAATATTACTAATTAATTTCTTGTTTAATTCTTCAATTTTTTCATCAATATAATTTTTTGTTGCAGCATCTTCCTTCTCTTGTGGGTCCTGTAGGTTTTGTAGACGCTTCCAGTTTATATTATAGTTGCCGTTTTCTGTTTTGAGAAATCCCTCACCAGGTGTTCCCGGCACTCCTTGCAACCCAGGTGGTCCTGGCACTCCTTGCAACCCAGGTGGTCCTGATTCTCCTCGCTCCCCACGTGGTCCAATTGGTTCTGTTAGGCCTCTGACAGGAGTTCTATTTGAAAACCTTCCGAACTTATCTACACTCATTTTTTATTCGATAATATTAGATTCTTTTAATTCTTCGATAATTGATACAATTTCATTGGAATGATTATTATGTCCTGCTTGATGTGAAGCGACAAGAAGTCTTAATCGAACTACAAGTTCATTGGGATCATCCCAGAAGATATAGTCTTTTTCTTTCTTAGATAATTGCATTAATCCATTTCCTGTATGTGAAACTGGAGTAGTAGTATCTGTTAGCAGTTTGCTTATAATTTCTTTATATTTACTTCCACTTCCAGCTTAATATTTTCCTTTGCAAGAAAATCATCTATGTATTTAACCTTTCCTTCGTGAGATGAACATTCATTTGGCCATCCTGATGCTTCTTGTTTAATCTTTAGAAATTTGTTCATCATGGAAGTAAAAAGACCGATAGAATTCGTTTCTAAGTTATATTCCGCAACATCATATTCCCATATTTCGAAAATAGTAATTATAATATATCCTTTTTGAACTGCTTTCAAGACTTCGTCAATTACCCAGGTTCCAATTAATGCTCTTTGCTCGTTGGAATGAGTACACATCTGGTCTTGATTTTTTTCATCACTTCAGCTTTTGCACAATGAAAAGATGAGTTTTTTATTTTGCTTAATTGGTAATACCGGGTGAAGTAGGTGTTCTGGGGGTAGAATTTTGCATTTGACAATACCATTTACGTGTTCTAGTTTTGTTGGTGAACAATAATTAGCATTTCCGTATACCTGGATTTTAGGATGACCAATAGGAAATTTTCCGGTTTTACAGACCCATGGGTAAAGAGAACAAATATCTATATAATGAATCTTTTCACCTGACTTACATTTAAAATAATTAAATGAATTCCCAGTTCGTCCACCATAAAAAGCATCACGAGGATTAATTCATGGCTTTCAATGAAATTTAAATCTTCTTTATTAAACTTCTTAATAAGATGGTGAAACTCACAAGACCACATTTCAATGACTTCGTAATTAAACTTTCTTAATCGCTCAGTTTTAGCTATTGTTCTTTCATACCGTTGATTTAGTGTATCTGTTTCATTTTCATGCAAAGGTTCATCGCGTTTATGTTTCAAACATAGAGGATGACCATGAATGTAGCAGCCGTGGAATTCAAAAATTTGCTTTGTTTCTTTACAAAAACCATCAACCTTTACCCCGTTTATAAGTTCTTCTCTCCCATTATATGCGTGCTTTATGTTAATGTTTCTTTTTTTTTCTTCCCAAATCATCCACTGTATTGCTTGAACAGATTGGTTATCAATACATCTGTATCCATTCTTATGTATTAATCCTATAGTGTCAGGTTTCAGAAAGTTTCGTCTGAAAAGAAGATTACACGCTGATGCAATAGTTATCGCTTCCAAAAATGGTTCAACATTGCTTTGTTTAAGAAATAATTTTCTAAATTTTAAACAAGTTCCTGTTAATATTTTGACGTCACTCTTGCAGTATTCTACAATTTCATGATGCATGTCAAAACTATCATTTCTATGCTCCGAATACCATTTTAAAAAGTTATCACGATTTTCAGTTTTCATCGCATCAGGATTATAAAACTCTACTGCTGGTAGTTTACCATTGTAGTGTTCATTTTCCTTTGTATTAAATAAATACGGAAAGTAACCTTTTTTGAGAACCGGAGCCAAATCAAAGGCTTTCGGGAGTTTTGATAAAGCCATAGGAAAGTAATTTATTGAGTCGATGATTTTGACGTTTCCAAGCTGCATGTTTAATATTTTTGTACCTCGCATAATTAGTTCAGGGCTTAATTGTGTTTTTTTTAAAACGTAATTTAGGATAAACTGATGGTCATACGCCTGACCATTATGAGCTATCACAATTACTTTTTTAAATTGTTTTCTCATTTCAAGCACATGCTGAAGAAATGTTGATGTGACCATGTCTCCTTTTAAAACATTGATTGATAACTTACAACGTTGACAAAAATATAAATCTTCATGATCTATGCAATGATCACACTTGTGTTGAAATACACACAAATTTGGTTCATGTTGTTTTGTAACAATGTTTGTTTCCTCTTCATCTTTTTTTCCAATAATCTTTTCTTGCCGACACTCAAGATCATAAAATATATATAATAAATCTTTAAGATTAGGTGTCTCCGTGTCAGGGCGAATGTAACAAAAATGGTCTTTTGACACATGTACTTTGCAATATTTGCAAAAGGATTCTCCACAAATGTGATCTCGTCCTCCTCCATAGGATTTCAGGCAAAGAAGACATCTTTTTATTTGATCACAAATAGACAGTTTTCCTGATGAACTAGACATTTTGTGGTTGTCATAGCAGTTAGTCCCCTTAAAACTACGATTACAATCTGAACATACAATTTGCAGTTTTGTCT
Source organism: Platycheirus albimanus (assembly GCA_916050605.2). Taxonomy (NCBI): domain Eukaryota; kingdom Metazoa; phylum Arthropoda; class Insecta; order Diptera; family Syrphidae; genus Platycheirus; species Platycheirus albimanus. The sequence continues at coordinate 167,572,310 of OU696696.1, read as the reverse complement.
CTGAACATATTGGTGATCGCTGACATTGAGAACACTGTTTGATGCATCCATGATGATTATTTTTTGTGTTGTATGGTTAGAGAAGTAATCACATTAAAATGGTTGTTGAAGTATAGTAAATTTATTTTTTTCTCATTGGAATTGGAAAACCCTTCGTACATTATTTTCCTACCTTTAGTCCCGTATTCATACACAGTTATTTTGTAGTCTTTTAAATGATTTTGAAAAGCTTTCAATTCTTCTATTCCAGAACCATGTGCTGGTACATTTATTTCGGAATCATATAAAAGTTTTATTGTTCTCTTTGTTTGAACTTTGAAAATATCTCTTCTTATTTTATCAGTATCTACTTCCTTATCTGCATATGCCTTTGCTACAACCAAAGCACGTGGAAGGCATAAATTATCTGTATTTTTTATGTACACAATTCCTTTTCGTTTGATGCATTCTTCGTCGAAAGTGTTGTACATCTTTGATGGATTTCTTCCCTCCCCAACTGGCATCTGCACCGAAGTAACCGATAAGCTAAAGTTATCTGTGCTTATTCCTTCGGAGTTGCTCTGGAAAATTTTCGATATCATGTCCCATATATCAGAAAAACTCAATTCTGAGCAATTCTTATAATTAATCCACCCACTACCGCGGTTGCTTACGAAGCTTTTACCAGTAAAAGTCACACCCACCTTATCGTTGGGACTAAGATCTTTGATGGCTAAACATAAAATATCTTCAACTGCGTTCTTAATCCATGAAGTAGGTTCTTCTTGGTCTGGAACAGGATTTAATGCGAATTCTATTTTGCGCCCTTTCATATTAAATCTTTTGATATTAGTTACAATATCGCTCATTATCTCAAAACGCTGAAAGTCCAAGAAAAAAAAAAAAAACATAAGCGAGAGCTACAGTACGTTTGCAACGAACTGTTGGATACCCTATTCCCCATATTTTTGTATGTGCATGCGTCTGCCTCCCGCAAACAGCCGATGTTTCAGAAACAAAATTCTTCTTTAGCAGACAGAAAAAAATTCAATAACATTAATTTTATGCGGTGTGATGTTCAATTAGTGCTGGCGCAATAAAAAAGGGAGTGCGCCACGCCCAAAGTTAAAACGTTTTATTGCCAAGGCAATTGTTATGAGCTCAATGACATTCAATTTTCTTCTTGCAGATCGATTTGAACAAAACAAGACAAAACTTAAATTTTTAAAAATTAGATTTGGAATGGAAATAGCGATTATGGGTGTTTTTAACAATTATTGGACCACACTCTGCTACGTAACCAAGGAATATAAATCCAAGTGTTCATCTGTTTACTTCAAAACTGCGACAGATAGTTAAAAAACGTTAAAAAAATTAATGCATTATACCTTTTTTGACGGAAACGCCCCTTAAAAGTGGGCGTGTCTTAAAAATTTGAAGCACTAACTGCACTTTTTCCAGTATTTAGGCATATGTGTAAGACTACAGCTGAATCGAGTAGTTTTTAAACAATCTTACCTGAACAAAGGTATTTTACCAAAATCACGCCTTTAAAAGTGGGCGTATTGAAAAAATTTACAAAAGAAAATGTAGAGACATATTTCTCAAATAACGAACGGAAGGAAAAAGGTTTAAATTAAACATTGGAAATGCCTTAAATTCTTAAGGCTACGTTTTTCGTTCTTTCATGAAAAGTAGGCGTAAGCCACGCCCAAAATTCAAAAATTTCTTTTCATACACAAACCTTTTCGTTTCTATTAAGAGACGCAAATTTTTGGCTTGCGGATTAATTATAAATACCGTTTATTTACAAAAACAATTTGTTTATAGTTTCTAATGAAAAGTGGGCGTCAGCCACGCCCAAAATCAATTTTTTTGATTTCATACACAAGATGTTTATGTGCCAGTAAGACCCACAAAATTTAATGTTTTTCGCTTTAATATAACAATTGTTATTTTATAAAAACAATATTGATGGTTTTGTATGAAAAATAGGCGTAAGCCACGCCCAAACTGAAATATTTTTATTTGATTGGAAGAAAGTTTACCTAAAGCTTACGTGTGCAAAATTTTAGTGTTATGCTTTTATCGTAACTGTACAAAAAAACATAATTTAATTTTATTAAATTGAGGTTGTTCAACAAAAATGGCGATTGTGGGCGTGTTTGTGGCGGATTTTACCGGTTCAAGAACTTAGCCTTACTCTTGAACCAAAGATTATATATACCAAATTTCAGCTTTCTAGCTCAAAAATTGCGACCTCTAGAGAGTATACATACGGACGGACGGACGGACGGACGGACGGACGGACGGACGGACGGACGGACATGGCTAAATCGACTAGGCTTTTGATTCTGAGTCAGAATATATATACTTTTCTATACCTAACGGTATTATTTCTCTATGTTACAAACTCCACACCAAATACAATATACCCATTCTATGGAATAGGGTATAAAAAGAGACGTTAAATTTTTTTCAATGCCATTTATTTATTTAAAAGCATATTTTTGGGAATTGAGCAAATTATGCTCGTCATCAAAATACAGTGTTGATAATATGTTTACCTCATGATGCTTTTGTCTCCTATTTTTTTGTGGTTGTTGAGGCTGTTGTTTCTGCTGCTTCTGCTGTTGTTGCTGCTGTTGTTGTTGTTGCTGCAGTTGCTGCTGCTGTTGTTGCTGCAGTTCCTGCTGTTGCTGCTGCAGTTCCTGCTGTTGTTGCTGCAGTTCCTGCGGTTGCTGCAGTTGCTGCTGTTGTTGCTGTTGTTGCTGTTGTTGCTGCAGTTGTTGCTGTTGTTGCTGTTGTTGCTGTTGTTGCTGCAGTTGCTTTTGTTCCTCCTGTTGCTGCTGTTGTTGCTGCATTTCCTGCTGTTGCTGATGTGACTGCTGTTCCTGATGTAGCTGCTGCAGTTGCTGATTGTTTTCATCCTTTAGATGAAAATCAACATGAAATGATAATTCTCCAAAAGGCTCTACTACTTCGAAGGAACATTGCCTCATATTAGCAATGTCCTCGTTGTCCAACTGAGAGTTGCACCGTTTCGGTAAGAAATCAGAACAACTCTCCAGTTCTAGCATGATTTGCTCGCCATATTTTCCGTTTACCCTCTTGCATTCGATTATAGGGTAGCGTTTTTTCTGAATGAGTTTTGCCAAACTCAATATTGGTTTGTGCAGTTTGTGCATATTAACTCTGGCCTTAAGTTTGTTAATGAACGACATTTTTTTTACTTTAAAGAGTAGTGTTCCTATCGGATGCTCTTCTTGAATTGCCCAGATCTTGTCCTTGCATCGTACTCGTCAACTCGGTTTTCGAGATTCACTTGTGCACAATTCTTAATTTTTTTTTTTTTTTTTATACACTCGTACCTACTTTTCATAATGATTGCCATATTCATCCCAATTCCATACATACTTCATATCAACTCCTTAATTCACCCCTTTGTCCCCATATCTTAAATATTGAGATTGTGTCATCAAAATCATCCGTTGTAGCATTAAAGAACAATTATCGTTGACCATCACTTTTTTCTTACGCATATTACTTTTCTTAATGAAGAACAAAGTTATGCTATTTCAAGGAAAGGAAAACTCACAAGAGTTCCCGACTTCAATGAAAAAAAAAAACAAAGATCGAATCCAATCAATCCTTCTGCACAGCTATGCTGTGTCAGCTTAATCTTTTTAATTCAATTACACAAGAAGTGTAAACATCCCCATCACACCCATCATCTTTCTTTTGTCTTAAGAATTTGAGATACAAAAAAAAAAAATGCATGACTGCGGACTCAGCATAAACAATCACACTCATTTCACGAACCATTTGAAAAATTCCAAGACATACTTTTCATACCTACTTTTCATAATAATTCCCATATTCATCCCAATTCCATACTCCATTAACTTCATATCAATTTCCTATATTCACTCTTTGCCTCCCCCATATCTTAAATACTGAGATTGTTTCATCTTAATCAAAATCCAACATCCGTTGTAGCGTTTGAAAAATCAATATAAGAATCAATTATAATCATTTTTTTTTTCTGGAGTTCTCGACTTAAATGAAAAAAAAACAACGATCGAATCCAATCGATCGCTCTGCACCACAGTTATGCTGTGTCAGCTTAATCTCTCAATTCAATTACAAAAGAAGTGTAAACAATCACATCACACCCATCATCTTTCTTTTGTCTTAAGAATTTGAGATACAAAAAAAAAAAAATTCATGACTGCGGATTCAACATAAACAATCATTTCACACACCACTGAAAAATACCCAGTCTGAAGTGCACCTATTCCTACTCAGTCTTATCACGTGAAGAATATAAGGAAACTGCTCCAATTATTGTAATTGATTGTTCCAGACAAAACGAGTCCATCAAGTCGGCTCCTGTAGATGTAAAACTTGAAATCAAAACAAACGTAGCTGTACCAGCAAATACTTCAATATATTGCATGATCATACATGATCGTATTATTGAGTACAGCCCCTTAACTGGAGAAGTTCGAAAACATACATGATTTATGAGAAACACCTGAAGCAAAAGAATCTGTTTTTCTAGGAATAGAAGCACATAAAAAATATTAAGAATGAAGGAAAACAAAACACGTATAAACTTGTCCGAAGAAGGTAAAAAAAAGGAGAACGAACAAAAAAATCAATTTTCCAGAAATAGAAACACTTAAAACATGAAAAAGCGGAAACAAACTAATAAACTTTCCCCCCTAAGAAGCTAAAAAAGAGAGAACAAAAAAATAAAATCCGTATAAATTCAACTGTTTGAGATGAAATTTTATTAGTATAATCTGAAAAATCAATATTATTAAACCATGTCTCAAGAATTTGAAAAAGAAATTCAAGAAATTGAAGTTGGAAGCAGTTTTAATACTGTGATTAATATAAAAAACTTAGAGCAAAATCATTGCTATCCAATAATAAGCATGAGAAGGATCCAAACTAAATTTGGAACGCAATTAGTTGTCGATCTGGGTACAAACGATGTAAGTAAATTATTTTTTTTTAAATTTGATAGAAAATTTTAAATATGATTTTTCTTTCATAGGTATTCCTTCCAGCCCGCTACAACAAATTAACTGAAAAGGCAGTTGAAATGATCAATATTAAAACAGGATCATACTGTATCATATACAAAGGTCCAATGGGAAGATCTGTTAAACTAGAAATAAGAAAAATTAACGAATAAGAGTGAAATGAATACAAAATTTGGTTTTTTCTTTTGAAATATAAAATTATTTTTTTATTAGCCACTAAGAGACGAATATGTTTAAATGAATAAAAACAGTTTTTTATATACAAATTTTTTTTTGTTTTTTCTTTTTTTTTTCTTATTTAATTTTTTCTTAACTCTAAAAAGGAAAAGGTGGATCTCCAAATAATGAACCATAATAATATGATGGAACTCCGTGTGTGTGTGTGTGTGCTGAGGATCGATAGCTAAAATTCAAAAGGATGCTTTGGTACCTGTTTTTTTTTTTTTTTTTATTAGGTAGAAACAATGTAGAGACTCCTTTTTTATGTTACTTTAACGCTGACATACATTTTTATTTTGAAGATAAAAATACGATTCTTATTGCAATTTAAAAAAAACAAATTAATTTTTATATTTTTTTATTACCTTGAGTTGAAATGATTTTCACTTTTAAATATGTGGTATATTTTTATGGCCCCAAGCATATGTGCTTTTACCATTTTCACATATAAACCTCTTTGTATCATTACAACTCAAGGTTTTTTTATTTATCATTTGTGTGTACATCAAATGTTGCTTACTTCTAAATATATACATAGTTCTATAAATATCTCGTTTCTTAATTAAACAATTTCTATAGTCTCTTAATTCTAAATTATTAGTTATATATTTTTTTATTCCCTTGGCTTTTTTTGTCACTTCACCGGTATCAATCCCAAAACAATATAATTTAGCCCTTAGTCCTACAAAATCAGTCATTATCCTCGAATTATTTTCATCTTTTAAAAGCCCTATCACCTTGCCATTATTTAAAGGGAAATTATGAATGTTGTTCACCCGATACTCAGAAGTGTCAAACCTAGATCTCTCAGGATTAATTACATCATCATAGATTTTAGCATAAAAGTCGTCTGTAAATATGGAATAGATAAAAGAGTCTGTATCCATATAGTTCAAACGAATTTAATTACTAAATTTTGGCTTCATATAATCATAATGAAAATCATACATTAACCACTTTGAGAGTTCTAAAACGGTAAAACCTAAATAAATTGGTTTATCTAGTTTAACACTTCCTTTCTTCATCTCAATAGCACACATATTCGGTGTAAATATGCTACTACTATGAAAATTGGGGTGCGCAATCAGCTTTCTTGCTGAAAATTGGTTTCTATGCGCACTCCATTCTGAAACAATCTTCACATTTCTACGCTTTTCAACATTTTCCATGGTTTTACCATAGACGCTATTGTTCATTAATTTGAAAAAGTCTTTCTCGAACTTATTCCTGGCAACTTTTCTTTTTTCGGTGTTCAGAGAAATATACTTTTGGAGCCAGTTCGACTGACTAAACTTCATGACTCTATGTACTTTTCTTAAAATTAATCCATGTGAAATACATTGCTGTAAATTTCTTAAATGAGTTTTGAAATTTTTCCTTGAATTCAAGTGAGCAACTAACTTGGGAATTTTACATCCTGGGGTGGTTAAATTTTCAGGACAAAATGGAAGATCATTATGTGAGTCATGAATACTCGATGGATAATCTAAATCTACTTCCAATACATATCCAACATTATCACCTTTAATGTTGGAGATGTATTCAGATGTATAAATCTGAGGATTATCCCACTGAAAATTACCATATGGTAAGGGTTGTGACATAGCCCATCCGTATAAGTTATTAGCATCAAGATACATTAAGTATTCCGATTCTAGGTTTGGATTATAGCTAGATATGTATTAATTATTACCCACAGCATTTCTGTGACTACATTGACACAAACCACCTCTAATTCCAGTTTTAAAAAAATTGTACATGTCGACATCAGTTAAAAGCTCCAACTTGATATTAGTTGTTTTGAGCATAGCGTCCCATGATAACCCAGGAGCTGTAAAATAATGACAAGGATCAAGTTCGTAGATTGAAATACAAAGTTTCCTAAAACTTTCAAATATATCTGCTAATAAAAGCACATCACTCTTAAGATAGAGAACCATATAATCTTCAAGTTTTTTACACTTAAAGTGATCCCATACATTAAGAGCATGTTTATAGTCCTCAACTAAACATTCTTCATCAATCATTTTGTTATAAAATTTTGATTTTGATGGTAAAGAGGTTTCCTCAAATCGTTACCATGAATCTAAATGATTATATGGAAATACACCTTTTCTTTGCATTAAATTAAATGATATATTGTCTTGGAAAACACTTTTAGTATTTTTTAAATCATTAGATGATAAATTCTTTGCTAAAGATGAGATGCTCGACTGAAGAAACCTATTCGAATCTAAAAATCGTATCTCGAAAGTGTTTTTAGCATCTAAATAAATTCGTTTAGAAAGAGAAATATAATTTTCTTTGTTCAATGGAATTATTGAAATTTCTCCGTTGATATTAGAAAGACTTTTTATAAAAAGATGACAATCATACCCCGAAAAATTATGAAAGAAGACGGGGAAAAATTTCGGTGTTTGGAAATTTAAATTACACTGAACGTGAGCGGGTCCTCTATACAACCCGGTGAAGTGACAATGATCTCTTGCCCTTAAATCTGAATTCTTAAAACTACTCTTACATATATGACATGTTGGCGAATGTCTTTGTCTGAAATCTTCGGCTATGGTCAAAATGGGCATCGGTTTTGGGTTTTTGATGACTTCTTGATATAAATTCGTCAATTCTTCCACCAACATTTCCACAAATTTGTCTGATGAATTCTCACCTAAAATAGAAAAATGGACAATTATTATAAATATGTTTATTTGGAAATATTATCATATTTATATTTAAATTCTTACCAACAAATGTCTTCTGTGTGTTAAACTTTTCATCAAATGTACATTTAATAAAATAAGAAAAAGCGCAGGGCACATGCTGTTGAACACCAGTTGTTGAAGAAAAATCCGGGTTGGGCTGTTGATGGTTTATCGGCTGTAAAATGGACTCGAAGTCAGCGTAAACTACAAATGGTACTTCCAACTTCTTTCCATGCTTTTCAAACTTTATTGAGGACTTATCTCCCTCTGGCATCATTGTAACAATCTTGCAACATTCGTTTTTATGTTTTTTTAATGAAGCTTCATCAGCAAAAGATTGTAGACAACCATTACAAAGATTCAACTTTTTTTTTTTTTTTTTTAATTGAGAACTGATTAATCGTGATGTTTTTAATAAGAACATAATGAGTAAGTCCCTCCTCATTCTCACAAAAGAGCAAATTTTTATGCTTACTCTGCTCCTTTTGGGTATGATAGAATGGACCAATTATTTGTATATCATTATTTGTATTAGTCATCTCATAACCAAACACATTCACACTTATCTCAGCTTTGTTTTCCTCGAATATTTTAACATCTTTTACAGCCAGAGGGAATTGCAAGTCTTTGAAGCTTACGAGTTGATTAAATGCATCTATTGTTTCATCAGCAATGTTATATTTACATGGATATGATTCAGTGTTTTGAGGATTAGATATTCTTTCTGCGAAAGCAGCTATAATAGACCATTTAAAACAGTACTCATCGTTGTTTTGAACGTTTATGCATGCTTTTTTGTTTATTATTTTGGCCGGCAATTCAAAATAGGATGATCCTCCAATAGGTTGGTATTTATTGATGTTAATTTCGATTCTGAGAAATGAAAGCAAAGCCCATCCGCTCTCTTTTTCCTGAAATTCTTCTAATTTCACTTTTATTTCATCAATAAATTGTTGAAGCTTTGCATCTATTTCACTTTCACTCAGCACCACACGCATTTTTTTTTGAATATTTTTCACATCCGAAATCAACTCATCAGGACTATTGTTGGACTTCACGAAATCACCGAAAGCTTCAATGCGCCTAAAATGCCTATCTCGTTTTCCAGCAACTCTTTGATAAGACATTTATTTTCGTCAAACAAAACATTCACATCTAAGATTGATTCATCGACAATCTTTATGCAATAAGTTTTAATTCGATTTTTGAAAGCTCCACTTATTACACTTACATTCTCAGTCAGGAGCTGCATAGCCAGTGCTCTATGTGAAGATTTTCTTTGGTGATGTGTCATTTTTCGCTCCTCGACATCCTCCTCACAGATGTAGCAATATGTAGTTTGAGGAGAACCCTCACCATCTTTTTCCGAAAGCAGCTGTTGAACTAGCGTTTTATGTGAAGCTTTTTTATTATGCTCGCTCCATTCCACAACATCTTCTTCACAGATATGACAATACCTATTAGCAATTATTCTTGGTTTTTTGTTCAATATCGCTTTAGATGTTGAAGGTTGAGGAGAATGTTCCCTTTTTCTAGCGCTTCTTTCATTCGCTACAACAGCTCCTGCTGAATGCACATTTTTAATATGCCTATTAAGTATGTCCTTCCTCGACATGACTTTTTCACATATGTTACATTTAAATATTTTTTTTTCATCACCATGGATACTGATGACGTGTCTTATCAAACTCCGCTTTTTAGTGAATGATACTCCACAGTTTTTACAATTAAACATTTTTAGAAATTAGTTTTTTAAATAAAATTCAAAAAAGAAAACAGAAAAACACAAAATCGAACTTGATTTTTTAATAACTAACGAAAACAGATTTTCAAAGAAAAATTCAACGAAAGCGAACTTGGTTGTCTTATTCACAAAAACAGAATGCACTGCTTCATATTCAAAATTTACCTTTTATACATTTTTTTCCGAATGTTTTAGAATAAAAAAAGGGAAAAAACCCTTAAAAACAAAAACAAAAATGCCGATATTTCTTAACCAATCAGATTTGTGTATAAATTTTTCTTTATCTTTTGAGAATGCATTTTTTTTATTATTTTTTTTCAGTCGTTTCGCGTTAACTCATTTCTTATCTACTCAGCGCCGGATCTAGGATTTGTTCAAAGGCGGGCAAAAGTTGAATTTGGCGCCCCCCCAGCAATTTTTTTTTTTTTAAGTTTACGTACAAAACTTGTTAACCTGTTTTTATCTTTATGCTCTAATGCTTGATGCTGTTGACAATAGCTTATGTACGATATATGTCATAAAAGTCTGTGTGACCCAACCTAAGAAAACAAGGTATTGCTAAGGGTTGTCGTGTTACTGATTACTCAAAATGCAATCTTGGCGTATGTGCAAAATAAAACCTTTGCGGTATGCGCCATAATCCAGGGGTGGAATCGGCTAATGTGATTTGTGATTGTCACATTTCTGACAATCACATGTGATAAAATAATTTTGTGCGTCTGCATAATGTGATCACCGGAATTTTGTTTATTTTCATTATGTCATTTTCCGTTGGGCAATTGGAGAGAACTCCGAAGACAAATCGTTTCTCTTCGGAGTTGTGTTTTGCGAGTCTTACCTCTTCTGCTTTTTATGAAATATGCGGTCTGAAGGCGCATATATACGAACGTCACAGTTTCTATATATTTTGTATTTCAAATTAAACAATTCGAACAATTTTAATATATAATTTACATTAAGGGACGTGACAATTATGTATTTATTTAGAAAAGATTAATTTAGTTGCCACTTCACGTGATTGCTCACAACATATACGCGTTTCAGAAAAATATCTCAATTAAAAAAATGTTCATTTCTGTTTTTTTTTTTTTATTGTTTTTATTTTTTATGAGGAGAAACTAATTTCTCCCAATCGAAAACAACATTAGTATAGATCTTTGACAAATCTTTGACAGCAAAAGCAAATAATTTTGTTTTATAAGTCAGCGTCAGAGGTTTATTTTTTATTTATTATTATTTTTGTATGCAAGTGACACCTAAATAGCTGTCACAAGAAAAAGTCACAAAAATGTGATTGTCACATGTGACAATCACCTTAGCCAGACGAAATTTGTATATTGTGACTATCACATATCACAAATCACCTTAGCCGATTCCACCCCAGATTGATTTGATAATTTTTCTATTTCAATAAACGACAGCGGAGAACCTGCTAATGTTGTTCATAAAAAGTTAAAAGGCTGTATGCTTATTTGTGATGATAGAGAAGCCCAAAAAAGTGGTTTTCGCCATACCGTCCGTCGGTCTGTCTGTACGGTTGTGTTGATGTGCGCTTTTTCATGTCATATGCTATAGCCTAAACGGCTTGACAGACTTTCTTCAAACTTGGTATATATAGCAGTTTGAAGAAAAACCTTTGTCGAGGTTTTTTTATTTCGTTTTAGCCCGGCTCAAAGCTGGTACCTTTTATGTAACGGTTTTTTTCATTTTGAATTTACTCGAAAACGGCTCTAACGATTTTGATTAAACTCAGAACTTAACTTACCTAAGATATTTCTAACAAACAAGCGTTGTTCGTTTTTGGCTTAAATGATGGTAACGAAAATCTGGTTTAAACGGCTATTTTCAAATGGCCGTAAGTTCGCAACGACTTGATTGAATTGACTCAAACATCGATTGGCATCGTTCTTTATAGTGTTCTACAGGATGGTTTTGTAAATTTTTCAGTGAAGGCTTTCTAAATGGTAGCTCCCATACAACGAGCCGTTCACTTTTAGCCAACTTTTTTTGGTTTTTTTCTTATTTGCTCAAAAACGGCTCTAACGATTTTGATTAAACTTTGTGTGTTATATTCTTTTAGTGTTCTTAAGAGAACTGCGTTTTTTGTTTTTGGAAAGAAATGCTAATTACGGAGATCTGGTCTTATCGTCTTTTTTTCAAATGGCCATAAAATGTTAACGGTTGTATCGAATTCAAACCTAGCGCCTTCACGTTCTCATTTTTGTTTCGTCTACGTCACGAACACACATCGCCCTTGCATTTTTGTTTTGTTTTGCGCTCTACGTTACGGACACACATGCCAAATGGAAAGGTCATATCTGGTTTGTTGTCAACTCTTCAACTATGCTTAACTGGCTGCGCAAAATGGTGAAGCTGCAGCAGTAGCACTTAGCGTCGGAGTAAATGTCAAAAAAAGTAACTCATTAAGCAGCATTCACGAATACAATGGTGTAGCACTGAACTCAAACAAAAATCGTGTCCGCCATTTCGTTTGTTGTTGTTTTTCATTGCAGCACGTTCGTGAAGTTCAAATTCAGTCGACTTCAACTTCTCTGTGCTGCAGCTGCTACTTCACATTGTAGCCGTGCAATACGATTAACGTACATTTAACTTTCACATGCTACGTGCTACAGCTGCAGCTTCACCATTATGCGCAACCAGTTACGACGAACAGATCTTTGTTTATATGCAAGACCGCACTACGTGGAACTGCACTACAATAATTGAAATGCACGTATTCTTTGTATGCAATTATATGAATAAAGTCGCACTACACTACATTGGAGCTGCATTTAAGTGCCAGTAAACTGTTGGTAGTCTACCCAACAATTGCAGAGCCGTTTGCAGTACCGCAAAAAGGGACACCGAGCTGAAAACGCGGTTTTCGTTGAAAACCCCCAAAACCTGAACGAAAACACAAGTTTTACCATACATTTTTGCTAAATACAAGTTTTCGAAAACAATTATAGTTTTATATAAAACCTGTCGAAAACTTGTGGGAATACAAAGTAAACACAAATAAGTTTGTTGCGATTCTTTCAGAACACACCTTAGTTTTTTGTGATTCTTTCAGAACACACCTAAGTTTCTTGTGATTCTTTCCAAACACATGATTTATGAGAAACACCTGAAGCAAAAGAATCTGTTTTTCTAGGAATAGAAGCACATAAAAAATATTAAGAATGAAGGAAAACAAAACACGTATAAACTTGTCCGAAGAAGGTAAAAAAAAGGAGAACGAACAAAAAAATCAATTTTCCAGAAATAGAAACACTTAAAACATGAAAAAGCGGAAACAAACTAATAAACTTTCCCCCCTAAGAAGCTAAAAAAGAGAGAACAAAAAAATAAAATCCGTATAAATTCAACTGTTTGAGATGAAATTTTATTAGTATAATCTGAAAAATCAATATTATTAAACCATGTCTCAAGAATTTGAAAAAGAAATTCAAGAAATTGAAGTTGGAAGCAGTTTTAATACTGTGATTAATATAAAAAACTTAGAGCAAAATCATTGCTATCCAATAATAAGCATGAGAAGGATCCAAACTAAATTTGGAACGCAATTAGTTGTCGATCTGGGTACAAACGATGTAAGTAAATTATTTTTTTTTAAATTTGATAGAAAATTTTAAATATGATTTTTCTTTCATAGGTATTCCTTCCAGCCCGCTACAACAAATTAACTGAAAAGGCAGTTGAAATGATCAATATTAAAACAGGATCATACTGTATCATATACAAAGGTCCAATGGGAAGATCTGTTAAACTAGAAATAAGAAAAATTAACGAATAAGAGTGAAATGAATACAAAATTTGGTTTTTTCTTTTGAAATATAAAATTATTTTTTTATTAGCCACTAAGAGACGAATATGTTTAAATGAATAAAAACAGTTTTTTATATACAAATTTTTTTTTGTTTTTTCTTTTTTTTTTCTTATTTAATTTTTTCTTAACTCTAAAAAGGAAAAGGTGGATCTCCAAATAATGAACCATAATAATATGATGGAACTCCGTGTGTGTGTGTGTGTGCTGAGGATCGATAACTAAAATTCAAAAGGATGCTTTGGTACCTGTTTTTTTTTTTTTTTTTATTAGGTAGAAACAATGTAGAGACTCCTTTTTTATGTTACTTTAACGCTGACATACATTTTTATTTTGAAGATAAAAATACGATTCTTATTGCAATTTAAAAAAAACAAATTAATTTTTATATTTTTTTATTACCTTGAGTTGAAATGATTTTCACTTTTAAATATGTGGTATATTTTTATGGCCCCAAGCATATGTGCTTTTACCATTTTCACATATAAACCTCTTTGTATCATTACAACTCAAGGTTTTTTTATTTATCATTTGTGTGTACATCAAATGTTGCTTACTTCTAAATATATACATAGTTCTATAAATATCTCGTTTCTTAATTAAACAATTTCTATAGTCTCTTAATTCTAAATTATTAGTTATATATTTTTTTATTCCCTTGGCTTTTTTTGTCACTTCACCGGTATCAATCCCAAAACAATATAATTTAGCCCTTAGTCCTACAAAATCAGTCATTATCCTCGAATTATTTTCATCTTTTAAAAGCCCTATCACCTTGCCATTATTTAAAGGGAAATTATGAATGTTGTTCACCCGATACTCAGAAGTGTCAAACCTAGATCTCTCAGGATTAATTACATCATCATAGATTTTAGCATAAAAGTCGTCTGTAAATATGGAATAGATAAAAGAGTCTGTATCCATATAGTTCAAACGAATTTAATTACTAAATTTTGGCTTCATATAATCATAATGAAAATCATACATTAACCACTTTGAGAGTTCTAAAACGGTAAAACCTAAATAAATTGGTTTATCTAGTTTAACACTTCCTTTCTTCATCTCAATAGCACACATATTCGGTGTAAATATGCTACTACTATGAAAATTGGGGTGCGCAATCAGCTTTCTTGCTGAAAATTGGTTTCTATGCGCACTCCATTCTGAAACAATCTTCACATTTCTACGCTTTTCAACATTTTCCATGGTTTTACCATAGACGCTATTGTTCATTAATTTGAAAAAGTCTTTCTCGAACTTATTCCTGGCAACTTTTCTTTTTTCGGTGTTCAGAGAAATATACTTTTGGAGCCAGTTCGACTGACTAAACTTCATGACTCTATGTACTTTTCTTAAAATTAATCCATGTGAAATACATTGCTGTAAATTTCTTAAATGAGTTTTGAAATTTTTCCTTGAATTCAAGTGAGCAACTAACTTGGGAATTTTACATCCTGGGGTGGTTAAATTTTCAGGACAAAATGGAAGATCATTATGTGAGTCATGAATACTCGATGGATAATCTAAATCTACTTCCAATACATATCCAACATTATCACCTTTAATGTTGGAGATGTATTCAGATGTATAAATCTGAGGATTATCCCACTGAAAATTACCATATGGTAAGGGTTGTGACATAGCCCATCCGTATAAGTTATTAGCATCAAGATACATTAAGTATTCCGATTCTAGGTTTGGATTATAGCTAGATATGTATTAATTATTACCCACAGCATTTCTGTGACTACATTGACACAAACCACCTCTAATTCCAGTTTTAAAAAAATTGTACATGTCGACATCAGTTAAAAGCTCCAACTTGATATTAGTTGTTTTGAGCATAGCGTCCCATGATAACCCAGGAGCTGTAAAATAATGACAAGGATCAAGTTCGTAGATTGAAATACAAAGTTTCCTAAAACTTTCAAATATATCTGCTAATAAAAGCACATCACTCTTAAGATAGAGAACCATATAATCTTCAAGTTTTTTACACTTAAAGTGATCCCATACATTAAGAGCATGTTTATAGTCCTCAACTAAACATTCTTCATCAATCATTTTGTTATAAAATTTTGATTTTGATGGTAAAGAGGTTTCCTCAAATCGTTACCATGAATCTAAATGATTATATGGAAATACACCTTTTCTTTGCATTAAATTAAATGATATATTGTCTTGGAAAACACTTTTAGTATTTTTTAAATCATTAGATGATAAATTCTTTGCTAAAGATGAGATGCTCGACTGAAGAAACCTATTCGAATCTAAAAATCGTATCTCGAAAGTGTTTTTAGCATCTAAATAAATTCGTTTAGAAAGAGAAATATAATTTTCTTTGTTCAATGGAATTATTGAAATTTCTCCGTTGATATTAGAAAGACTTTTTATAAAAAGATGACAATCATACCCCGAAAAATTATGAAAGAAGACGGGGAAAAATTTCGGTGTTTGGAAATTTAAATTACACTGAACGTGAGCGGGTCCTCTATACAACCCGGTGAAGTGACAATGATCTCTTGCCCTTAAATCTGAATTCTTAAAACTACTCTTACATATATGACATGTTGGCGAATGTCTTTGTCTGAAATCTTCGGCTATGGTCAAAATGGGCATCGGTTTTGGGTTTTTGATGACTTCTTGATATAAATTCGTCAATTCTTCCACCAACATTTCCACAAATTTGTCTGATGAATTCTCACCTAAAATAGAAAAATGGACAATTATTATAAATATGTTTATTTGGAAATATTATCATATTTATATTTAAATTCTTACCAACAAATGTCTTCTGTGTGTTAAACTTTTCATCAAATGTACATTTAATAAAATAAGAAAAAGCGCAGGGCACATGCTGTTGAACACCAGTTGTTGAAGAAAAATCCGGGTTGGGCTGTTGATGGTTTATCGGCTGTAAAATGGACTCGAAGTCAGCGTAAACTACAAATGGTACTTCCAACTTCTTTCCATGCTTTTCAAACTTTATTGAGGACTTATCTCCCTCTGGCATCATTGTAACAATCTTGCAACATTCGTTTTTATGTTTTTTTAATGAAGCTTCATCAGCAAAAGATTGTAGACAACCATTACAAAGATTCAACTTTTTTTTTTTTTTTTTTAATTGAGAACTGATTAATCGTGATGTTTTTAATAAGAACATAATGAGTAAGTCCCTCCTCATTCTCACAAAAGAGCAAATTTTTATGCTTACTCTGCTCCTTTTGGGTATGATAGAATGGACCAATTATTTGTACATCATTATTTGTATTAGTCATCTCAAAACCAAACACATTCACACTTATCTCAGCTTTGTTTTCCTCGAATATTTTAACATCTTTTACAGCCAGAGGGAATTGCAAGTCTTTGAAGCTTACGAGTTGATTAAATGCATCTATTGTTTCATCAGCAATGTTATATTTACATGGATATGATTCAGTGTTTTGAGGATTAGATATTCTTTCTGCGAAAGCAGCTATAATAGACCATTTAAAACAGTACTCATCGTTGTTTTGAACGTTTATGCATGCTTTTTTGTTTATTATTTTGGCCGGCAATTCAAAATAGGATGATCCTCCAATAGGTTGGTATTTATTGATGTTAATTTCGATTCTGAGAAATGAAAGCAAAGCCCATCCGCTCTCTTTTTCCTGAAATTCTTCTAATTTCACTTTTATTTCATCAATAAATTGTTGAAGCTTTGCATCTATTTCACTTTCACTCAGCACCACACGCATTTTTTTTTGAATATTTTTCACATCCGAAATCAACTCATCAGGACTATTGTTGGACTTCACGAAATCACCGAAAGCTTCAATGCGCCTAAAATGCCTATCTCGTTTTCCAGCAACTCTTTGATAAGACATTTATTTTCGTCAAACAAAACATTCACATCTAAGATTGATTCATCGACAATCTTTATGCAATAAGTTTTAATTCGATTTTTGAAAGCTCCACTTATTACACTTACATTCTCAGTCAGGAGCTGCATAGCCAGTGCTCTATGTGAAGATTTTCTTTGGTGATGTGTCATTTTTCGCTCCTCGACATCCTCCTCACAGATGTAGCAATATGTAGTTTGAGGAGAACCCTCACCATCTTTTTCCGAAAGCAGCTGTTGAACTAGCGTTTTATGTGAAGCTTTTTTATTATGCTCGCTCCATTCCACAACATCTTCTTCACAGATATGACAATACCTTTTAGCAATTATTCTTGGTTTTTTGTTCAATATCGCTTTAGATGTTGAAGGTTGAGGAGAATGTTCCCTTTTTCTAGCGCTTCTTTCATTCGCTACAACAGCTCCTGCTGAATGCACATTTTTAATATGCCTATTAAGTATGTCCTTCCTCGACATGACTTTTTCACATATGTTACATTTAAATATTTTTTTTTCATCACCATGGATACTGATGACGTGTCTTATCAAATTCCGCTTTTTAGTGAATGATACTCCACAGTTTTTACAATTAAACATTTTTAGAAATTAGTTTTTTAAATAAAATTCAAAAAAGAAAACAGAAAAACACAAAATCGAACTTGATTTTTTAATAACTAACGAAAACAGATTTTCAAAGAAAAATTCAACGAAAGCGAACTTGGTTGTCTTATTCACAAAAACAGAATGCACTGCTTCATATTCAAAATTTACCTTTTATACATTTTTTTCCGAATGTTTTAGAATAAAAAAAGGGAAAAAACCCTTAAAAACAAAAACAAAAATGCCGATATTTCTTAACCAATCAGATTTGTGTATAAATTTTTCTTTATCTTTTGAGAATGCATTTTTTTATTATTTTTTTTCAGTCGTTTCGCGTTAACTCATTTCTTATCTACTCAGCGCCGGATCTAGGATTTGTTCAAAGGCGGGCAAAAGTTGAATTTGGCGCCCCCCCAGCAATTTTTTTTTTTTTAAGTTTACGTACAAAACTTGTTAACCTGTTTTTATCTTTATGCTCTAATGCTTGATGCTGTTGACAATAGCTTATGTACGATATATGTCATAAAAGTCTGTGTGACCCAACCTAAGTAAACAAGGTATTGCTAAGGGTTGTCGTGTTACTGATTACTCAAAATGCAATCTTGGCGTATGTGCAAAATAAAACCTTTGCGGTATGCGCCATAATCCAGGGGTGGAATCGGCTAATGTGATTTGTGATTGTCACATTTCTGACAATCACATGTGATAAAATAATTTTGTGCGTCTGCATAATGTGATCACCGGAATTTTGTTTATTTTCATTATGTCATTTTCCGTTGGGCAATTGGAGAGAACTCCGAAGACAAATCGTTTCTCTTCGGAGTTGTGTTTTGCGAGTCTTACCTCTTCTGCTTTTTATGAAATATGCGGTCTGAAGGCGCATATATACGAACGTCACAGTTTCTATATATTTTGTATTTCAAATTAAACAATTCGAACAATTTTAATATATAATTTACATTAAGGGACGTGACAATTATGTATTTATTTAGAAAAGATTAATTTAGTTGCCACTTCACGTGATTGCTCACAACATATACGCGTTTCAGAAAAATATCTCAATTAAAAAAATGTTCATTTCTGTTTTTTTTTTTTATTGTTTTTATTTTTTATGAGGAGAAACTAATTTCTCCCAATCGAAAACAACATTAGTATAGATCTTTGACAAATCTTTGACAGCAAAAGCAAATAATTTTGTTTTATAAGTCAGCGTCAGAGGTTTATTTTTTATTTATTATTATTTTTGTATGCAAGTGACACCTAAATAGCTGTCACAAGAAAAAGTCACAAAAATGTGATTGTCACATGTGACAATCACCTTAGCCAGACGAAATTTGTATATTGTGACTATCACATATCACAAATTACCTTAGCCGATTCCACCCCAGATTGATTTGATAATTTTTCTATTTCAATAAACGACAGCGGAGAACCTGCTAATGTTGTTCATAAAAAGTTAAAAGGCTGTATGCTTATTTGTGATGATAGAGAAGCCCAAAAAAGTGGTTTTCGCCATACCGTCCGTCGGTCTGTCTGTACGGTTGTGTTGATGTGCGCTTTTTCATGTCATATGCTATAGCCTAAACGGCTTGACAGACTTTCTTCAAACTTGGTATATATAGCAGTTTGAAGAAAAACCTTTGTCGAGGTTTTTTTATTTCGTTTTAGCCCGGCTCAAAGCTGGTACCTTTTATGTAACGGTTTTTTTCATTTTGAATTTACTCGAAAACGGCTCTAACGATTTTGATTAAACTCAGAACTTAACTTACCTAAGATATTTCTAACAAACAAGCGTTGTTCGTTTTTGGCTTAAATGATGGTAACGAAAATCTGGTTTAAACGGCTATTTTCAAATGGCCGTAAGTTCGCAACGACTTGATTGAATTGACTCAAACATCGATTGGCATCGTTCTTTATAGTGTTCTACAGGATGGTTTTGTAAATTTTTCAGTGAAGGCTTTCTAAATGGTAGCTCCCATACAACGAGCCGTTCACTTTTAGCCAACTTTTTTTGGTTTTTTTCTTATTTGCTCAAAAACGGCTCTAACGATTTTGATTAAACTTTGTGTGTTATATTCTTTTAGTGTTCTTAAGAGAACTGCGTTTTTTGTTTTTGGAAAGAAATGCTAATTACGGAGATCTGGTCTTATCGTCTTTTTTTCAAATGGCCATAAAATGTTAACGGTTGTATCGAATTCAAACCTAGCGCCTTCACGTTCTCATTTTTGTTTCGTCTACGTCACGAACACACATCGCCCTTGCATTTTTGTTTTGTTTTGCGCTCTACGTTACGGACACACATGCCAAATGGAAAGGTCATATCTGGTTTGTTGTCAACTCTTCAACTATGCTTAACTGGCTGCGCAAAATGGTGAAGCTGCAGCAGTAGCACTTAGCGTCGGAGTAAATGTCAAAAAAAGTAACTCATTAAGCAGCATTCACGAATACAATGGTGTAGCACTGAACTCAAACAAAAATCGTGTCCGCCATTTCGTTTGTTGTTGTTTTTCATTGCAGCACGTTCGTGAAGTTCAAATTCAGTCGACTTCAACTTCTCTGTGCTGCAGCTGCTACTTCACATTGTAGCCGTGCAATACGATTAACGTACATTTAACTTTCACATGCTACGTGCTACAGCTGCAGCTTCACCATTATGCGCAACCAGTTACGACGAACAGATCTTTGTTTATATGCAAGACCGCACTACGTGGAACTGCACTACAATAATTGAAATGCACGTATTCTTTGTATGCAATTATATGAATAAAGTCGCACTACACTACATTGGAGCTGCATTTAAGTGCCAGTAAACTGTTGGTAGTCTACCCAACAATTGCAGAGCCGGTTGCAGTACCGCAAAAAGGGACACCGAGCTGAAAACGCGGTTTTCGTTGAAAACCCCCAAAACCTGAACGAAAACACAAGTTTTACCATACATTTTTGCTAAATACAAGTTTTCGAAAACAATTATAGTTTTATATAAAACCTGTCGAAAACTTGTGGGAATACAAAGTAAACACAAATAAGTTTGTTGCGATTCTTTCAGAACACACCTTAGTTTTTTGTGATTCTTTCAGAACACACCTAAGTTTCTTGTGATTCTTTCCAAACACACCTAAAAAGCGCATAAACGTCAAACAAAAAAAATCAATCATAGCAGCCGAAAATATTTTCATTTCAAAATTTGATAGTCAGTTGTTGTAAAAATGAAGTGAAATGTCAAACGAAAACTTGAAAAGTCCGGTGTGAATGATTTCAGGTTTTCGTAAGCTTTTAGCCGAAAACCGGGTTTTTGGCTCGGTGTGAAAACCCGTGAAAACCCGTGAAAACCCTATTAGGTACTCTTACTTTTTTTTTTTGCTCATCTTTTAATTTTGCGCCCTGCTGAACCTTTATTTTTTTTGTTACTCTCGTTTCTCTCTTCATCTTCCAATTATGCGCCCCTATGAGGGGCGACGAATTTGTTTAAAGGGCGACGAAACTGGTTCATTACATATTTCTTTCATATTTGAAACAAGAAATAAATAATAAACATTGCATTACTTTGGCGCCCTGTTCAAATGCTGAATACCTTTTTTGTTTTATACTTTCCTGTATTTCTTCATCTTCCATTTGGCGCCCCCAAGGCCATGCGCCCGGGGCAAGTGCCCCCCTTTGCCCCCCCCTAGATCCGGCGCTGTATCTACTTATCTAATTTATTGATTAAAGAGAACATAAAAAAAAACATGAATTGTAAAAAGATACCTGTCTCAAACCAAAAACATTCATTCTAAAAGGACACTTCACATATGCACCGCAAAAAAGCATTTTTAGTCTATACCGCTATAAAAAATCCATTTTTATTACCTACCTACCAAACATTTTATAAATTCAAAGCAACACCAACAATAAAAAAAAAGGTACCTGTCCCAAGCCAAAAACACACATTCTTACATAAAAAAAAACATGAATTGTAAAAGGGCAGTAGGTACACCACCAATGCATTTTTTGTTATCTTATCAATACCGTTATAAATCAATCAATTTATTGTCCACCAAACAACCAAACCAAACATGATTCCGCCAAACCAACCCCTAAGAAAGTACCTGCTTCAAAAAAAAAATCGCACCGAATCTCCATACAAGCCAGAACCCGCTCCCACCGAACGAAAATAGCTCCTCCATAGCTCCGTTGCACCGCCCGAACACCGCCCGAATCTCCATACAAGCCAGAACCCGCTCCCACCGAACGAACATAGCTCCTCACATAGCACCGTAGCACCGCCCGAATCTCCATACAAGCCAGAACCCGCCAAAACTAACTACTCAAGCAACAATTCTCACTGGCAAAGCAAAAGGTGAAATTGTACTAATACCGCGCATCCCATTAATACCAACGGACATGCCATTTGAATTCAAACTTCTTCAATTCCCCGTGCGTTTATCCTTTGCTATGATCATTAATAAAGCTCAAGGACAAAGTCTTCAAGTGTGTGGTGTGAATTTGGAGGAACCGTGATTTTCACACGGACAATTATACGTAGCATGTTCCAGAGTGAGAGCCCAAAAAAATTTATTTATACATGCACCACACCATCAAACAAAAAATGTTGTATACACTATTGTATTGAATTGATTTACAACTTTAGCATTATAAATAAAATCCTTAAAAATTATCGCCATCGAGTTGATTTATTACAAAATACATGTTTTTTCTTGCACGTAGCAACGCGCGCCAGGTCCCGCTAGTTTCTTTATATTTACTTCCACGATTTCCCAAAACTTGTTTTGTAGAATCATGTGAATGTCTATATGCATTGGTATCCTCCAATATATATTTTTAAGTCTTTCTCATTGTATATTTTTTGACAGATTTTTTTCTTGAATATAAGTTCATATAAGCCGTTTGAACCTTCATAGATTTTATTTTTTATTTGTATATTTCTTCCAAGAATCTTAAACTCTCCATCCCCGATGAACCACTTGCCATTCTTTTCGTGAATACCATATATATTGTCAAAAGTACTAGATTCATTCAAAAATAAAACTAAATACTTCTATGATATTTAATCGAATGCAGTGTCTTCTATTTCGTCGGTAAAATGACGAGCTTTGTAACGATCACGTACTCGTTGTCTGCTTTCTCTAAAATGCTTGCTTTTGGGTGTTGCTGAATAGTTTTTTGGAGTAATACTACTGATGCTTGCAGCAGGTGTAGCAAAATCATCATCAAAATTCTGTTTTGATTTAGTTACAGGGGTTTGAAAATAATTTTGCTGTTCATTTGATTTCTCAACTAACTCTTTCAGAGGATTGGTGATTGGTTTAAACGTTTCCTCCAATTGATTTTCGAATGCTTCTCTTTCATTCCTTAGAGCTTTATATTTCTTTCGTAGAGCATCAGTAGTTTTAATAAGTTCACTTGTCAATTCCTTATTTAAATTCATCATAATGAAGCTGTGCTGTTGTTACAACAGACTGTAAATAAGCTTCTTATATTATGAAAGAGTCTTTCAATCGGTTTGAAATTTATTTTAATGTTGAATGTACTGCTTCTGATTGATGAACATCGATTTTTAAACCGAGTTGAGCGACTTCGTACTTCTACGGACTGTGCGTTGAACTGCTTTGAGCTGCTCTCATAGAACATAACTCTACGTATGTTGTAAACGATATGGAGAAGTGCTTATTATTGTTTTCATTTATGAACTGCTTTTATGCTGCGTTTGAATTGCTTTTATATTGCTTTTTACTGCTTTTATACTGCTTTTATACTGATTTTTACTGCTTTTTACTGCTTTTATACTGCTTTTGAACTGCTTTTTACTGCTTTTGAACTGCTTTTTACTGCTTTTGACCTGTTTTTTACTGCTTTTGTACTGCTTTTATACTGCTTTTTACTGTTTTTTACTACTTTCGAACTGCTTTTGAACTGCTTTTTACTGCTTTTGAACTGCTTTAGTAGGAATAGGTGCACTTCAGACTGGGAATTTTTCAGTGGTGCGTGAAATGATTGTTTATGTTGAATCCGCAGTCATGAATTTTTTTTTTGTATCGCAAATTCTTAAGACAAAAGAAAGATGATGGGTGTGATGTGATTGTTTACACTTCTTGTGTAATTGAATTGAAAAGATTAAGCTGACACAGCATAACTGTGGTGCAGAGCGATCGATTGGATTCGATCGTTGTTTTTTTTTTCATTTAAGTCGAGAACTCCAGAAAAAAAAAAATTATGATAATTGATTCTTATATTGATTTTTCAAACGCTACAACGGATGTTGGATTTTGATTAAGATGAAACAATCTCAGTATTTAAGATATGGGGGAGGCAAAGAGATCTCAAATTATTAAGAGAAAAGAAATATGATGGGTGTGATGCGATTGTTTACACTTCTTGTGTAATTGAATTGAGAGATTAAGCTGACACAGCATAACTGTGGTGCAGAGCGATCGATTGGATTTTTTTTTTCATTTAAGTCGAGAACTCCAGAAAAAAATAAAGTGCACGACTGGGTCGTACGAACTTGCTCTAATGTGTTAAAATATTCTTGGGGCTTGTGATTTTCGGAAAAAAAAATTGAAAAAATCATATGAAATTTTATTAATCACTTAAAAATCAATAGTTAAAACGTTTTTTGGAGAAAATGAAGTAAGCCATCAGGTTTCTTTTACTTTTTTGAATTTTTACAAAAAAAATTTTCAAAATCGTTCCACCAGTTTTTTCAAAAAACGGTTTTTTTTGAAAAACTTTTCGAAAATATATTCCAATTTTTTTTGAGTATGCCAACTTCTAGCACTTTGAAGTTTTTATCGGAAAAATAAAATTAAAAAATAATGGATTAAACCGTTTTTGGAAAAAACAAAATATAAAAAAAAAATTTTAAAACTTTTTTAAAAAACTCAAAAAAACTTTTTTTGAAAAATTTAAGAATTTGTATTATTTCGTTTATAATAGGGCTTTTACATTAAAAATTTCATCGAAATCCGTTGAGTGGCTTACGAGAAAATCGGATTTCAAAAAACCGGTCCCATGGGAGGTACCGTTATAAGACTTTTCCTGAAAAATCTATTCCAACCAAAACATTAAGTGTACACAGAAAATATTATTCAGAAAGTTTTATCAAAATCGTAGGAGCCGTTTTCGAGAAAAATTCAATTATCACTAAAAATCGTATGGCAGGTACCGTTAGTTTTAAAGCTAGAATGCTGATTCCAAAAACCCCTCTGTAAGACGTCAAAATAATACTATCTACCAAGTTTGAAGCAAATCGGTCCAGCCGTTTAGGCTGTAGGTGCCGATACAGACAGACGGACAGACAGACAGACAGACAGACAGAATTGTCAGACCCACTTTTTTCGACTTCTCTATCATCGTAATGTTATGTTTGATTGTCAAACAAAATTTTTTTTTTTACGAATACATAACTTGCCTTATAGTACCTATAATCGCAAGTAAAAAATTATACGCTCATTTTTATTAAAGACTTCATCAAGTTTTGATGATTCATTACAATCACCTATTTCAACTACAACACCAACAGGTAGAGGATTAATGGAATTTTCAAAAAATAAAAAAGAATATATATTTTGGGATGACCAAATGAGCTTGTAGAGCTATTTAGACTTCTAGTTGGTTCACATCAAGCTGGACATAACAATCACTCAAATGAAATTATTTCTATTATTGAAGAACTTAAAGAGGCTAATATTATCAATTAAACAAAAATTAGAAATGCCAGTTGATAAATTCGGTCGTTTTTCACATAGAGCCCCACCCAGGGGACCCCGTGGAGAGCGTGGGGTATCTGGACCACCTGGTGAGGGTTTTCTTAAAACTGAAAACAGTGACTACAATATTAATTGGAAACAATTAAAAAACATTAAGGAACCTCAGGACCTAAACGATGCCACTACCAAAAATTATGTCGATGAAAACATTAAGCAAATAAAAGAATATTTGAAAGATGAAATCGATAAAATTAAATTGTTAACTAAAGAAAAAAATGTTTAAGAAAAAACTTAAATAAATACATATATTTATATATCTTCATGTCAAGTTTTAAATTCGATTCAGTCAAATGTGTACCTTACACGTGACAGTGTTCAATATGTCTAACGTAAATTATAAATTAATTGTGCAAGATAGTAGGTATTAGGGCACTTGGGCTAGGGAAGAACCAAATGCAAAATGATCGTTTAAAAATGCCTGAGGAGTATGCGTCAGGGAGATTAAGTGTGCGGGACATATCGCATATGTGTCGTAGATTTTTTGGTTGGAATCTCTTGTGGTTGAGTTTATTTGTTTTAGTATCGGGGGGGCGTATGTGACGTAGATTGGGTGATAGGAGTCGTGTGCCGTAGTTTCGTTATTAAAAATGAATATTTTGTTTTGATAAGTATTTATGTTAAGTAAGCATAGTGATTGTGAGGCATGGTTGTTAAGGGGTACAAGTGATGGTTGATTTGTAATTTCTGAGTTGATAAAAAAGAATAAGACCGTGGTGCGGGGGTGCAGGGTGGAGATAGAGTGGTGGGGTGATAAATGAATATATAATTCAAGGTTGGTTTGATGATATAACATATATATATAGCATGTCAAGGGTTCAATTGATTATATTTACCGTTTAACTTCAGGTTGAGGTGGATCGTTAAGAAAAAATTATGTTTTGGTGTGAAAGATTACGGGAGGGAGAAACATTCTGTATCTGTGAATCCGGTTGGTTGGAAATCAAATTTACAGATATATTATTTATTTATTTATTTATTTATTTATTCCATGATGAAATATTGAAATTACTAATACAGCCAGAATTCGGAAGTGAATGTGTTTTGTTTCATTTAAGAAATGGGGAGGCAATATCTCCTATTCTCAATTATAGGTTACAGTTTCAATCTATGCAACATGTACGGTTTAAACTTTTGGGTGAGTAATATACTTTACTGAATTCCTATGCTATGATAAAACTAAATTATCTTTAAATAGGTGGGGAGTTAACCTTGAGCGGATCGATCACACCCCATTCGAATGTTTTGAATAGAAAAGAGGGTGAATATCCGATTCTTTGTCCGTTTGGTGCAACAGAATTACTTGGTGATCCTCCTCAAAAATATAAAAAAAAATTACATAGAATTGAGCAAATTCATAATACCTTTGAATCACATGTATCTTAATATTTATCTTTGTAAATGTGATAAAGAGAGACAGAGAGAGAGAGAGAGAGAGAGAGAGAGAGAGAGAGAGAGAGAGAGAGAGAGAGAGAGAGAGAGAGAGAGAGAGAGAGAGAGAGAGAGAGAGAGAGAGAGAGATTAAAACATATAATAAATTGTATAAATTAAAATTTTAAAGTGAATTTATATCAGTATATAAAATACCTTTGGAGAAAGTAGCTATCATATTTTCAAGAATGTTGTCTACCGCAGTCGTTGTATGTGTGTTTTCAATTTTTCCTTCACTAATAATTACTTCACCCATACCGTTGGATATAAAATTACAACACCCAAACAAAACTGACAATCTTTCGTTTTCTTTGAGCTTACCAAATAACGATACTGTGCAAATAGGTTTATCATTTCGCTTATTAACCTATACAAATGGTAACAATTCTCCCAATACAACAAAATGGGATACAACATCATTTCAAAATGATGACGATGCAGCATCCAGTGTACCAGTTAAGTCAACAACAGCAAAACCGACAATTCTTGAAAAGAAAATAATAACCGTAGAAGAGGCAATCGAGAGTTTTAGGAAAGACTTAATTAAAAAAGAAACTGAAATATCAGGGATCATTCAAAGTAAAGATGTTTTTTATAGACATTTCAAGCTTGAGTTTGATGATGACAAGGCACTAACAATTCGATGTTCGTATGATAGCAATTATAATTTGCGTACACTCAATATAAAATGTTACGAATATCATGAATATGAAACTGAGAGAGTCTTAAGCAATGGAGAAGTTGAAATCTTTATGAATGAGGATCTTGAATATAAATCCGATGTTGAATTACTGGACTTCAAAACAATGAAACAAACATACCAAATGAACATTTCTTAAAAACTGTATACATAACTTTATAATGACAATAAAGATTTTTTATTAAAAAATATACAAAACAAATATGCTGTATTATTGAATGACGTCTTTAGGGATAGGTATCCAAGAGTTGTGATCTGATGAAAACCCAAGCCATTTTACAAATATCTTATCTTTTTTCCTCTGAAGTACTTTTTCGATTAGATATGTATCGGAGAAATTGGTTTTCTGTAGTTCCAGATCATAAAATCCACCTTTAATGGGATGTCCTTGGTAATCTTCCAATAAGTATGTTACTGGATTTGTACGTTGCAGTTTGATTATCTTAAAGATTTCTGTGGTCCAATTCGGTGTGTATCCTTTATCGAAAACATGTTTGTATTTACTTATTCTGACAAGATCCCCAACTTTGAACTTTGGAGTAATATGAATTTTAATGCGATTATAAATTTTCGAGTATAATATTTTTTCATTTGTAGCATTGACTTCAACAGGCTTCATCTTAATGGTCCAATGCATGGAATTATTGTATATTTTTGTAAGTTTTTCTACAATATCAATCCATCGATATGAACCATTTAAACTGAATTCTTTCCACATAAGAGTTTTTAAAGTACGATTAAATCGTTCGACAATTGATGCTTTGACAACACTAAATGTAGAGTAATGATTGATTTTATAGTGTTTCATTAGATTTTGAAAATGTGTATTAAAAAATTCTTTTCCATCGTCTGTTTGTAAATTTTTTGGGTGTCGACCTTTATTAAATATATCCTTCATAGCATTAGTGACAATCATTCCAGTTTTATTTTTAATAGGAACCGTCCAAGCGAATTTAGAAAAAGTATCAATAACTGTAAGAAGATATCGATAATTATCGTTATCGGAAGAGTACACAATCATTTCGACTAGATCCGCTTGCCATAAATCATCTATCCCCTTGATAATGACTCGCCTTCTTGAGAAATTTCCTCCAGCAGGCTTATGTAGTTCGTCGACAACGTTTCTTAGACTCATCTTTGAAGTGAATGATAAAAACAAAAGTATTTATTCTTTTTATGTGTGTTTATTTATTTTAACCTTTTATACAGACACATCAATTTTTTTATTCTTAAGATTCTATTTTCAAGCATGTAACATGCACAGGTATCTGGTCCGTCCTGACATAAGTCGGAAGACCAAGGACAATTATAAAAATGACATCCATGTTTTGAAGTTGTGGTAGATATATTAATAAAACTTTTCAAAAAGACTATACTATTTAAAAGCTCCTCATGATGTTCTTCTATTATATCATGTTGGTTTGCTTTTAAAAACTGCAAGATTTCGTCAAAAATAAATGAAATGTCTATGCCAGACATAATAGGTATATTATGTTGATCGAATTGTCCTTACACTGAGCTGGTAAATTGTAGACTAAATTTAAATAGTATTCACTTCCTTATTTTCAGTTATAATTTCGTAACTGTTCCTCATATTCTCCGTGTAGTCATGCAGTTGCTTTCGCAATTTTTCAAGAATTTCCAATTGAATATATTCTATAAGCCGATCATATGCGTCATCAACATATTGTTTAGTAGCACCATCTTCCAGTTGTTTCGGTTGTTGAACATTTGTTAGTCGTTTAAAGCCTATATCGTAATCACCGTTCTCTGTTTTTAAAAATCCCTCACAAGCTGGTCCAGTTAAGCCTCTCTCTCCTTGTTTCCCTCTCGGCCCTCTGAGAGGGGTTTTATTTGAAAAACGGCCAAATTTATCAACACTCATTTTTTTTAAAATTTTTATTTAATAATATTGGCTTCTTTAAGTTCTTCAATGATGGAAACAATTTCATTATATTTATATTTATATTATTAGAATGATTGTTGTTACCAGCTTGTTGTGAAGCGATAAGAAGTCTCATTCGATCTACAAGTTCATTGGGGTTATCCCAATATATATAATCTTTTTTTAATTTTTTCAATTGCATTAATCCACTTCCAGATTGTGGTGGTGGTGGTGATGATGATGAAGCTGGAGTATTGCTTAATTTACTTATAATTTGTTTATACTTATACCCCTTATTGCCATGCACCTGTTTTTGTGAATCATAAGCAACTCTATGTGCATTGGTTGCAAATAGTATATTCTTATAGTTTTTTATATCTTCTTTGGTGTAGATATTTTTACTGGGGTTTTTCATAAATATAAGCTCATACAACCCATATGTTCCTTCGTAAGTTTCATTTTTAACTTTTATATCTTTTCCATGGATTTTGAACTCGGCATTACCAATGAACCATTTTCCATCTTTAAAACGTACACCATATGTCTGAACAAGGTCTTTGGAATTATTCATAAATAAATCTATATATTTTTTAGGTATTTCATGAAATTCTTCTTGTGACAATCGTTCTGCAAAGTTGCGGTGACTAGCAAGATATTTCGATATTTTCTTTGTTCTTTTTGGCGTATCAGTAGTTGTTGTTGTTGTTAAAATGGGTGAATTATCAGCAATAGAAGTGTTTGGCGTAATAAATTCGTCATCATGCTGTTGTTCATAGTCAAGTTTTATTAAAAGTTTCTTGAATTTGAGTTTCGTAAGCTTCTTTACCAGTCTTAAGAGCTTTGTATTTCTTTCGTAGAGCATTTGTAGTTTTGATTAGTTCTTTTGTTAGTTTAACATCTATATTCATGATTAGATTTTCTTAGAGAAACATGTGGTGAGTAAGTTTCGAAGTCGTCGAAAGAATCGTTCAACAGGTTTTAAACTGAATCTGATATTAAGGTTACTGGTCCTAACTGAAGAATACTGGGTCTCAAACAGGTTTGAAGCGTTTTTTACTGCTACAATCTGCTCACTGAACTGCTCTGAACTGCTCTCATAGAACATCACTTTACATATGATATGAATTGAAATGTGATATCTTTTTTATAACATAAGGAAGCAGTCAAACCCTTTTCTATAGCGTCCTTCATATAAAGGACTTTCCTTGTCAATAACTAAAAAGCCATAGTCAGCATTCCAGCATTCTGCACATACCTTTTGAAACACATTGAATGTCATATCTGAATTGACATGGTCATTATATATGTGTTTTAAATTCATATCGTCCTGTTTGAAGACAATGAGGAAATTTGCATTGTCTCGAATAAAGTGTTTGGGTATTCTTGTATACGTTTGGCACAAATAAAAACTATCTAGGTCATGATGGCGGCCCATGCTAAAGTATACTCGAATTGTGTCTTGTTTTTCACAAGCAATGTCATCAAAAATAAATATAGAATTTGGTTTGGTCTCTTCGACTGGAATAACATCTGTGTTATTGGAGAAAGTGAAAAAACCCATTTTTTTTTGATTGGTTTTATGGCTTTTTGTAAAAACTCATACTTTGGCTGGTGTAAAGATTTAGAATATATATAGATATTTTCAAATTTCAATCCATTGGGATGTTGTTACAAACTCATCATGACATTTGTTTTTCCGCAGTTTGAAGGACCTGTAATTAAGCCTCTTATACTATTAGGGAATAGTTTACCATGTTTTTTTCTTTCTATATTTTTAATCAGTTCCATATTTTGTACGGGTAACCGATATTGTTGTTTAATGAAACGCATCGTGATAGAAACTAATTTTTTCTATAAAATGTAAAGTTTATATTCAAAATTTTCATTTAGTTGTCAATTGTTCTTAAGTAAAGAGATATTATAAAATGTTTGATTATTCGAAAAATTCCACCAGTCGACGAAACATTGTGAAAGGAAAAGGTTTATTAAATACTTTAATAAACAAACTACCTCTTGAACTGCATTTACCTGGTTATCAATTCTGTGGACCTGGTACAAAACTCCAAGAACGCATAGCTCGAGGGGATTCGGGAATTAATTTGCTTGATCAAGCCTGCAAACAACACGATATATCCTATTCTAAATTTAAAAATATAGCTGATCGACAAATTGCCGATAGGATTTTAACTAAAAAAGCTTGGCAACGGTTTAAATCCAAAGACGCTAGTTTACCTGAGAAAGCAAACGCACTACTGGTTACCAATCTTATGAAGTACTTACTTAAGGTGGCGCAGACAGTCCATTGTGGACCACGGCCTCAACCAACAATCCTCGCCAGCTAGGCCGGTCCCTAGCCAGTGGCCTCCAGTTGCGCACACCAAGTTGGTTGAGGTCGTTTACCACTTGATCGCGCCACCTTAGAGGGGGTCTTCCAGAACTGCGTCGGCCCACCGGGTTGGAATTGAAGACTCGTCGGGCAGGAGCGTTTTCGTCCATACGCTCCACATGGCCCAGCCATCTAAGCCGCTGAATTTTCAGCTTCTTAACCAAGTCAATGTCGCTGTATAGCCCGTACAGTTCGCCATTGAATCTTCTCTTCCATACTCCATTGATACATACAGGCCCGAATATCACCCGAAGAATCTTTCTCTCAAAGCACCCCAGCCTGTATTCATCCGATTGTGTCAGTGTCCACGCTTCTGCCCCATACAGCAGGACTGGGATGATAAGGGTCTTGTATAGTGTCTCCTTGGTCCTTTGAGAGAGGGCTTTACTACTAAGATGCCTTCTTAGCCCGAAGAAACAGCGATTGGCAAGAGTGATTCTTTGACTGATCTCTTCACTGATGTTGTTCTGAGAGGTTATAGTGGAACCCAAATAGACAAAGTCCTTGACAACCTCAAAGTTATATCTGTCCATTGTGACGTTTTGTCCGAGCCTACGGTGATGATCTACTTCACCCGAGGACAGCATATACTTTGTTTTATCTTCATTTACAGCCAGACCCATTCGAGCCGCTTCCACTTCAATACTTGCGAATGCTCCACTGACAGCGCGCTTCGTTCTTCCAATAATGTCAATATCATCAGCATAGCCAAGTAGTTGAACGGATCTAACAAAAATCGTACCGCTGGTGTTGACATACGAGTTGCGTACGATTGCCTCAAGAATGATGTTGAAGAGGTTACATGACAGCGCGTCACCCTGTCGTAAGCCTTTCTCGACATTAAATGAGTCGGTGGTGTTCTTACCAACCTTGACGGAGCAGCGAGAGTTTTCCATAGTCATCCTGCACAATCGAACGAGTTTGGCAGGGATGCCAAGAAGCGACATGGCTCTGTATAGCTCGTTCCTGTTTACGCTGTCATAGGCGACTTTAAAATCGATAAAGAGGTGGTGAGTATCGATCTGGAATTCTTGGGTCTTTTCCAAAATCTGCCGAAGTGTGAAAATTTGGTCGACGGTTGACTTACCGGGTCTGAAACCACACTGATAGGGGCCAATCTGTTCACGTGCGAAAGGGTTCAGACGTTCACACAGAATGGCCGACAAGATTTTATAGGCGACATTTAGGAGACTTATACCTCTGTAGTTGGCGCAGCTTAGAGTATCTCCTTTCTTGTGGATAGGGCACACAATGCTGAGGTTCCATTCGTCAGGCATACTTTCATCCGACCAGATTGTACAGATGAGTTGGTGTATGCTCCTGACCAAGTCATCTCCCGCTGCTTTGAAGAGTTCAGCCGTAAGGCCATCAGCTCCAGCAGCCTTGTTGGACTTTAGTTTAGATATTGCTATCCGAACTTCTTCTTGGTCGGGAGGACGGAAATTTTGTTCATCATCATCCAAATCGAATGGATCATTCTGCCTGACAGCGATTAGTTGGTTGTCTTCGCCGTTTAACAGTCTGCAGAAGTGTTCTTTCCAAATTCTCAGCACCGACTGTGTATCTACAACGACATTCCCACCCTCATCTCTAAAAGCTTCCGCTCGG
Source organism: Platycheirus albimanus (assembly GCA_916050605.2). Lineage (NCBI taxonomy): Eukaryota > Metazoa > Arthropoda > Insecta > Diptera > Syrphidae > Platycheirus > Platycheirus albimanus. The sequence goes on along the minus strand of OU696696.1, from coordinate 167,538,536 downwards.
GCTTTGTAACCCTTGGACGAATACTTTACCCTTTGGTAGAACTTTCAAACATTGCTTCTGCCGTAGCACCCCTCAATTGATTCAACCATTCGTTTTTCCAGTTCTCTTTTTTTTCTTCTGAAAAGCCGATGTTCCTCTTTCCTCTTTTGCTGGTACACCGCACGGAAAGCGCTCTTGGCAGCTCTAGTTCTGGCATTCAGAACTGCATGATAGGCTTCGTCTTTGGCCAAGTGTGCGAGCCTGCACTCATCATCAAACCAGGTGTTTCGTTGTGGTAGCCTAATGAAACCCAAAACATCCGTGGCAGCGGTTTTGATGGCCATTTTGCAATGTTGCCACTGGGCCTCTGGGTTTGGCGCAGGCGCCGGGCTTGTCAAGAGATAAGAGGAGACATGATTGGCAAAGGTTGTGGCGGTCTCTTGCGATTGTAACTTAGCAACATCAAACTTTCTCACACTGGATGTTCGGTTCTGCGGTCTGGTGGAGATCCGCATTCGCACTTTAGCTACAACAAGGTAGTGGTCCGAGTCTATGTTGGCCCCTCGGAAAGTGCGGACATCCATGACACTGGACGCATGTCTGCTATCAATCGCAATGTGATCAATTTGGTTGACGGTATTTTGATCAGGAGACCGCCAGGTCCCCTTGTGAATATTGAGGTGTGGGAAGTATGTGCTAGCTAAGATGACACTTCGCCCCGCAGCAAAGTCGATTAGCCTGTGTCCGTTACCGGAAGTGTTGTCGTGCAGGCTATGCTTTCCGACTGTCGAGCCAAAGTTACCCTCCTTTCCGATTTTGGCGTTGAAGTCACCAAGAATAAACTTAGTGTCGTACTTCGGGCATTCATCATACGTCTTCTCGAGAAGATCGTAGAATTCTTCTTTGGTCGTGTCATCTTTTTCCTCCGTGGGGGCGTGGACGCAGATCAGCGAGATGTTGCTGAATTTGGATTTAATGCGGATTGTGACAATGCGTTTGCTTTTGCCACGAAACCACAAGACTTCTTGCCTAAGCCTCCCTCTTATCACAAATCCGCATCCAAATAGCCGCTGTTTTCTGGTCCTGTAGCACTTGCCGTAGTAGATGTCACAGTTTTTCATCCTCCTTGTGCCTTCACCATCCCATCGCACTTTTTGGATGGCTGTGATGTCGGCTTTGATACCATCTAGGGCTTCCACTAATTGTTCGGCTGCACGTGGTCTGTTAAGGGTCCGGACATTCCACGTGCAGAACCGAAATTCGTTGTCCTTGTTTCGTTTGCTAGGGTCGTCATCAGTAAGGTCATCCATATCCGAGGCAATTGGTTGTTTCGGAACTATTGGTTTTTTTTACGTGGTAGGGAAGTTACCCCGACGCACAACCCCCAACCTGGGGGACCAGGCCCTATGCTGCTCTCCTTGGACAAAAGGAGCTGGAGAAATCCAGAGTCAGTAACCCACTACGGGGATGTGAGAGCTACCGTTGGTCCTATATGGGCTCATCCGCCACCTTCTCTATTTCACTACCCTGACTAATAGTAGTGAAAGGACCCAAGGACCTGAGCTCCGAATATGTCGAAGTAGCTCAATGGGGTGCCTACCATATTGTCTGTTAGCGTCGTCGTTGGTTCACTTAATTGGAAGCTGGGTTCGTACAGAATAAACTGCTACCCAACAAGAGAAACAGAGGAGTTTTATGGCAGGACAATTATAGTGTTGCTATTTTTCTGTGATCAACACTCGCGCTTATAAGTTCAGCAAGTCAAGTCCGGGTGGACAAGACCAGTACCCGATGGCTACCACTTGGAGGTAAAATAAGCACAATTGATGCGTATGAGACAGTTGCAACGCTGGGCATCGCCAAGTTGATACCAATCAGGGTCTACCCTATTCATACAGCACCCAGCCATCAATCTTATGAAGGCAAAAACGAAATTCGGTATGGGTTGTAGCAACAGCAATGGCAGCAGCAGCTCTAAGAATAAAGACAAAAAACATAAGAAAAAAGCGGAAATTAAGACAAAAACAACAACAACAAAACCTTCGTTTAGAAAAGTAATGAAAGCCATTGGAAACAATCTCAAACGTAGAAAAGTGTTGAATTTGGAAATAGCAATATCGGCTGCGAAGAAAACCGTTACAAAAAATAGTAATAAAATAAAAACACCTAGAGTTAATTCGGTACCGAAAATTGGGCAATTCCATTTCTTGTACCGTTGTTTGCTGGACTTTCAGCACTAGGAGCTTAAACAGGAGGCGCTGCAGGCGTAGCAAAAGCTGTCAATGATATTAGCATTGCTAAAAAAGATTTAGAAGAGAAAAAGCGTCATAATGAAAAAATTGAATCCATTGCAATAGGTCATGGGTTATTCCTTAAACCTTATAGAAAAGGATTTGGACTTTATTTAAATCCACAGCCAAAAAACTTCTAAGCTCGCTACCCAATCATGCATTAAGTGAAATAGATTTGAGAAATTTCGCCAATAAATTAATTCCGAATTTTCGAGGAGTTTTCATGCGAGATAATTTACCGAAAACTAAACCTCTGAAAAACGAGTGTGGAATTATAAATCTCGATTCCTCAACTGGTCCAGGTACACATTGGGTAGCGTATAGGAAAAAAGGCAATCAAATTGACTATTTTGATAGCTTTGGAAATCTTTAACCACCTATAGAAATAATTAATTATTTGGGTGACAAAATCAATTACAATTATACAAAATATCAAAATTATGACTCTTTTAATTGTGGACATTTATGTTTAAGATTTTTGTGTGATTTATAAATAAAGAGTTTAATTTTAATTGTATTTTCTATCATCATGGCGATGACACTTACACTAAGCGGGACAACTTCTATTCTCTCAACAGAATATTTCCCAGTTCTGAACTTGGATCAAGACTATGTTTGCGGGGTGATTGATTTTCAGACATACAATTCTATACCTAATGTTGATGAACGTAACAATTTGTTTCATGTGGGAAAACATGAAATTAAAATCCCAACTGGATCGTATGAAGTTGATGCCATCGCTGAATATATATCTACAGAATTATTATTGCGAAATTCTAATATTCTTGTAGAAATAGAACCAAACAACAATACCATGCAGTGCAAACTCTATAGTAACGAAAAAATATATTTCAATAAGAATAGAACTATTGGAAAATTATTGGGTTTCAGTGAACGTATTCTCAAAGAGAAAATTACTCACATTTCTGATTTACCTGTTGATATAAATGTAATACGTATGGAGTGTAACATCATTACAAGGTCTTATTTTAATAATACTCTCATGCATACGTTACATGAATTTTCACCAGAATCAGGACCAGGGTATAAAATCATAGAAGTTCCAAAAAATGTCATCTATTTACCAGTGAATGCCAAACGAATATGTACTATAACATTGAAGCTTGTAGACCAAGACGGAGAGTTGGTGAATTTTAGAGCAGAAAGAATTACAGTGAGGCTACATTTGAAACCGCTGCTGCAACATAAAAATAATGTTAATATATAATAATTATATAAAAGATATCAGAGTGAACAATTCAATTAGTTCTACTCGAACATCAAAACTGTCAACATTATCACCTGAAAATAAAACCTATCTCCTTTCATTAGGATTCAAATTAAAATAAAAAAACAATATGAATGACATACTGAACATTGCTCATGGACCCTGCTATGATAATAGCATATCAAAGTTTGAATACCACAGTTACTCACCCTTTCTTCAATCCTTCAATCCAGGTGATGAAATACGTATCCCTATACAACAACAGGACTTGTGTATTTTACCTAGTGAAAGCTACATTTACATAGAAGGGAGTCTAACAAATGTAAAAGATGGAAGTGTTACAACAGCAAAATTAACTAATAATGCAATTGCTTTTCTTTTTGAAGAAATACAATATGAATTGAATGGAGTGAACATTGATAGCATTAAAAATGTGGGAATAACGTCAACCTTGAAGAATTATATATCCTTAAACGAGAATGAAAGTAAGAGCTTAGAAAACGGATCATGGACCGGAATCAGCAACAGTTTTTCTCCTGTATCGGGTATTTTTAATTTTTGCATAAAATTAAAATATCTGTTAGGATTTGCTGAAGACTATAAAAAGATCATAGCAAATGCAAGACATGAATTGATTTTAATTCGTGCTCGATCTGATGAGAATGCTTATTTGTTTAACAATGAAAAAAAAGAAATAAAATTAAATTGTATGATTCACAAATTGCAATGGAGAGTTCCTCACATCACCTTATCCGATTCGAATAAACTAACATTATTGAAAGAAATACAATCATCAAATCCTATTAAAATCCATTTTCGCAATTGGGAAGTGTATGAATATCCAACACTGCCAGCCACCACTGATCATGTTTGGACAGTTAAAACTTCAAGTCAACTTGAAAAGCCAAGATATATTATCATTGCTCTACAAACGGATAGAAAAAATCAAGAAAATAAAGATTGTAGCAAATTCGATAATTGCGATCTGAGCAATGTAAAAGTTCATTTAAATTCCGAAACTTATCCACGCGAAGATTTAAATCTTTTATATAAAGTGGATCGATTTGCTGTTCTCTATGAAATGTACAGTGAATTTCAACGTTCATACTATCAAAAACAATCAAATCCCCTTTTGTCGCGACAAGAATTCAAGGATAATGCACCCATTATAGTTATTGATTGTTCTCGTCAAAATGAAGCAATTAAAACCGGATCTGTGTATGTTAAAATTGAACTTAAAACACTAGCGAATGTTCCCGAAAAAACATTTATGTATTGTCTAATTCTTCATGATCGTATAATTGAGTATAGTCCATTAACTGGAGAAGTTAACAAACTTACTTAAATTGTGTGCTCTTTTATAAACTATGATCAGTATTTAAATTGAACCAGTTGACTAAACAACAACATCATGAATACCTATTTCGCGGACTTTCAAGGTTTCAGAGGAATAAATAATAATAAAGCTGTGCTTTTCAATGGACGACATCACCAACATTTTATGCTTACACCACCTTTCAACTCTTACCTACTTCCGTTATCACTCAAAAGGCAAACTCACTGGTTACATCAAAATCATCATGGTTTAACCTGGGATGGTGGAGACGTAGATTTTCACAAAGTTAGATCATTTTTTCGAAAACAAATCCAAAATGGAATCATTTACGTCAAGGGTAGCGAAAAGAAACAATGGCTTCAATGGCTACTCAATAACGAAAATATAGAAGTCGTTAATCTTGAAGATGACAACAACAATTACAGATGTCCAAATTTAAAAGAACTCAAAAAAATGTATCCAGATATAACTTTTAAATGTAGTTACCATGGAAAGACTTGTGCACTTCAAAATGTTTATCTCTTATGCAGGTTCATTGGTGATGTTCAAAATAGAAACTAAAATTTAAAAATAAAACATTAAACTATTTAATACATTTTTAAGTTATTTCTTTCTTTATTTATATGTACATATGGTTGTAATTTTTTATTCAAGATTCAAATAATAAAGGAATGACTTTTTTGTTTTTAATATAGTTAACTGGGTTTTCTTTGGAATCCATAGGGGAGGGAGCTGTGATCCGAGAGGAAATTCCGTTTCTCTGAAACTGGTCTGTAGGTTTTGTATTCCGTCTTGGTAACCACTCGATGTTCTTTTGTTCGTTGTATTTTATCCGAAATTATAAGGATTCTCTCATTTCCATCATTATTTAGAATTGCTTCCTTCATGGAATCGAAGTTTACTTGTTTTGACGAGGAATAGTTTAAAGATATGCCTTTCACTTTACAAACCACGCTTTCGGTATTTTCTTTTGGGTTGAGAACCCGAAAGGCATAATTCTTTGGACCACCACTTACAAATTCTGTTCCCATAAGGTTCTAGCTCATCTGTCATATCCCCTATCAATTCTCCTGTCTCAGGTTCGTAATCTCCTTCTCGGCTTAAATAAATGACTGAGTCAGTGTCATAATATAAGACTCTTGTAGAAAGGTTTTCTAAGTATTCATACAATTTGAGACGAGCTTGGGCGGTAGTGTACGCAGCGATGCTCACATTAACTGAAGGTAAGGATTCGGCAGCTTCTTCTTTACTGACAAAATTGACTATTACATTCTCATCATTTATAGGCACAATGTTACACACTTCCAAGGATTGATTTGTTAGAATTTCGTACAATTCAGAAGGACTATTAACAATACAGGTTTTATTTTGGTTTTCCCTCTGACCAAATTTTCCCCAGAATGAATTAAGAATCAGTTTTGAAAAAGATCTTTTGCCTTCATTCTTAGCAATGTTGGAATAATCTAGTTGAATATTTTCATGCTCGAGGAAATTGGAAATATACTGTTGCTTTTCGTCTTCAGTCTCACAGTTCTTAGGTCACCCCGAAGCTTCTTGCTTTACTTTTAAGAATTGGTTCATCATAGAATCAAACAGTCCTTTTGAATTTGTTTCTTTATTGTATTGAGCCACATCATATTTCCATATTTCAAATATGCTCACAAGTTTATATCCTTTTTCTAACGCTTTTACAACCTCTTCAATGATCCAGGTTCCGCATATCGAACGTTCATCGTCTGTATGAGGGCAAAATGTATCCTTTGATTTAATGTTGCTACAGGAAACACATAATGTAAAAATAAGCTTGTTATTTTGTTTTATTGGGAGAACTGGATGAAACAAATTTTCTGGAGGTAAAACTTTGCATTTGAGAATTCCGCTAATATTTTTTAATTCCATGTTAGAAGTTATTGATGGCTCTGTGTACAGTTGGGGATGGCCTATAGGGAATTTTCCGTTTTTACACACCCAGGGGTACAAGGAGCACACATCAATGTACTTAATTTTTTCTCCATTTTTACAATCATAATACATAGCTGTATTACCGGTTCTTCCTCCATAAAAAGCATCTCGAGGGATGAGTGGGGATTTTTCAATAAGAGGATGTGTCCTTAAGAAATTCGAATCTTCTTTGTTCATCAGTGATAGTTTTTTTTCAAACTCGCAACTCCACATTTCAATAACATCATAGTTAAGAGAAATAAGTCGTTGCGTTTTAGATAGGGTTTTTTCAAATCTTAAATTCAAAGTGTCAAGTTTATCTTTTCCTAGAGGTTCATTCCTTCTATGGGTCAAGCATTTCGAATGTCCGTGAAAAAAGCAGCCATGAAATTCAAAAACTTGACCAGTTCCTTCACAAAACCCGTCCACTTTTACACCAGCAACAACAACTTCTTTTCCATTGGCAGCATGTCTTATATGAATTTTGCGAGTATTTGCTTCCCAAATAAGCCATTTAATTGAAATTTTTGAGTGATTATCTATGTTCCTATAACCATTCTTAGGTATTAGGCCAATGGTATTTTCAACGAGAAAATCACGTCTATACACAAGACTGCAGGCCGATGCAATAGTTGTAGATTCTAAGAATGGTTCAACATTGCTCTGTGTTAAAAACAACTTCCTAAATTTTAGGCATGCATCTGTAAGAATTTTGACATAGCTTACACAGTATTCTACTAGATCACGTTCCATATTAAATTCATCGTTCTGGTGTTCTTCATACCATTTTAGAAAAAATTTTCTATCCTCAGCTCTCATGGTATCGGGGTTGTAACACTTCACATCAGGTAGCTTTCCAATATATTTTTTGTTCTTAGATAAGTTAAAGAAATGTGGGAAGTATCCTCAGCGCCGGATCTAGGATTTGTTCAAGGGGGGGCAAAAGTTGAATTTGGCGCCCCCCCCGCATTTTTTCTTAAGTTTACGTACAAAACTTGAACTCGTATCCTTAACCTGTTTTTATCTTTATGCTTTAATGCTTGATGCTGTTGACAATAGCTTATGTACGATATATGTCATAAAAGTCTGTGTGAACCAACCTAAGAAAATAAGGTATTGCTAAGGGTTCTTATGTTACTGATTACTCAAAATGCAATCTTGGCGTACATATGTGCAAAATAAAACTTTTGGGGTATGTGCCATAATCCAGATTGATTTGATAATTTTTCTATTTCAATAAACGACAGCGGAGAACCTGCTAATGTTGTTCATAAAAAGTTAAAAGGCTGTATGCTTATTTGTGATTCTGTCCGATATTTTGATTGCACATTTAACTTTTACTCACCTTTATACAAAATCATAACTAATCCATAGAACAGCTTTAGTGAAATAGCTCAGTAGTACACAACAAAAATTCTTTTTCATTTTTACTTGCTCTATAGGGCAAGTATTGGTTTCGTGCAGAAAAAAAAACGAGGTTTTAATCAAACATGACATTACGATGATAGAGAAGCCCAAAAAAGTGGTTTTCGCCATACCGAACGTGCGTCGGTCTGTCTGTTTCTCTGTGCGGTTGTGTTGATGTGCGCTTTTTTACGTCATGATACAGCCTAAACGACTTGACAAATTTTCTTCAAACTTGGTTTTGTTTCGTTTTAGCCCAGCTCAAACTGGTACCTTTAATGTAACGGTTTTTTTCATTTTGAATTTGCTCGAAAACGGTTTTAACGATTTTGATTAAACTCAGAATTTAACTTACCTAAATGGTCGTAACGAAAATCAGGTTTAAACGCCTTTTTTTAAATGGCCATAAGTTCGCAACGACTTGATTGAACTGACTCAAACTTCGTTTGGCGTTCTTTATAGTGTTCTATAGGATGGTTTTGTAAATTTTTCAGTGAAGGCTTTTTAAATAATAGCTCCCATACAACGAGCCGTTTAGTTTAAGCCAACTTTTTTTGGTTTTTTCTAATTTGCTCAAAAACGGCTCTAACGGTTTTGATTAAACTTTGTGTGTTACATATTTTTTTAGTGTTCTTGACAGAACTGCGCTTTTTGTTTTTAGCAAAAAAATGCTAATAACGGAGATCTGGTCTTAACGTTTTTTTTTCAAATGGCCATAAGTTGTCAACGGTTGTATCGAATTCAAACCTAGCGCCTTCACGTTCTCTTTTTTGTTTCGTCTACGTCACGAACACACATCACCCTTGCATTTTTCTTATGTTTTGCGCTCTACGTCAAGGAGACACATGCCAAATGGGAAGGTCCTATCTGGTTTGTCGTCAACTCTTGAACTATGCTTAACTGGCTGCGCAAAATAGTGGAGCTGCAGCAGTAGCACTTAGCGCCGGAGTAAATGTCAAAAAAAGTAGCTCACTAAGCAGCATTCACGAATACAATGGTGTTGCACTGAACTCAAACAAAAATCGTGTCCACCATTTCGTTTGTTGTTGTTTTCCATTGCAGCACGTTCGTGAAGTTCAAATTCAGTCAACTTCAACTTCAGCTACTTTCTGTGCTGCAGCTGCTACTTTACATTGTAGCCGTGCAATACGATTAACGAACATTTAAATTTGACATGCTACGTACTACAGCTGCAGCTTCACCATTGTGCGCAACTAATTACGACGAACAGATGATGGTTCACTCTTTGTTTATATACAAGACTTTTACTCACCTTTATACAAAATCATAACTAATCCATAGAACAGCTTTAGTGAAATAGCTCAGTAGTACACAACAAAAATTCTTTTTCATTTTTACTTGCTCTATAGGGCAAGTATTGGTTTCGTGCAGAAAAAAAAACGAGGTTTTAATCAAACATGACATTACGATGATAGAGAAGCCCAAAAAAGTGGTTTTCGCCATACCGAACGTGCGTCGGTCTGTCTGTTTCTCTGTGCGGTTGTGTTGATGTGCGCTTTTTTACGTCATGATACAGCCTAAACGACTTGACAAATTTTCTTCAAACTTGGTTTTGTTTCGTTTTAGCCCAGCTCAAACTGGTACCTTTAATGTAACGGTTTTTTTCATTTTGAATTTGCTCGAAAACGGTTTTAACGATTTTGATTAAACTCAGAATTTAACTTACCTAAATGGTCGTAACGAAAATCAGGTTTAAACGCCTTTTTTTAAATGGCCATAAGTTCGCAACGACTTGATTGAACTGACTCAAACTTCGTTTGGCGTTCTTTATAGTGTTCTATAGGATGGTTTTGTAAATTTTTCAGTGAAGGCTTTTTAAATAATAGCTCCCATACAACGAGCCGTTTAGTTTAAGCCAACTTTTTTTGGTTTTTTCTAATTTGCTCAAAAACGGCTCTAACGGTTTTGATTAAACTTTGTGTGTTACATATTTTTTTAGTGTTCTTGACAGAACTGCGCTTTTTGTTTTTAGCAAAAAAATGCTAATAACGGAGATCTGGTCTTAACGTTTTTTTTTCAAATGGCCATAAGTTGTCAACGGTTGTATCGAATTCAAACCTAGCGCCTTCACGTTCTCTTTTTTGTTTCGTCTACGTCACGAACACACATCACCCTTGCATTTTTCTTATGTTTTGCGCTCTACGTCAAGGAGACACATGCCAAATGGGAAGGTCCTATCTGGTTTGTCGTCAACTCTTGAACTATGCTTAACTGGCTGCGCAAAATAGTGGAGCTGCAGCAGTAGCACTTAGCGCCGGAGTAAATGTCAAAAAAAGTAGCTCACTAAGCAGCATTCACGAATACAATGGTGTTGCACTGAACTCAAACAAAAATCGTGTCCACCATTTCGTTTGTTGTTGTTTTCCATTGCAGCACGTTCGTGAAGTTCAAATTCAGTCAACTTCAACTTCAGCTACTTTCTGTGCTGCAGCTGCTACTTTACATTGTAGCCGTGCAATACGATTAACGAACATTTAAATTTGACATGCTACGTACTACAGCTGCAGCTTCACCATTGTGCGCAACTAATTACGACGAACAGATGATGGTTCACTCTTTGTTTATATACAAGACCGCACTACGTGGAACTGCACTACAATAATTGAAATGCACGTATTCTTTGTATGAAATCATATGAAATAAGTCGCACTACACTACATTTGAGCTGCATTTTAGTGACAATAAACGGTTGGTAGTCTACCGAACTATTGCAGAGCCGTTTGCAGTACCAAAAAAAGGGATTTTTCCTACATTTGCGACTCTCTTTTACTCTTACTCTTACTTCTTTTTTTGCTCATCTTTTAATTTTGCGCCCTGCTGAAGGGCACCGAATTAGTTTATCATTTTGAAAAGTTGAAGACCTTTTTTTTACTTTCGTTTCTTTCTTCATCTTCCAATTTTGCGCCCCCATGAGGGGCGACGAATTTGTTTAAAGGGCGGCGAAAGTGGTTCATTACATATTTCTTTCATATTTGGAACAAGAAATAAATAAACATTGCATTACTTTGGCGCCCTGATGTTCAAATGTTGAATAACTACTCTTTTTTTTTGCTCTCCTATATTTCTTCATCTTCCATTTGGCGCCCCCAAGGCCAGGCGCCCGGGGCAAGTGCCCCCCTTTGCCCCCCCCCCCTAGATCCGGCACTGAGTATCCTTTCTTTAACGATGGAGACAAATCAAAAGCCTTTGGTAGCTTTGATAGTGCCATAGGAAAATACTTTACTGAATCCAAGAACTTTACATTAGCAATTTCCATAAGTAAAATTTTTGTCCCGCGCATTATTAATGTAGGCTTCAAACTTGTTTCTACCAGAATATAGTTCAATATAAATTGGTGGTCGTAAGCCCGACCATTATGTGCCAAGATTATGACTTTCTTGAACTCTTTGCGAACTCTTAGGATGTATTTAAGAAATCTGGGCACGATGTTATCACTTATAATTTGCTCTCTGAACTTGCAAACATTGCAAAAATAAATGTTTTCAACTTCAATGCAAGCACTACACCTTTGTTGAAAAACACACAAGTTTGGTTGGTGTATTTTTAGCAAACTATCATCAGATTCATTAAATTCAAGATCTTCCTGCCTACTTTCAAAGTCATAGAAAATGTAAAGGCATTTTTCAGTTGTTGGTCTTCCTCTATTCGGCAACATAAAGCATTGATGATCCTGAGGAACAAATTTTACGCATTGTTTGCAAAAATATTCGTTACAAAAGTGTTCTCTGTTGCTTTTTATTGTTTTCAAACACTCTCTGCACCGTTTTATCTCTTCACACATTGATTTTTTGTCTGCATTGTCTGATTTGTGGTTGTCAAAACATGACTGACCCCGGAACTTTCGGTAGCAGTCTTCACAAAGAATTTCTGATGGCACTTTTTCACAGCTCGGTGTTTTTTGGCATTGTGGACATGCTTTCTGACATCTGTGGCTAGATTTCATGTTATACGGTGCATGGCATATTTCGCAATAGTAGGAACAACAAAACGCTGATGTCAATGATGTTATGACATTAAAATGTTTTTTGCTGCGAAGAAGATTGATTCTTTTCTCCACAACGCTGTCTTTAGGTATACCTTCGAATATAATTGTCCGTCCTTTGGATCTATACTCATAAACCATGATCTTATAATTCGGTAAATGGGCTTGAAACAGCTGCAACTCTGGAATACCACAGCCTTCCAAAGGAATTTCTACTTGAGCGTCAGTAATTAGTTGTTGTGCCTCTATTGTTTGCTTCTTTCCAGTATCTTTACGAACACTTTTGTAGTCGGGTGCTTTATCAGCAAATGCTTTTCCAACAATTAAAGCACGCGGTAAGCAAAGATTGTCTTTATTTTTTATGGTAACAATGCCACGACGTTTAATACATTCTTCCTCGAATGAATTGTAAAACGTCACACCAGATCTACCTTGTCCAGAAGGAAGTTTTACACTTGTTACATTAATACAGAAAGAATCTGTGTTTAAACCCTCCGAGTTGCTTTGAAATATTTTGGTCACCATATCCCAAATATCGGCGAAGCGGAACTCACTAGCAGTTTTAAAGTTGACCCATCCACTCCCCCTTTCCTCTGAAAAACCCCTTCCACAAAAAGTCAGACCTACCATATCTTCCGGTGCTAGATTCTCAAAGGAATACTCCATGATGTCTTCTATTGCACCCTTGATCCAGTTTGTTGGTTCCATATTTTCCGGAACCGCCTTTATCCGGAACTCAATTCTCCTCCCTCTGAGATTGAAACGTCTTACGTTTGTCACCTCGTTTGAAAAAATTTCATAGCGCTAGATAAAATAGATTTTACTAAAAAGACTTTTTTTTTTTTAATTCAAAACCAAACCTTTTCAGCCGCTAAATTGTTAAGTTTGTTTAATAAAATTTTCAGAGAACTCATTGCTTAACTGTCTGGATAGAAAACTTTGCTTGAAGTAACGAACAATAAAATATAAATCCAACTTGTAACCTTTTTAAAAATATTTTGAAGTATATATCAATCGTCACAAAAATGGGAAAAAAAACTCAAACCAAAACTTTATCGAAAAACCAGAAACCAAGAGTGAATGCCAAAAACCAATAACCATTAAATAAAAACAAAACATATAATTATGTTTGATAACAATTATAGTGTACACATGTGTACATATTTTTATTAATTAAACATCAGACGTTTCTGCGAATAAACAAAAACGTCATCATCATCATCCTCCTCCTCCTCCACTTCATGGAGGCTCTTTCTCTTTGGAGCCGGAGCTGCCATCGCCGCCGTCGTTGTTTCCATTAAAGTTGAAGGCTCAAGACGACGTTTCTGGGGAAACAAAAACACCGCATCATCCTCCTCCTACTCATCCACCACTTCATATAGCCGCTTTCTCTTTGGAGCCGAAGCAGGAGCAGCCATTGTCGTCATCGTTTCTCCTGGTGGAGCCTCAAATGACACATTTAATTGGCCATACTTCCCAGGTCCCCTCTCTCCAATTTTTACCAGGAACCCTGGTAATTTGTTGACTTCCTCGTCGGTCAGCTGGGTGGTGAAACGCTGGGGTAGAAAGCATTTTTCCCTTTCTAGCTCCAACATAATTTTTTCGCCAAATTTCGTATGGCATCTCCTTGCTTTTACAATCCTGTGGGGCCCTCTTTCCAGATCCTTCAAAGGGACCAGGGGTTTCTCCAGATCTCCAATAGCGTTCAGGCGGTTTAAAAAATCCATTATGTTTTGATAAAACTTTAACTGAATTTGTGACAACGTGATGGGCTTGTTTTATACCATTTTTTCGTATTCATATCTATGATATTATCCACTTTTAAAAAGTTTTTGTTTATTTCATATTTTATAATATTTCCTTTTATGGTCATGTTGATTAAGAAAACTTAATATAAAACCTTAATACCAAAACAGATAAATCCATATAGTAAATTTTTAGTATCACAATGACAGTGGTCATCATTTTTTTAAGTTATCTTAACTACACGTTGCTAAGTTGCAAAATTACAAATAAACCATCACTTGTACCCCTTAACAACCATGCCTTACAATCACTATGCTTACTTAACATAAATACTTATCAAAACAAAATATTCATTTTTAATAACGAAACTACGGCACACGCCTCCTATAACCCAATTACCACAGCAGATAAAAAGATATAGTAAATTTTGTATTGTCACAATGACAGTGGTCATCATTTTTTTTTTGAGTTATCTTAACCACACGTTGCTAAGTTGCAATAATTTTTATGAAACATAAAATATTTTCAAGCTATTAATTATTTACGATAAAAAAAAGCTGCCTTTGAATTAATTAAACCATTATATTCATTTATCACCCCACCACTCTATCTCCACCCTGCACCCCCGCACCACGGTCTTATTCTTTTTTATCAACTCAGAAATTACAAATCAACCATCACTTGTACCCCTTAACAACCATGCCTCACAATCACTATGCTTACTTAACATAAATACTTATCAAAACAAAATATTCATTTTTAATAACGAAACTACGGCACACGACTCCTATCACAAAATCTACGTCACATATGCGATATGTCCCGCACTTACGGCACACGACTCCTATCACCCAATCTACGTCACATACGCCCCCCCCCCCCCCCCCGATACTAAAACAAATATCTACGTCACATACGCCCCCCCGATACTAAAACAAATAAACTCAACCACAAGAGATTCCAACCAAAAAATCTACGACACATATGCGATATGTCCCGCACACTTAATCTCCCTGACGCATACTCCTCAGGCATTTTTAAACGATCATTTTGCATTTGGTTCTTCCCTAGCCCAAGTGCCCTAATACCTACTCAAGATATCTCAAAACTTCTTAAAGAAAATAAAGAAATTATCCTTGATGAGGAGTTTTTAAATCTTATAAGTTTTCTCAAAAATTTTGAAAATGTCAACTGGGAGGACTCTAAGAATGGTTGTCATTTTACAAACTGTTGCTGGTCGTCAAATGAATGCCGAATTGGACCTGATACCTGTGCATGTTACATGCTTGATAATAGAATAATGAGAGTAAAGAAATTAATGTTATTATATGAAAGACTTAAATAATTTACGAATATATATATATATGTATGTATATATATATTTATTATCATTTAATTAAACAAAAAAAACATACTTTATTTGTATAAAAACTCATAACACTCTGTTGTTTCTATTATTTAATTTAAAAATGAGTAAAAGAGAAGTAGTGGAAGAGCTACATAAGCCCTCACGTAGGAATTATCCTAAAAGGCGAGTAGTTATCAAGGGTCTTGATGATTTATGGCAAGCTGACCTTGTAGAAATGCTTCCGTATTCAGACGAGAACAAAAACTATCGATATTTACTCACTGTGATTGATACATTTTCAAAATTTGCATGGACTGTTCCTATAAAAAACAAAACCGCTATAGAAGTCACAACAGCTATGGAGAACATATTAAATAAAGGTCGCAGTCCACAAAATCTACACACAGATGATGGAAAAGAATTTTTCAATAAATCTTTTCAAAACTTAATGCAAAAATATCAAATTAATCATTATTCGACGTTTACTCAACTCAAAGCTTCCATTGTGGAACGATTTAATCGAACATTAAAAAACCTTATGTGGAAAGAATTCAGTACTAATGGCTCGTACAAATGGATTGATATATTACCAACACTAACTGAAACTTATAATAATTCAAAACATCGTACTATCAAAATCAAACCATCTGAAGTCAATGCTGCAAACGAAAAGCATTTGCTCTCTACAATTTATAGTTACGTGAAAATTCATATTACTCCTAGATTCAAGGTAGGAGACTCAGTTAGAATAAGTAAATACAAACATGTATTTGAAAAAGGATACACACCAAATTGGACAACAGAAATATTTAAAATAACAAAGATTCAGCGAACTAATCCAATTACATACTTGTTAGAAGACTGTGAAGGCAACCCTATCAGAGGTGGGTTCTATGAATTAGAACTACAAAAAACCAAATTCCCCGATACATATCTAATTGAAAAAGTACTTCTTAAGAAAAAAAATAAAATGTTTGTAAAATGGTTGGGATTTTCTTCCGATCACAACTCCTGGATACCTATTCAAAAAATAAGAAAATAAAAAAAAAATAAAAAAAAATATATTTGATTTAACATTTACTCCAGTTTGAAAGCCTATAAAATATCTCTTTGCTTCACAATTTCAAAAAACAAAAAATTTGCATCGTCCACTCAAATGTATTCTAAATATATACAGCGACAGTGATGGTCGTTAAAAAAGTGTGTCAGTAGGTACTCCATGCCTAACAATATGTCAAAGACTTTCGCCGACAAGACACATTTCAAACACTAGAATCCAATCAATCGTTCTGCACAGTTATGCTGTGTCAGCTTAATCTTTTTAATTCAATTACACAAGAAGTGTAAACATCCCCATCACACCCATCATCTTTCTTTTGTCTTAAGAATTTGAGATACAAAAAAAAAAAAATGCATGACTGCGGACTCAGCATAAACAATCACACTCATTTCACGAACCATTTGAAAAATTCCAAGACATACTTTTCATACCTACTTTTCATAATAATTCCCATATTCATCCCAATTCCATACTCCATTAACTTCATATCAATTTCCTATATTCACTCTTTGCCTCCCCCATATCTTAAATACTGAGATTGTTTCATCTTAATCAAAATCCAACATCCGTTGTAGCGTTTGAAAAATCAATATAAGAATCAATTATAATCATTTTTTTTTCTGGAGTTCTCGACTTAAATGAAAAAAAAACAACGATCGAATCCAATCGATCGCTCTGCACCACAGTTATGCTGTGTCAGCTTAATCTCTCAATTCAATTACAAAAGAAGTGTAAACAATCACATCACACCCATCATCTTTCTTTTGTCTTAAGAATTTGAGATACAAAAAAAAAAATTCATGACTGCGGATTCAACATAAACAATCATTTCACACACCACTGAAAAATACCCAGTCTGAAGTGCACCTATTCCTACTCACTCTTATCACGTGAAGAATATAAGGAAACTGCTCCAATTATTGTAATTGATTGTTCCAGACAAAACGAGTCCATCAAGTCGGCTCCTGTAGATGTAAAACTTGAAATCAAAACAAACGTAGCTGTACCAGCAAATACTTCAATATATTGCATGATCATACATGATCGTATTATTGAGTACAGCCCCTTAACTGGAGAAGTTCGAAAACATACATGATTTATGAGAAACACCTGAAGCAAAAGAATCTGTTTTTCTAGGAATAGAAGCACATAAAAAATATTAAGAATGAAGGAAAACAAAACACGTATAAACTTGTCCGAAGAAGGTAAAAAAAAGGAGAACGAACAAAAAAATCAATTTTCCAGAAATAGAAACACTTAAAACATGAAAAAGCGGAAACAAACTAATAAACTTTCCCCCCTAAGAAGCTAAAAAAGAGAGAACAAAAAAATAAAATCCGTATAAATTCAACTGTTTGAGATGAAATTTTATTAGTATAATCTGAAAAATCAATATTATTAAACCATGTCTCAAGAATTTGAAAAAGAAATTCAAGAAATTGAAGTTGGAAGCAGTTTTAATACTGTGATTAATATAAAAAACTTAGAGCAAAATCATTGCTATCCAATAATAAGCATGAGAAGGATCCAAACTAAATTTGGAACGCAATTAGTTGTCGATCTGGGTACAAACGATGTAAGTAAATTATTTTTTTTTAAATTTGATAGAAAATTTTAAATATGATTTTTCTTTCATAGGTATTCCTTCCAGCCCGCTACAACAAATTAACTGAAAAGGCAGTTGAAATGATCAATATTAAAACAGGATCATACTGTATCATATACAAAGGTCCAATGGGAAGATCTGTTAAACTAGAAATAAGAAAAATTAACGAATAAGAGTGAAATGAATACAAAATTTGGTTTTTTCTTTTGAAATATAAAATTATTTTTTTATTAGCCACTAAGAGACGAATATGTTTAAATGAATAAAAACAGTTTTTTATATACAAATTTTTTTTTGTTTTTTCTTTTTTTTTTCTTATTTAATTTTTTCTTAACTCTAAAAAGGAAAAGGTGGATCTCCAAATAATGAACCATAATAATATGATGGAACTCCGTGTGTGTGTGTGTGTGCTGAGGATCGATAGCTAAAATTCAAAAGGATGCTTTGGTACCTGTTTTTTTTTTTTTTTTTATTAGGTAGAAACAATGTAGAGACTCCTTTTTTATGTTACTTTAACGCTGACATACATTTTTATTTTGAAGATAAAAATACGATTCTTATTGCAATTTAAAAAAAACAAATTAATTTTTATATTTTTTTATTACCTTGAGTTGAAATGATTTTCACTTTTAAATATGTGGTATATTTTTATGGCCCCAAGCATATGTGCTTTTACCATTTTCACATATAAACCTCTTTGTATCATTACAACTCAAGGTTTTTTTATTTATCATTTGTGTGTACATCAAATGTTGCTTACTTCTAAATATATACATAGTTCTATAAATATCTCGTTTCTTAATTAAACAATTTCTATAGTCTCTTAATTCTAAATTATTAGTTATATATTTTTTTATTCCCTTGGCTTTTTTTGTCACTTCACCGGTATCAATCCCAAAACAATATAATTTAGCCCTTAGTCCTACAAAATCAGTCATTATCCTCGAATTATTTTCATCTTTTAAAAGCCCTATCACCTTGCCATTATTTAAAGGGAAATTATGAATGTTGTTCACCCGATACTCAGAAGTGTCAAACCTAGATCTCTCAGGATTAATTACATCATCATAGATTTTAGCATAAAAGTCGTCTGTAAATATGGAATAGATAAAAGAGTCTGTATCCATATAGTTCAAACGAATTTAATTACTAAATTTTGGCTTCATATAATCATAATGAAAATCATACATTAACCACTTTGAGAGTTCTAAAACGGTAAAACCTAAATAAATTGGTTTATCTAGTTTAACACTTCCTTTCTTCATCTCAATAGCACACATATTCGGTGTAAATATGCTACTACTATGAAAATTGGGGTGCGCAATCAGCTTTCTTGCTGAAAATTGGTTTCTATGCGCACTCCATTCTGAAACAATCTTCACATTTCTACGCTTTTCAACATTTTCCATGGTTTTACCATAGACGCTATTGTTCATTAATTTGAAAAAGTCTTTCTCGAACTTATTCCTGGCAACTTTTCTTTTTTCGGTGTTCAGAGAAATATACTTTTGGAGCCAGTTCGACTGACTAAACTTCATGACTCTATGTACTTTTCTTAAAATTAATCCATGTGAAATACATTGCTGTAAATTTCTTAAATGAGTTTTGAAATTTTTCCTTGAATTCAAGTGAGCAACTAACTTGGGAATTTTACATCCTGGGGTGGTTAAATTTTCAGGACAAAATGGAAGATCATTATGTGAGTCATGAATACTCGATGGATAATCTAAATCTACTTCCAATACATATCCAACATTATCACCTTTAATGTTGGAGATGTATTCAGATGTATAAATCTGAGGATTATCCCACTGAAAATTACCATATGGTAAGGGTTGTGACATAGCCCATCCGTATAAGTTATTAGCATCAAGATACATTAAGTATTCCGATTCTAGGTTTGGATTATAGCTAGATATGTATTAATTATTACCCACAGCATTTCTGTGACTACATTGACACAAACCACCTCTAATTCCAGTTTTAAAAAAATTGTACATGTCGACATCAGTTAAAAGCTCCAACTTGATATTAGTTGTTTTGAGCATAGCGTCCCATGATAACCCAGGAGCTGTAAAATAATGACAAGGATCAAGTTCGTAGATTGAAATACAAAGTTTCCTAAAACTTTCAAATATATCTGCTAATAAAAGCACATCACTCTTAAGATAGAGAACCATATAATCTTCAAGTTTTTTACACTTAAAGTGATCCCATACATTAAGAGCATGTTTATAGTCCTCAACTAAACATTCTTCATCAATCATTTTGTTATAAAATTTTGATTTTGATGGTAAAGAGGTTTCCTCAAATCGTTACCATGAATCTAAATGATTATATGGAAATACACCTTTTCTTTGCATTAAATTAAATGATATATTGTCTTGGAAAACACTTTTAGTATTTTTTAAATCATTAGATGATAAATTCTTTGCTAAAGATGAGATGCTCGACTGAAGAAACCTATTCGAATCTAAAAATCGTATCTCGAAAGTGTTTTTAGCATCTAAATAAATTCGTTTAGAAAGAGAAATATAATTTTCTTTGTTCAATGGAATTATTGAAATTTCTCCGTTGATATTAGAAAGACTTTTTATAAAAAGATGACAATCATACCCCGAAAAATTATGAAAGAAGACGGGGAAAAATTTCGGTGTTTGGAAATTTAAATTACACTGAACGTGAGCGGGTCCTCTATACAACCCGGTGAAGTGACAATGATCTCTTGCCCTTAAATCTGAATTCTTAAAACTACTCTTACATATATGACATGTTGGCGAATGTCTTTGTCTGAAATCTTCGGCTATGGTCAAAATGGGCATCGGTTTTGGGTTTTTGATGACTTCTTGATATAAATTCGTCAATTCTTCCACCAACATTTCCACAAATTTGTCTGATGAATTCTCACCTAAAATAGAAAAATGGACAATTATTATAAATATGTTTATTTGGAAATATTATCATATTTATATTTAAATTCTTACCAACAAATGTCTTCTGTGTGTTAAACTTTTCATCAAATGTACATTTAATAAAATAAGAAAAAGCGCAGGGCACATGCTGTTGAACACCAGTTGTTGAAGAAAAATCCGGGTT
Organism: Platycheirus albimanus; assembly: GCA_916050605.2. Lineage (NCBI taxonomy): Eukaryota > Metazoa > Arthropoda > Insecta > Diptera > Syrphidae > Platycheirus > Platycheirus albimanus. Next base: position 167,517,498 of record OU696696.1, on the reverse strand, counting down.
GGGCTGTTGATGGTTTATCGGCTGTAAAATGGACTCGAAGTCAGCGTAAACTACAAATGGTACTTCCAACTTCTTTCCATGCTTTTCAAACTTTATTGAGGACTTATCTCCCTCTGGCATCATTGTAACAATCTTGCAACATTCGTTTTTATGTTTTTTTAATGAAGCTTCATCAGCAAAAGATTGTAGACAACCATTACAAAGATTCAACTTTTTTTTTTTTTTTTTAATTGAGAACTGATTAATCGTGATGTTTTTAATAAGAACATAATGAGTAAGTCCCTCCTCATTCTCACAAAAGAGCAAATTTTTATGCTTACTCTGCTCCTTTTGGGTATGATAGAATGGACCAATTATTTGTATATCATTATTTGTATTAGTCATCTCATAACCAAACACATTCACACTTATCTCAGCTTTGTTTTCCTCGAATATTTTAACATCTTTTACAGCCAGAGGGAATTGCAAGTCTTTGAAGCTTACGAGTTGATTAAATGCATCTATTGTTTCATCAGCAATGTTATATTTACATGGATATGATTCAGTGTTTTGAGGATTAGATATTCTTTCTGCGAAAGCAGCTATAATAGACCATTTAAAACAGTACTCATCGTTGTTTTGAACGTTTATGCATGCTTTTTTGTTTATTATTTTGGCCGGCAATTCAAAATAGGATGATCCTCCAATAGGTTGGTATTTATTGATGTTAATTTCGATTCTGAGAAATGAAAGCAAAGCCCATCCGCTCTCTTTTTCCTGAAATTCTTCTAATTTCACTTTTATTTCATCAATAAATTGTTGAAGCTTTGCATCTATTTCACTTTCACTCAGCACCACACGCATTTTTTTTTGAATATTTTTCACATCCGAAATCAACTCATCAGGACTATTGTTGGACTTCACGAAATCACCGAAAGCTTCAATGCGCCTAAAATGCCTATCTCGTTTTCCAGCAACTCTTTGATAAGACATTTATTTTCGTCAAACAAAACATTCACATCTAAGATTGATTCATCGACAATCTTTATGCAATAAGTTTTAATTCGATTTTTGAAAGCTCCACTTATTACACTTACATTCTCAGTCAGGAGCTGCATAGCCAGTGCTCTATGTGAAGATTTTCTTTGGTGATGTGTCATTTTTCGCTCCTCGACATCCTCCTCACAGATGTAGCAATATGTAGTTTGAGGAGAACCCTCACCATCTTTTTCCGAAAGCAGCTGTTGAACTAGCGTTTTATGTGAAGCTTTTTTATTATGCTCGCTCCATTCCACAACATCTTCTTCACAGATATGACAATACCTTTTAGCAATTATTCTTGGTTTTTTGTTCAATATCGCTTTAGATGTTGAAGGTTGAGGAGAATGTTCCCTTTTTCTAGCGCTTCTTTCATTCGCTACAACAGCTCCTGCTGAATGCACATTTTTAATATGCCTATTAAGTATGTCCTTCCTCGACATGACTTTTTCACATATGTTACATTTAAATATTTTTTTTTCATCACCATGGATACTGATGACGTGTCTTATCAAATTCCGCTTTTTAGTGAATGATACTCCACAGTTTTTACAATTAAACATTTTTAGAAATTAGTTTTTTAAATAAAATTCAAAAAAGAAAACAGAAAAACACAAAATCGAACTTGATTTTTTAATAACTAACGAAAACAGATTTTCAAAGAAAAATTCAACGAAAGCGAACTTGGTTGTCTTATTCACAAAAACAGAATGCACTGCTTCATATTCAAAATTTACCTTTTATACATTTTTTTCCGAATGTTTTAGAATAAAAAAAGGGAAAAAACCCTTAAAAACAAAAACAAAAATGCCGATATTTCTTAACCAATCAGATTTGTGTATAAATTTTTCTTTATCTTTTGAGAATGCATTTTTTTATTATTTTTTTTCAGTCGTTTCGCGTTAACTCATTTCTTATCTACTCAGCGCCGGATCTAGGATTTGTTCAAAGGCGGGCAAAAGTTGAATTTGGCGCCCCCCCAGCAATTTTTTTTTTTTTAAGTTTACGTACAAAACTTGTTAACCTGTTTTTATCTTTATGCTCTAATGCTTGATGCTGTTGACAATAGCTTATGTACGATATATGTCATAAAAGTCTGTGTGACCCAACCTAAGTAAACAAGGTATTGCTAAGGGTTGTCGTGTTACTGATTACTCAAAATGCAATCTTGGCGTATGTGCAAAATAAAACCTTTGCGGTATGCGCCATAATCCAGGGGTGGAATCGGCTAATGTGATTTGTGATTGTCACATTTCTGACAATCACATGTGATAAAATAATTTTGTGCGTCTGCATAATGTGATCACCGGAATTTTGTTTATTTTCATTATGTCATTTTCCGTTGGGCAATTGGAGAGAACTCCGAAGACAAATCGTTTCTCTTCGGAGTTGTGTTTTGCGAGTCTTACCTCTTCTGCTTTTTATGAAATATGCGGTCTGAAGGCGCATATATACGAACGTCACAGTTTCTATATATTTTGTATTTCAAATTAAACAATTCGAACAATTTTAATATATAATTTACATTAAGGGACGTGACAATTATGTATTTATTTAGAAAAGATTAATTTAGTTGCCACTTCACGTGATTGCTCACAACATATACGCGTTTCAGAAAAATATCTCAATTAAAAAAATGTTCATTTCTGTTTTTTTTTTTTATTGTTTTTATTTTTTATGAGGAGAAACTAATTTCTCCCAATCGAAAACAACATTAGTATAGATCTTTGACAAATCTTTGACAGCAAAAGCAAATAATTTTGTTTTATAAGTCAGCGTCAGAGGTTTATTTTTTATTTATTATTATTTTTGTATGCAAGTGACACCTAAATAGCTGTCACAAGAAAAAGTCACAAAAATGTGATTGTCACATGTGACAATCACCTTAGCCAGACGAAATTTGTATATTGTGACTATCACATATCACAAATTACCTTAGCCGATTCCACCCCAGATTGATTTGATAATTTTTCTATTTCAATAAACGACAGCGGAGAACCTGCTAATGTTGTTCATAAAAAGTTAAAAGGCTGTATGCTTATTTGTGATGATAGAGAAGCCCAAAAAAGTGGTTTTCGCCATACCGTCCGTCGGTCTGTCTGTACGGTTGTGTTGATGTGCGCTTTTTCATGTCATATGCTATAGCCTAAACGGCTTGACAGACTTTCTTCAAACTTGGTATATATAGCAGTTTGAAGAAAAACCTTTGTCGAGGTTTTTTTATTTCGTTTTAGCCCGGCTCAAAGCTGGTACCTTTTATGTAACGGTTTTTTTCATTTTGAATTTACTCGAAAACGGCTCTAACGATTTTGATTAAACTCAGAACTTAACTTACCTAAGATATTTCTAACAAACAAGCGTTGTTCGTTTTTGGCTTAAATGATGGTAACGAAAATCTGGTTTAAACGGCTATTTTCAAATGGCCGTAAGTTCGCAACGACTTGATTGAATTGACTCAAACATCGATTGGCATCGTTCTTTATAGTGTTCTACAGGATGGTTTTGTAAATTTTTCAGTGAAGGCTTTCTAAATGGTAGCTCCCATACAACGAGCCGTTCACTTTTAGCCAACTTTTTTTGGTTTTTTTCTTATTTGCTCAAAAACGGCTCTAACGATTTTGATTAAACTTTGTGTGTTATATTCTTTTAGTGTTCTTAAGAGAACTGCGTTTTTTGTTTTTGGAAAGAAATGCTAATTACGGAGATCTGGTCTTATCGTCTTTTTTTCAAATGGCCATAAAATGTTAACGGTTGTATCGAATTCAAACCTAGCGCCTTCACGTTCTCATTTTTGTTTCGTCTACGTCACGAACACACATCGCCCTTGCATTTTTGTTTTGTTTTGCGCTCTACGTTACGGACACACATGCCAAATGGAAAGGTCATATCTGGTTTGTTGTCAACTCTTCAACTATGCTTAACTGGCTGCGCAAAATGGTGAAGCTGCAGCAGTAGCACTTAGCGTCGGAGTAAATGTCAAAAAAAGTAACTCATTAAGCAGCATTCACGAATACAATGGTGTAGCACTGAACTCAAACAAAAATCGTGTCCGCCATTTCGTTTGTTGTTGTTTTTCATTGCAGCACGTTCGTGAAGTTCAAATTCAGTCGACTTCAACTTCTCTGTGCTGCAGCTGCTACTTCACATTGTAGCCGTGCAATACGATTAACGTACATTTAACTTTCACATGCTACGTGCTACAGCTGCAGCTTCACCATTATGCGCAACCAGTTACGACGAACAGATCTTTGTTTATATGCAAGACCGCACTACGTGGAACTGCACTACAATAATTGAAATGCACGTATTCTTTGTATGCAATTATATGAATAAAGTCGCACTACACTACATTGGAGCTGCATTTAAGTGCCAGTAAACTGTTGGTAGTCTACCCAACAATTGCAGAGCCGTTTGCAGTACCGCAAAAAGGGACACCGAGCTGAAAACGCGGTTTTCGTTGAAAACCCCCAAAACCTGAACGAAAACACAAGTTTTACCATACATTTTTGCTAAATACAAGTTTTCGAAAACAATTATAGTTTTATATAAAACCTGTCGAAAACTTGTGGGAATACAAAGTAAACACAAATAAGTTTGTTGCGATTCTTTCAGAACACACCTTAGTTTTTTGTGATTCTTTCAGAACACACCTAAGTTTCTTGTGATTCTTTCCAAACACACCTAAAAAGCGCATAAACGTCAAACAAAAAAAATCAATCATAGCAGCCGAAAATATTTTCATTTCAAAATTTGATAGTCAGTTGTTGTAAAAATGAAGTGAAATGTCAAACGAAAACTTGAAAAGTCCGGTGTGAATGATTTCAGGTTTTCGTAAGCTTTTAGCCGAAAACCGGGTTTTTGGCTCGGTGTGAAAACCCGTGAAAACCCGTGAAAACCCTATTAGGTACTCTTACTTTTTTTTTTTTGCTCATCTTTTAATTTTGCGCCCTGCTGAACCTTTATTTTTTTTGTTACTCTCGTTTCTCTCTTCATCTTCCAATTATGCGCCCCTATGAGGGGCGACGAATTTGTTTAAAGGGCGACGAAACTGGTTCATTACATATTTCTTTCATATTTGAAACAAGAAATAAATAATAAACATTGCATTACTTTGGCGCCCTGTTCAAATGCTGAATACCTTTTTTGTTTTATACTTTCCTGTATTTCTTCATCTTCCATTTGGCGCCCCCCAAGGCCATGCGCCCGGGGCAAGTGCCCCCCTTTACCCCCCCCCTAGATCCGGCGCTGTATCTACTTATCTAATTTATTGATTAAAGAGAACATAAAAAAAAACATGAATTGTAAAAAGATACCTGTCTCAAACCAAAAACATTCATTCTAAAAGGACACTTCACATATGCACCGCAAAAAAGCATTTTTAGTCTATACCGCTATAAAAAATCCATTTTTATTACCTACCTACCAAACATTTTATAAATTCAAAGCAACACCAACAATAAAAAAAAAGGTACCTGTCCCAAGCCAAAAACACACATTCTTACATAAAAAAAAACATGAATTGTAAAAGGGCAGTAGGTACACCACCAATGCATTTTTTGTTATCTTATCAATACCGTTATAAATCAATCAATTTATTGTCCACCAAACAACCAAACCAAACATGATTCCGCCAAACCAACCCCTAAGAAAGTACCTGCTTCAAAAAAAAAATCGCACCGAATCTCCATACAAGCCAGAACCCGCTCCCACCGAACGAAAATAGCTCCTCCATAGCTCCGTTGCACCGCCCGAACACCGCCCGAATCTCCATACAAGCCAGAACCCGCTCCCACCGAACGAACATAGCTCCTCACATAGCACCGTAGCACCGCCCGAATCTCCATACAAGCCAGAACCCGCCAAAACTAACTACTCAAGCAACAATTCTCACTGGCAAAGCAAAAGGTGAAATTGTACTAATACCGCGCATCCCATTAATACCAACGGACATGCCATTTGAATTCAAACTTCTTCAATTCCCCGTGCGTTTATCCTTTGCTATGATCATTAATAAAGCTCAAGGACAAAGTCTTCAAGTGTGTGGTGTGAATTTGGAGGAACCGTGATTTTCACACGGACAATTATACGTAGCATGTTCCAGAGTGAGAGCCCAAAAAAATTTATTTATACATGCACCACACCATCAAACAAAAAATGTTGTATACACTATTGTATTGAATTGATTTACAACTTTAGCATTATAAATAAAATCCTTAAAAATTATCGCCATCGAGTTGATTTATTACAAAATACATGTTTTTTCTTGCACGTAGCAACGCGCGCCAGGTCCCGCTAGTTTCTTTATATTTACTTCCACGATTTCCCAAAACTTGTTTTGTAGAATCATGTGAATGTCTATATGCATTGGTATCCTCCAATATATATTTTTAAGTCTTTCTCATTGTATATTTTTTGACAGATTTTTTTCTTGAATATAAGTTCATATAAGCCGTTTGAACCTTCATAGATTTTATTTTTTATTTGTATATTTCTTCCAAGAATCTTAAACTCTCCATCCCCGATGAACCACTTGCCATTCTTTTCGTGAATACCATATATATTGTCAAAAGTACTAGATTCATTCAAAAATAAAACTAAATACTTCTATGATATTTAATCGAATGCAGTGTCTTCTATTTCGTCGGTAAAATGACGAGCTTTGTAACGATCACGTACTCGTTGTCTGCTTTCTCTAAAATGCTTGCTTTTGGGTGTTGCTGAATAGTTTTTTGGAGTAATACTACTGATGCTTGCAGCAGGTGTAGCAAAATCATCATCAAAATTCTGTTTTGATTTAGTTACAGGGGTTTGAAAATAATTTTGCTGTTCATTTGATTTCTCAACTAACTCTTTCAGAGGATTGGTGATTGGTTTAAACGTTTCCTCCAATTGATTTTCGAATGCTTCTCTTTCATTCCTTAGAGCTTTATATTTCTTTCGTAGAGCATCAGTAGTTTTAATAAGTTCACTTGTCAATTCCTTATTTAAATTCATCATAATGAAGCTGTGCTGTTGTTACAACAGACTGTAAATAAGCTTCTTATATTATGAAAGAGTCTTTCAATCGGTTTGAAATTTATTTTAATGTTGAATGTACTGCTTCTGATTGATGAACATCGATTTTTAAACCGAGTTGAGCGACTTCGTACTTCTACGGACTGTGCGTTGAACTGCTTTGAGCTGCTCTCATAGAACATAACTCTACGTATGTTGTAAACGATATGGAGAAGTGCTTATTATTGTTTTCATTTATGAACTGCTTTTATGCTGCGTTTGAATTGCTTTTATATTGCTTTTTACTGCTTTTATACTGCTTTTATACTGATTTTTACTGCTTTTTACTGCTTTTATACTGCTTTTGAACTGCTTTTTACTGCTTTTGAACTGCTTTTTACTGCTTTTGACCTGTTTTTTACTGCTTTTGTACTGCTTTTATACTGCTTTTTACTGTTTTTTACTACTTTCGAACTGCTTTTGAACTGCTTTTTACTGCTTTTGAACTGCTTTAGTAGGAATAGGTGCACTTCAGACTGGGAATTTTTCAGTGGTGCGTGAAATGATTGTTTATGTTGAATCCGCAGTCATGAATTTTTTTTTTGTATCGCAAATTCTTAAGACAAAAGAAAGATGATGGGTGTGATGTGATTGTTTACACTTCTTGTGTAATTGAATTGAAAAGATTAAGCTGACACAGCATAACTGTGGTGCAGAGCGATCGATTGGATTCGATCGTTGTTTTTTTTTTCATTTAAGTCGAGAACTCCAGAAAAAAAAAAATTATGATAATTGATTCTTATATTGATTTTTCAAACGCTACAACGGATGTTGGATTTTGATTAAGATGAAACAATCTCAGTATTTAAGATATGGGGGAGGCAAAGAGATCTCAAATTATTAAGAGAAAAGAAATATGATGGGTGTGATGCGATTGTTTACACTTCTTGTGTAATTGAATTGAGAGATTAAGCTGACACAGCATAACTGTGGTGCAGAGCGATCGATTGGATTTTTTTTTTCATTTAAGTCGAGAACTCCAGAAAAAAATAAAGTGCACGACTGGGTCGTACGAACTTGCTCTAATGTGTTAAAATATTCTTGGGGCTTGTGATTTTCGGAAAAAAAAATTGAAAAAATCATATGAAATTTTATTAATCACTTAAAAATCAATAGTTAAAACGTTTTTTGGAGAAAATGAAGTAAGCCATCAGGTTTCTTTTACTTTTTTGAATTTTTACAAAAAAAATTTTCAAAATCGTTCCACCAGTTTTTTCAAAAAACGGTTTTTTTTGAAAAACTTTTCGAAAATATATTCCAATTTTTTTTGAGTATGCCAACTTCTAGCACTTTGAAGTTTTTATCGGAAAAATAAAATTAAAAAATAATGGATTAAACCGTTTTTGGAAAAAACAAAATATAAAAAAAAAATTTTAAAACTTTTTTAAAAAACTCAAAAAAACTTTTTTTGAAAAATTTAAGAATTTGTATTATTTCGTTTATAATAGGGCTTTTACATTAAAAATTTCATCGAAATCCGTTGAGTGGCTTACGAGAAAATCGGATTTCAAAAAACCGGTCCCATGGGAGGTACCGTTATAAGACTTTTCCTGAAAAATCTATTCCAACCAAAACATTAAGTGTACACAGAAAATATTATTCAGAAAGTTTTATCAAAATCGTAGGAGCCGTTTTCGAGAAAAATTCAATTATCACTAAAAATCGTATGGCAGGTACCGTTAGTTTTAAAGCTAGAATGCTGATTCCAAAAACCCCTCTGTAAGACGTCAAAATAATACTATCTACCAAGTTTGAAGCAAATCGGTCCAGCCGTTTAGGCTGTAGGTGCCGATACAGACAGACGGACAGACAGACAGACAGACAGACAGAATTGTCAGACCCACTTTTTTCGACTTCTCTATCATCGTAATGTTATGTTTGATTGTCAAACAAAATTTTTTTTTTTACGAATACATAACTTGCCTTATAGTACCTATAATCGCAAGTAAAAAATTATACGCTCATTTTTAGGAAAGACTTCATCAAGTTTTGATGATTCATTACAATCACCTATTTCAACTACAACACCAACAGGTAGAGGATTAATGGAATTTTCAAAAAATAAAAAAGAATATATATTTTGGGATGACCAAATGAGCTTGTAGAGCTATTTAGACTTCTAGTTGGTTCACATCAAGCTGGACATAACAATCACTCAAATGAAATTATTTCTATTATTGAAGAACTTAAAGAGGCTAATATTATCAATTAAACAAAAATTAGAAATGCCAGTTGATAAATTCGGTCGTTTTTCACATAGAGCCCCACCCAGGGGACCCCGTGGAGAGCGTGGGGTATCTGGACCACCTGGTGAGGGTTTTCTTAAAACTGAAAACAGTGACTACAATATTAATTGGAAACAATTAAAAAACATTAAGGAACCTCAGGACCTAAACGATGCCACTACCAAAAATTATGTCGATGAAAACATTAAGCAAATAAAAGAATATTTGAAAGATGAAATCGATAAAATTAAATTGTTAACTAAAGAAAAAAATGTTTAAGAAAAAACTTAAATAAATACATATATTTATATATCTTCATGTCAAGTTTTAAATTCGATTCAGTCAAATGTGTACCTTACACGTGACAGTGTTCAATATGTCTAACGTAAATTATAAATTAATTGTGCAAGATAGTAGGTATTAGGGCACTTGGGCTAGGGAAGAACCAAATGCAAAATGATCGTTTAAAAATGCCTGAGGAGTATGCGTCAGGGAGATTAAGTGTGCGGGACATATCGCATATGTGTCGTAGATTTTTTGGTTGGAATCTCTTGTGGTTGAGTTTATTTGTTTTAGTATCGGGGGGGCGTATGTGACGTAGATTGGGTGATAGGAGTCGTGTGCCGTAGTTTCGTTATTAAAAATGAATATTTTGTTTTGATAAGTATTTATGTTAAGTAAGCATAGTGATTGTGAGGCATGGTTGTTAAGGGGTACAAGTGATGGTTGATTTGTAATTTCTGAGTTGATAAAAAAGAATAAGACCGTGGTGCGGGGGTGCAGGGTGGAGATAGAGTGGTGGGGTGATAAATGAATATATAATTCAAGGTTGGTTTGATGATATAACATATATATATAGCATGTCAAGGGTTCAATTGATTATATTTACCGTTTAACTTCAGGTTGAGGTGGATCGTTAAGAAAAAATTATGTTTTGGTGTGAAAGATTACGGGAGGGAGAAACATTCTGTATCTGTGAATCCGGTTGGTTGGAAATCAAATTTACAGATATATTATTTATTTATTTATTTATTTATTTATTCCATGATGAAATATTGAAATTACTAATACAGCCAGAATTCGGAAGTGAATGTGTTTTGTTTCATTTAAGAAATGGGGAGGCAATATCTCCTATTCTCAATTATAGGTTACAGTTTCAATCTATGCAACATGTACGGTTTAAACTTTTGGGTGAGTAATATACTTTTCTGAATTCCTATGCTATGATAAAACTAAATTATCTTTAAATAGGTGGGGAGTTAACCTTGAGCGGATCGATCACACCCCATTCGAATGTTTTGAATAGAAAAGAGGGTGAATATCCGATTCTTTGTCCGTTTGGTGCAACAGAATTACTTGGTGATCCTCCTCAAAAATATAAAAAAAAATTACATAGAATTGAGCAAATTCATAATACCTTTGAATCACATGTATCTTAATATTTATCTTTGTAAATGTGATAAAGAGAGACAGAGAGAGAGAGAGAGAGAGAGAGAGAGAGAGAGAGAGAGAGAGAGAGAGAGAGAGAGAGAGAGAGAGAGAGAGAGAGAGAGAGAGAGAGAGAGCGAGAGAGATTAAAACATATAATAAATTGTATAAATTAAAATTTTAAAGTGAATTTATATCAGTATATAAAATACCTTTGGAGAAAGTAGCTATCATATTTTCAAGAATGTTGTCTACCGCAGTCGTTGTATGTGTGTTTTCAATTTTTCCTTCACTAATAATTACTTCACCCATACCGTTGGATATAAAATTACAACACCCAAACAAAACTGACAATCTTTCGTTTTCTTTGAGCTTACCAAATAACGATACTGTGCAAATAGGTTTATCATTTCGCTTATTAACCTATACAAATGGTAACAATTCTCCCAATACAACAAAATGGGATACAACATCATTTCAAAATGATGACGATGCAGCATCCAGTGTACCAGTTAAGTCAACAACAGCAAAACCGACAATTCTTGAAAAGAAAATAATAACCGTAGAAGAGGCAATCGAGAGTTTTAGGAAAGACTTAATTAAAAAAGAAACTGAAATATCAGGGATCATTCAAAGTAAAGATGTTTTTTATAGACATTTCAAGCTTGAGTTTGATGATGACAAGGCACTAACAATTCGATGTTCGTATGATAGCAATTATAATTTGCGTACACTCAATATAAAATGTTACGAATATCATGAATATGAAACTGAGAGAGTCTTAAGCAATGGAGAAGTTGAAATCTTTATGAATGAGGATCTTGAATATAAATCCGATGTTGAATTACTGGACTTCAAAACAATGAAACAAACATACCAAATGAACATTTCTTAAAAACTGTATACATAACTTTATAATGACAATAAAGATTTTTTATTAAAAAATATACAAAACAAATATGCTGTATTATTGAATGACGTCTTTAGGGATAGGTATCCAAGAGTTGTGATCTGATGAAAACCCAAGCCATTTTACAAATATCTTATCTTTTTTCCTCTGAAGTACTTTTTCGATTAGATATGTATCGGAGAAATTGGTTTTCTGTAGTTCCAGATCATAAAATCCACCTTTAATGGGATGTCCTTGGTAATCTTCCAATAAGTATGTTACTGGATTTGTACGTTGCAGTTTGATTATCTTAAAGATTTCTGTGGTCCAATTCGGTGTGTATCCTTTATCGAAAACATGTTTGTATTTACTTATTCTGACAAGATCCCCAACTTTGAACTTTGGAGTAATATGAATTTTAATGCGATTATAAATTTTCGAGTATAATATTTTTTCATTTGTAGCATTGACTTCAACAGGCTTCATCTTAATGGTCCAATGCATGGAATTATTGTATATTTTTGTAAGTTTTTCTACAATATCAATCCATCGATATGAACCATTTAAACTGAATTCTTTCCACATAAGAGTTTTTAAAGTACGATTAAATCGTTCGACAATTGATGCTTTGACAACACTAAATGTAGAGTAATGATTGATTTTATAGTGTTTCATTAGATTTTGAAAATGTGTATTAAAAAATTCTTTTCCATCGTCTGTTTGTAAATTTTTTGGGTGTCGACCTTTATTAAATATATCCTTCATAGCATTAGTGACAATCATTCCAGTTTTATTTTTAATAGGAACCGTCCAAGCGAATTTAGAAAAAGTATCAATAACTGTAAGAAGATATCGATAATTATCGTTATCGGAAGAGTACACAATCATTTCGACTAGATCCGCTTGCCATAAATCATCTATCCCCTTGATAATGACTCGCCTTCTTGAGAAATTTCCTCCAGCAGGCTTATGTAGTTCGTCGACAACGTTTCTTAGACTCATCTTTGAAGTGAATGATAAAAACAAAAGTATTTATTCTTTTTATGTGTGTTTATTTATTTTAACCTTTTATACAGACACATCAATTTTTTTATTCTTAAGATTCTATTTTCAAGCATGTAACATGCACAGGTATCTGGTCCGTCCTGACATAAGTCGGAAGACCAAGGACAATTATAAAAATGACATCCATGTTTTGAAGTTGTGGTAGATATATTAATAAAACTTTTCAAAAAGACTATACTATTTAAAAGCTCCTCATGATGTTCTTCTATTATATCATGTTGGTTTGCTTTTAAAAACTGCAAGATTTCGTCAAAAATAAATGAAATGTCTATGCCAGACATAATAGGTATATTATGTTGATCGAATTGTCCTTACACTGAGCTGGTAAATTGTAGACTAAATTTAAATAGTATTCACTTCCTTATTTTCAGTTATAATTTCGTAACTGTTCCTCATATTCTCCGTGTAGTCATGCAGTTGCTTTCGCAATTTTTCAAGAATTTCCAATTGAATATATTCTATAAGCCGATCATATGCGTCATCAACATATTGTTTAGTAGCACCATCTTCCAGTTGTTTCGGTTGTTGAACATTTGTTAGTCGTTTAAAGCCTATATCGTAATCACCGTTCTCTGTTTTTAAAAATCCCTCACAAGCTGGTCCAGTTAAGCCTCTCTCTCCTTGTTTCCCTCTCGGCCCTCTGAGAGGGGTTTTATTTGAAAAACGGCCAAATTTATCAACACTCATTTTTTTTAAAATTTTTATTTAATAATATTGGCTTCTTTAAGTTCTTCAATGATGGAAACAATTTCATTATATTTATATTTATATTATTAGAATGATTGTTGTTACCAGCTTGTTGTGAAGCGATAAGAAGTCTCATTCGATCTACAAGTTCATTGGGGTTATCCCAATATATATAATCTTTTTTTAATTTTTTCAATTGCATTAATCCACTTCCAGATTGTGGTGGTGGTGGTGATGATGATGAAGCTGGAGTATTGCTTAATTTACTTATAATTTGTTTATACTTATACCCCTTATTGCCATGCACCTGTTTTTGTGAATCATAAGCAACTCTATGTGCATTGGTTGCAAATAGTATATTCTTATAGTTTTTTATATCTTCTTTGGTGTAGATATTTTTACTGGGGTTTTTCATAAATATAAGCTCATACAACCCATATGTTCCTTCGTAAGTTTCATTTTTAACTTTTATATCTTTTCCATGGATTTTGAACTCGGCATTACCAATGAACCATTTTCCATCTTTAAAACGTACACCATATGTCTGAACAAGGTCTTTGGAATTATTCATAAATAAATCTATATATTTTTTAGGTATTTCATGAAATTCTTCTTGTGACAATCGTTCTGCAAAGTTGCGGTGACTAGCAAGATATTTCGATATTTTCTTTGTTCTTTTTGGCGTATCAGTAGTTGTTGTTGTTGTTAAAATGGGTGAATTATCAGCAATAGAAGTGTTTGGCGTAATAAATTCGTCATCATGCTGTTGTTCATAGTCAAGTTTTATTAAAAGTTTCTTGAATTTGAGTTTCGTAAGCTTCTTTACCAGTCTTAAGAGCTTTGTATTTCTTTCGTAGAGCATTTGTAGTTTTGATTAGTTCTTTTGTTAGTTTAACATCTATATTCATGATTAGATTTTCTTAGAGAAACATGTGGTGAGTAAGTTTCGAAGTCGTCGAAAGAATCGTTCAACAGGTTTTAAACTGAATCTGATATTAAGGTTACTGGTCCTAACTGAAGAATACTGGGTCTCAAACAGGTTTGAAGCGTTTTTTACTGCTACAATCTGCTCACTGAACTGCTCTGAACTGCTCTCATAGAACATCACTTTACATATGATATGAATTGAAATGTGATATCTTTTTTATAACATAAGGAAGCAGTCAAACCCTTTTCTATAGCGTCCTTCATATAAAGGACTTTCCTTGTCAATAACTAAAAAGCCATAGTCAGCATTCCAGCATTCTGCACATACCTTTTGAAACACATTGAATGTCATATCTGAATTGACATGGTCATTATATATGTGTTTTAAATTCATATCGTCCTGTTTGAAGACAATGAGGAAATTTGCATTGTCTCGAATAAAGTGTTTGGGTATTCTTGTATACGTTTGGCACAAATAAAAACTATCTAGGTCATGATGGCGGCCCATGCTAAAGTATACTCGAATTGTGTCTTGTTTTTCACAAGCAATGTCATCAAAAATAAATATAGAATTTGGTTTGGTCTCTTCGACTGGAATAACATCTGTGTTATTGGAGAAAGTGAAAAAACCCATTTTTTTTTGATTGGTTTTATGGCTTTTTGTAAAAACTCATACTTTGGCTGGTGTAAAGATTTAGAATATATATAGATATTTTCAAATTTCAATCCATTGGGATGTTGTTACAAACTCATCATGACATTTGTTTTTCCGCAGTTTGAAGGACCTGTAATTAAGCCTCTTATACTATTAGGGAATAGTTTACCATGTTTTTTTCTTTCTATATTTTTAATCAGTTCCATATTTTGTACGGGTAACCGATATTGTTGTTTAATGAAACGCATCGTGATAGAAACTAATTTTTTCTATAAAATGTAAAGTTTATATTCAAAATTTTCATTTAGTTGTCAATTGTTCTTAAGTAAAGAGATATTATAAAATGTTTGATTATTCGAAAAATTCCACCAGTCGACGAAACATTGTGAAAGGAAAAGGTTTATTAAATACTTTAATAAACAAACTACCTCTTGAACTGCATTTACCTGGTTATCAATTCTGTGGACCTGGTACAAAACTCCAAGAACGCATAGCTCGAGGGGATTCGGGAATTAATTTGCTTGATCAAGCCTGCAAACAACACGATATATCCTATTCTAAATTTAAAAATATAGCTGATCGACAAATTGCCGATAGGATTTTAACTAAAAAAGCTTGGCAACGGTTTAAATCCAAAGACGCTAGTTTACCTGAGAAAGCAAACGCACTACTGGTTACCAATCTTATGAAGTACTTACTTAAGGTGGCGCAGACAGTCCATTGTGGACCACGGCCTCAACCAACAATCCTCGCCAGCTAGGCCGGTCCCTAGCCAGTGGCCTCCAGTTGCGCACACCAAGTTGGTTGAGGTCGTTTACCACTTGATCGCGCCACCTTAGAGGGGGTCTTCCAGAACTGCGTCGGCCCACCGGGTTGGAATTGAAGACTCGTCGGGCAGGAGCGTTTTCGTCCATACGCTCCACATGGCCCAGCCATCTAAGCCGCTGAATTTTCAGCTTCTTAACCAAGTCAATGTCGCTGTATAGCCCGTACAGTTCGCCATTGAATCTTCTCTTCCATACTCCATTGATACATACAGGCCCGAATATCACCCGAAGAATCTTTCTCTCAAAGCACCCCAGCCTGTATTCATCCGATTGTGTCAGTGTCCACGCTTCTGCCCCATACAGCAGGACTGGGATGATAAGGGTCTTGTATAGTGTCTCCTTGGTCCTTTGAGAGAGGGCTTTACTACTAAGATGCCTTCTTAGCCCGAAGAAACAGCGATTGGCAAGAGTGATTCTTTGACTGATCTCTTCACTGATGTTGTTCTGAGAGGTTATAGTGGAACCCAAATAGACAAAGTCCTTGACAACCTCAAAGTTATATCTGTCCATTGTGACGTTTTGTCCGAGCCTACGGTGATGATCTACTTCACCCGAGGACAGCATATACTTTGTTTTATCTTCATTTACAGCCAGACCCATTCGAGCCGCTTCCACTTCAATACTTGCGAATGCTCCACTGACAGCGCGCTTCGTTCTTCCAATAATGTCAATATCATCAGCATAGCCAAGTAGTTGAACGGATCTAACAAAAATCGTACCGCTGGTGTTGACATACGAGTTGCGTACGATTGCCTCAAGAATGATGTTGAAGAGGTTACATGACAGCGCGTCACCCTGTCGTAAGCCTTTCTCGACATTAAATGAGTCGGTGGTGTTCTTACCAACCTTGACGGAGCAGCGAGAGTTTTCCATAGTCATCCTGCACAATCGAACGAGTTTGGCAGGGATGCCAAGAAGCGACATGGCTCTGTATAGCTCGTTCCTGTTTACGCTGTCATAGGCGACTTTAAAATCGATAAAGAGGTGGTGAGTATCGATCTGGAATTCTTGGGTCTTTTCCAAAATCTGCCGAAGTGTGAAAATTTGGTCGACGGTTGACTTACCGGGTCTGAAACCACACTGATAGGGGCCAATCTGTTCACGTGCGAAAGGGTTCAGACGTTCACACAGAATGGCCGACAAGATTTTATAGGCGACATTTAGGAGACTTATACCTCTGTAGTTGGCGCAGCTTAGAGTATCTCCTTTCTTGTGGATAGGGCACACAATGCTGAGGTTCCATTCGTCAGGCATACTTTCATCCGACCAGATTGTACAGATGAGTTGGTGTATGCTCCTGACCAAGTCATCTCCCGCTGCTTTGAAGAGTTCAGCCGTAAGGCCATCAGCTCCAGCAGCCTTGTTGGACTTTAGTTTAGATATTGCTATCCGAACTTCTTCTTGGTCGGGAGGACGGAAATTTTGTTCATCATCATCCAAATCGAATGGATCATTCTGCCTGACAGCGATTAGTTGGTTGTCTTCGCCGTTTAACAGTCTGCAGAAGTGTTCTTTCCAAATTCTCAGCACCGACTGTGTATCTACAACGACATTCCCACCCTCATCTCTAAAAGCTTCCGCTCGGGCTTTGTAACCCTTGGACGAATACTTTACCCTTTGGTAGAACTTTCAAACATTGCTTCTGCCGTAGCACCCCTCAATTGATTCAACCATTCGTTTTTCCAGTTCTCTTTTTTTTCTTCTGAAAAGCCGATGTTCCTCTTTCCTCTTTTGCTGGTACACCGCACGGAAAGCGCTCTTGGCAGCTCTAGTTCTGGCATTCAGAACTGCATGATAGGCTTCGTCTTTGGCCAAGTGTGCGAGCCTGCACTCATCATCAAACCAGGTGTTTCGTTGTGGTAGCCTAATGAAACCCAAAACATCCGTGGCAGCGGTTTTGATGGCCATTTTGCAATGTTGCCACTGGGCCTCTGGGTTTGGCGCAGGCGCCGGGCTTGTCAAGAGATAAGAGGAGACATGATTGGCAAAGGTTGTGGCGGTCTCTTGCGATTGTAACTTAGCAACATCAAACTTTCTCACACTGGATGTTCGGTTCTGCGGTCTGGTGGAGATCCGCATTCGCACTTTAGCTACAACAAGGTAGTGGTCCGAGTCTATGTTGGCCCCTCGGAAAGTGCGGACATCCATGACACTGGACGCATGTCTGCTATCAATCGCAATGTGATCAATTTGGTTGACGGTATTTTGATCAGGAGACCGCCAGGTCCCCTTGTGAATATTGAGGTTTGGGAAGTATGTGCTAGCTAAGATGACACTTCGCCCCGCAGCAAAGTCGATTAGCCTGTGTCCGTTACCGGAAGTGTTGTCGTGCAGGCTATGCTTTCCGACTGTCGAGCCAAAGTTACCCTCCTTTCCGATTTTGGCGTTGAAGTCACCAAGAATAAACTTAGTGTCGTACTTCGGGCATTCATCATACGTCTTCTCGAGAAGATCGTAGAATTCTTCTTTGGTCGTGTCATCTTTTTCCTCCGTGGGGGCGTGGACGCAGATCAGCGAGATGTTGCTGAATTTGGATTTAATGCGGATTGTGACAATGCGTTTGCTTTTGCCACGAAACCACAAGACTTCTTGCCTAAGCCTCCCTCTTATCACAAATCCGCATCCAAATAGCCGCTGTTTTCTGGTCCTGTAGCACTTGCCGTAGTAGATGTCACAGTTTTTCATCCTCCTTGTGCCTTCACCATCCCATCGCACTTTTTGGATGGCTGTGATGTCGGCTTTGATACCATCTAGGGCTTCCACTAATTGTTCGGCTGCACGTGGTCTGTTAAGGGTCCGGACATTCCACGTGCAGAACCGAAATTCGTTGTCCTTGTTTCGTTTGCTAGGGTCGTCATCAGTAAGGTCATCCATATCCGAGGCAATTGGTTGTTTCGGAACTATTGGTTTTTTTTACGTGGTAGGGAAGTTACCCCGACGCACAACCCCCAACCTGGGGGACCAGGCCCTATGCTGCTCTCCTTGGACAAAAGGAGCTGGAGAAATCCAGAGTCAGTAACCCACTACGGGGATGTGAGAGCTACCGTTGGTCCTATATGGGCTCATCCGCCACCTTCTCTATTTCACTACCCTGACTAATAGTAGTGAAAGGACCCAAGGACCTGAGCTCCGAATATGTCGAAGTAGCTCAATGGGGTGCCTACCATATTGTCTGTTAGCGTCGTCGTTGGTTCACTTAATTGGAAGCTGGGTTCGTACAGAATAAACTGCTACCCAACAAGAGAAACAGAGGAGTTTTATGGCAGGACAATTATAGTGTTGCTATTTTTCTGTGATCAACACTCGCGCTTATAAGTTCAGCAAGTCAAGTCCGGGTGGACAAGACCAGTACCCGATGGCTACCACTTGGAGGTAAAATAAGCACAATTGATGCGTATGAGACAGTTGCAACGCTGGGCATCGCCAAGTTGATACCAATCAGGGTCTACCCTATTCATACAGCACCCAGCCATCAATCTTATGAAGGCAAAAACGAAATTCGGTATGGGTTGTAGCAACAGCAATGGCAGCAGCAGCTCTAAGAATAAAGACAAAAAACATAAGAAAAAAGCGGAAATTAAGACAAAAACAACAACAACAAAACCTTCGTTTAGAAAAGTAATGAAAGCCATTGGAAACAATCTCAAACGTAGAAAAGTGTTGAATTTGGAAATAGCAATATCGGCTGCGAAGAAAACCGTTACAAAAAATAGTAATAAAATAAAAACACCTAGAGTTAATTCGGTACCGAAAATTGGGCAATTCCATTTCTTGTACCGTTGTTTGCTGGACTTTCAGCACTAGGAGCTTAAACAGGAGGCGCTGCAGGCGTAGCAAAAGCTGTCAATGATATTAGCATTGCTAAAAAAGATTTAGAAGAGAAAAAGCGTCATAATGAAAAAATTGAATCCATTGCAATAGGTCATGGGTTATTCCTTAAACCTTATAGAAAAGGATTTGGACTTTATTTAAATCCACAGCCAAAAAACTTCTAAGCTCGCTACCCAATCATGCATTAAGTGAAATAGATTTGAGAAATTTCGCCAATAAATTAATTCCGAATTTTCGAGGAGTTTTCATGCGAGATAATTTACCGAAAACTAAACCTCTGAAAAACGAGTGTGGAATTATAAATCTCGATTCCTCAACTGGTCCAGGTACACATTGGGTAGCGTATAGGAAAAAAGGCAATCAAATTGACTATTTTGATAGCTTTGGAAATCTTTAACCACCTATAGAAATAATTAATTATTTGGGTGACAAAATCAATTACAATTATACAAAATATCAAAATTATGACTCTTTTAATTGTGGACATTTATGTTTAAGATTTTTGTGTGATTTATAAATAAAGAGTTTAATTTTAATTGTATTTTCTATCATCATGGCGATGACACTTACACTAAGCGGGACAACTTCTATTCTCTCAACAGAATATTTCCCAGTTCTGAACTTGGATCAAGACTATGTTTGCGGGGTGATTGATTTTCAGACATACAATTCTATACCTAATGTTGATGAACGTAACAATTTGTTTCATGTGGGAAAACATGAAATTAAAATCCCAACTGGATCGTATGAAGTTGATGCCATCGCTGAATATATATCTACAGAATTATTATTGCGAAATTCTAATATTCTTGTAGAAATAGAACCAAACAACAATACCATGCAGTGCAAACTCTATAGTAACGAAAAAATATATTTCAATAAGAATAGAACTATTGGAAAATTATTGGGTTTCAGTGAACGTATTCTCAAAGAGAAAATTACTCACATTTCTGATTTACCTGTTGATATAAATGTAATACGTATGGAGTGTAACATCATTACAAGGTCTTATTTTAATAATACTCTCATGCATACGTTACATGAATTTTCACCAGAATCAGGACCAGGGTATAAAATCATAGAAGTTCCAAAAAATGTCATCTATTTACCAGTGAATGCCAAACGAATATGTACTATAACATTGAAGCTTGTAGACCAAGACGGAGAGTTGGTGAATTTTAGAGCAGAAAGAATTACAGTGAGGCTACATTTGAAACCGCTGCTGCAACATAAAAATAATGTTAATATATAATAATTATATAAAAGATATCAGAGTGAACAATTCAATTAGTTCTACTCGAACATCAAAACTGTCAACATTATCACCTGAAAATAAAACCTATCTCCTTTCATTAGGATTCAAATTAAAATAAAAAAACAATATGAATGACATACTGAACATTGCTCATGGACCCTGCTATGATAATAGCATATCAAAGTTTGAATACCACAGTTACTCACCCTTTCTTCAATCCTTCAATCCAGGTGATGAAATACGTATCCCTATACAACAACAGGACTTGTGTATTTTACCTAGTGAAAGCTACATTTACATAGAAGGGAGTCTAACAAATGTAAAAGATGGAAGTGTTACAACAGCAAAATTAACTAATAATGCAATTGCTTTTCTTTTTGAAGAAATACAATATGAATTGAATGGAGTGAACATTGATAGCATTAAAAATGTGGGAATAACGTCAACCTTGAAGAATTATATATCCTTAAACGAGAATGAAAGTAAGAGCTTAGAAAACGGATCATGGACCGGAATCAGCAACAGTTTTTCTCCTGTATCGGGTATTTTTAATTTTTGCATAAAATTAAAATATCTGTTAGGATTTGCTGAAGACTATAAAAAGATCATAGCAAATGCAAGACATGAATTGATTTTAATTCGTGCTCGATCTGATGAGAATGCTTATTTGTTTAACAATGAAAAAAAAGAAATAAAATTAAATTGTATGATTCACAAATTGCAATGGAGAGTTCCTCACATCACCTTATCCGATTCGAATAAACTAACATTATTGAAAGAAATACAATCATCAAATCCTATTAAAATCCATTTTCGCAATTGGGAAGTGTATGAATATCCAACACTGCCAGCCACCACTGATCATGTTTGGACAGTTAAAACTTCAAGTCAACTTGAAAAGCCAAGATATATTATCATTGCTCTACAAACGGATAGAAAAAATCAAGAAAATAAAGATTGTAGCAAATTCGATAATTGCGATCTGAGCAATGTAAAAGTTCATTTAAATTCCGAAACTTATCCACGCGAAGATTTAAATCTTTTATATAAAGTGGATCGATTTGCTGTTCTCTATGAAATGTACAGTGAATTTCAACGTTCATACTATCAAAAACAATCAAATCCCCTTTTGTCGCGACAAGAATTCAAGGATAATGCACCCATTATAGTTATTGATTGTTCTCGTCAAAATGAAGCAATTAAAACCGGATCTGTGTATGTTAAAATTGAACTTAAAACACTAGCGAATGTTCCCGAAAAAACATTTATGTATTGTCTAATTCTTCATGATCGTATAATTGAGTATAGTCCATTAACTGGAGAAGTTAACAAACTTACTTAAATTGTGTGCTCTTTTATAAACTATGATCAGTATTTAAATTGAACCAGTTGACTAAACAACAACATCATGAATACCTATTTCGCGGACTTTCAAGGTTTCAGAGGAATAAATAATAATAAAGCTGTGCTTTTCAATGGACGACATCACCAACATTTTATGCTTACACCACCTTTCAACTCTTACCTACTTCCGTTATCACTCAAAAGGCAAACTCACTGGTTACATCAAAATCATCATGGTTTAACCTGGGATGGTGGAGACGTAGATTTTCACAAAGTTAGATCATTTTTTCGAAAACAAATCCAAAATG
The DNA here is from genome assembly GCA_916050605.2 of Platycheirus albimanus. Classification (NCBI taxonomy): domain Eukaryota; kingdom Metazoa; phylum Arthropoda; class Insecta; order Diptera; family Syrphidae; genus Platycheirus; species Platycheirus albimanus. The sequence goes on along the minus strand of OU696696.1, from coordinate 167,494,986 downwards.
GAATCATTTACGTCAAGGGTAGCGAAAAGAAACAATGGCTTCAATGGCTACTCAATAACGAAAATATAGAAGTCGTTAATCTTGAAGATGACAACAACAATTACAGATGTCCAAATTTAAAAGAACTCAAAAAAATGTATCCAGATATAACTTTTAAATGTAGTTACCATGGAAAGACTTGTGCACTTCAAAATGTTTATCTCTTATGCAGGTTCATTGGTGATGTTCAAAATAGAAACTAAAATTTAAAAATAAAACATTAAACTATTTAATACATTTTTAAGTTATTTCTTTCTTTATTTATATGTACATATGGTTGTAATTTTTTATTCAAGATTCAAATAATAAAGGAATGACTTTTTTGTTTTTAATATAGTTAACTGGGTTTTCTTTGGAATCCATAGGGGAGGGAGCTGTGATCCGAGAGGAAATTCCGTTTCTCTGAAACTGGTCTGTAGGTTTTGTATTCCGTCTTGGTAACCACTCGATGTTCTTTTGTTCGTTGTATTTTATCCGAAATTATAAGGATTCTCTCATTTCCATCATTATTTAGAATTGCTTCCTTCATGGAATCGAAGTTTACTTGTTTTGACGAGGAATAGTTTAAAGATATGCCTTTCACTTTACAAACCACGCTTTCGGTATTTTCTTTTGGGTTGAGAACCCGAAAGGCATAATTCTTTGGACCACCACTTACAAATTCTGTTCCCATAAGGTTCTAGCTCATCTGTCATATCCCCTATCAATTCTCCTGTCTCAGGTTCGTAATCTCCTTCTCGGCTTAAATAAATGACTGAGTCAGTGTCATAATATAAGACTCTTGTAGAAAGGTTTTCTAAGTATTCATACAATTTGAGACGAGCTTGGGCGGTAGTGTACGCAGCGATGCTCACATTAACTGAAGGTAAGGATTCGGCAGCTTCTTCTTTACTGACAAAATTGACTATTACATTCTCATCATTTATAGGCACAATGTTACACACTTCCAAGGATTGATTTGTTAGAATTTCGTACAATTCAGAAGGACTATTAACAATACAGGTTTTATTTTGGTTTTCCCTCTGACCAAATTTTCCCCAGAATGAATTAAGAATCAGTTTTGAAAAAGATCTTTTGCCTTCATTCTTAGCAATGTTGGAATAATCTAGTTGAATATTTTCATGCTCGAGGAAATTGGAAATATACTGTTGCTTTTCGTCTTCAGTCTCACAGTTCTTAGGTCACCCCGAAGCTTCTTGCTTTACTTTTAAGAATTGGTTCATCATAGAATCAAACAGTCCTTTTGAATTTGTTTCTTTATTGTATTGAGCCACATCATATTTCCATATTTCAAATATGCTCACAAGTTTATATCCTTTTTCTAACGCTTTTACAACCTCTTCAATGATCCAGGTTCCGCATATCGAACGTTCATCGTCTGTATGAGGGCAAAATGTATCCTTTGATTTAATGTTGCTACAGGAAACACATAATGTAAAAATAAGCTTGTTATTTTGTTTTATTGGGAGAACTGGATGAAACAAATTTTCTGGAGGTAAAACTTTGCATTTGAGAATTCCGCTAATATTTTTTAATTCCATGTTAGAAGTTATTGATGGCTCTGTGTACAGTTGGGGATGGCCTATAGGGAATTTTCCGTTTTTACACACCCAGGGGTACAAGGAGCACACATCAATGTACTTAATTTTTTCTCCATTTTTACAATCATAATACATAGCTGTATTACCGGTTCTTCCTCCATAAAAAGCATCTCGAGGGATGAGTGGGGATTTTTCAATAAGAGGATGTGTCCTTAAGAAATTCGAATCTTCTTTGTTCATCAGTGATAGTTTTTTTTCAAACTCGCAACTCCACATTTCAATAACATCATAGTTAAGAGAAATAAGTCGTTGCGTTTTAGATAGGGTTTTTTCAAATCTTAAATTCAAAGTGTCAAGTTTATCTTTTCCTAGAGGTTCATTCCTTCTATGGGTCAAGCATTTCGAATGTCCGTGAAAAAAGCAGCCATGAAATTCAAAAACTTGACCAGTTCCTTCACAAAACCCGTCCACTTTTACACCAGCAACAACAACTTCTTTTCCATTGGCAGCATGTCTTATATGAATTTTGCGAGTATTTGCTTCCCAAATAAGCCATTTAATTGAAATTTTTGAGTGATTATCTATGTTCCTATAACCATTCTTAGGTATTAGGCCAATGGTATTTTCAACGAGAAAATCACGTCTATACACAAGACTGCAGGCCGATGCAATAGTTGTAGATTCTAAGAATGGTTCAACATTGCTCTGTGTTAAAAACAACTTCCTAAATTTTAGGCATGCATCTGTAAGAATTTTGACATAGCTTACACAGTATTCTACTAGATCACGTTCCATATTAAATTCATCGTTCTGGTGTTCTTCATACCATTTTAGAAAAAATTTTCTATCCTCAGCTCTCATGGTATCGGGGTTGTAACACTTCACATCAGGTAGCTTTCCAATATATTTTTTGTTCTTAGATAAGTTAAAGAAATGTGGGAAGTATCCTCAGCGCCGGATCTAGGATTTGTTCAAGGGGGGGCAAAAGTTGAATTTGGCGCCCCCCCCGCATTTTTTCTTAAGTTTACGTACAAAACTTGAACTCGTATCCTTAACCTGTTTTTATCTTTATGCTTTAATGCTTGATGCTGTTGACAATAGCTTATGTACGATATATGTCATAAAAGTCTGTGTGAACCAACCTAAGAAAATAAGGTATTGCTAAGGGTTCTTATGTTACTGATTACTCAAAATGCAATCTTGGCGTACATATGTGCAAAATAAAACTTTTGGGGTATGTGCCATAATCCAGATTGATTTGATAATTTTTCTATTTCAATAAACGACAGCGGAGAACCTGCTAATGTTGTTCATAAAAAGTTAAAAGGCTGTATGCTTATTTGTGATTCTGTCCGATATTTTGATTGCACATTTAACTTTTACTCACCTTTATACAAAATCATAACTAATCCATAGAACAGCTTTAGTGAAATAGCTCAGTAGTACACAACAAAAATTCTTTTTCATTTTTACTTGCTCTATAGGGCAAGTATTGGTTTCGTGCAGAAAAAAAAACGAGGTTTTAATCAAACATGACATTACGATGATAGAGAAGCCCAAAAAAGTGGTTTTCGCCATACCGAACGTGCGTCGGTCTGTCTGTTTCTCTGTGCGGTTGTGTTGATGTGCGCTTTTTTACGTCATGATACAGCCTAAACGACTTGACAAATTTTCTTCAAACTTGGTTTTGTTTCGTTTTAGCCCAGCTCAAACTGGTACCTTTAATGTAACGGTTTTTTTCATTTTGAATTTGCTCGAAAACGGTTTTAACGATTTTGATTAAACTCAGAATTTAACTTACCTAAATGGTCGTAACGAAAATCAGGTTTAAACGCCTTTTTTTAAATGGCCATAAGTTCGCAACGACTTGATTGAACTGACTCAAACTTCGTTTGGCGTTCTTTATAGTGTTCTATAGGATGGTTTTGTAAATTTTTCAGTGAAGGCTTTTTAAATAATAGCTCCCATACAACGAGCCGTTTAGTTTAAGCCAACTTTTTTTGGTTTTTTCTAATTTGCTCAAAAACGGCTCTAACGGTTTTGATTAAACTTTGTGTGTTACATATTTTTTTAGTGTTCTTGACAGAACTGCGCTTTTTGTTTTTAGCAAAAAAATGCTAATAACGGAGATCTGGTCTTAACGTTTTTTTTTCAAATGGCCATAAGTTGTCAACGGTTGTATCGAATTCAAACCTAGCGCCTTCACGTTCTCTTTTTTGTTTCGTCTACGTCACGAACACACATCACCCTTGCATTTTTCTTATGTTTTGCGCTCTACGTCAAGGAGACACATGCCAAATGGGAAGGTCCTATCTGGTTTGTCGTCAACTCTTGAACTATGCTTAACTGGCTGCGCAAAATAGTGGAGCTGCAGCAGTAGCACTTAGCGCCGGAGTAAATGTCAAAAAAAGTAGCTCACTAAGCAGCATTCACGAATACAATGGTGTTGCACTGAACTCAAACAAAAATCGTGTCCACCATTTCGTTTGTTGTTGTTTTCCATTGCAGCACGTTCGTGAAGTTCAAATTCAGTCAACTTCAACTTCAGCTACTTTCTGTGCTGCAGCTGCTACTTTACATTGTAGCCGTGCAATACGATTAACGAACATTTAAATTTGACATGCTACGTACTACAGCTGCAGCTTCACCATTGTGCGCAACTAATTACGACGAACAGATGATGGTTCACTCTTTGTTTATATACAAGACTTTTACTCACCTTTATACAAAATCATAACTAATCCATAGAACAGCTTTAGTGAAATAGCTCAGTAGTACACAACAAAAATTCTTTTTCATTTTTACTTGCTCTATAGGGCAAGTATTGGTTTCGTGCAGAAAAAAAAACGAGGTTTTAATCAAACATGACATTACGATGATAGAGAAGCCCAAAAAAGTGGTTTTCGCCATACCGAACGTGCGTCGGTCTGTCTGTTTCTCTGTGCGGTTGTGTTGATGTGCGCTTTTTTACGTCATGATACAGCCTAAACGACTTGACAAATTTTCTTCAAACTTGGTTTTGTTTCGTTTTAGCCCAGCTCAAACTGGTACCTTTAATGTAACGGTTTTTTTCATTTTGAATTTGCTCGAAAACGGTTTTAACGATTTTGATTAAACTCAGAATTTAACTTACCTAAATGGTCGTAACGAAAATCAGGTTTAAACGCCTTTTTTTAAATGGCCATAAGTTCGCAACGACTTGATTGAACTGACTCAAACTTCGTTTGGCGTTCTTTATAGTGTTCTATAGGATGGTTTTGTAAATTTTTCAGTGAAGGCTTTTTAAATAATAGCTCCCATACAACGAGCCGTTTAGTTTAAGCCAACTTTTTTTGGTTTTTTCTAATTTGCTCAAAAACGGCTCTAACGGTTTTGATTAAACTTTGTGTGTTACATATTTTTTTAGTGTTCTTGACAGAACTGCGCTTTTTGTTTTTAGCAAAAAAATGCTAATAACGGAGATCTGGTCTTAACGTTTTTTTTTCAAATGGCCATAAGTTGTCAACGGTTGTATCGAATTCAAACCTAGCGCCTTCACGTTCTCTTTTTTGTTTCGTCTACGTCACGAACACACATCACCCTTGCATTTTTCTTATGTTTTGCGCTCTACGTCAAGGAGACACATGCCAAATGGGAAGGTCCTATCTGGTTTGTCGTCAACTCTTGAACTATGCTTAACTGGCTGCGCAAAATAGTGGAGCTGCAGCAGTAGCACTTAGCGCCGGAGTAAATGTCAAAAAAAGTAGCTCACTAAGCAGCATTCACGAATACAATGGTGTTGCACTGAACTCAAACAAAAATCGTGTCCACCATTTCGTTTGTTGTTGTTTTCCATTGCAGCACGTTCGTGAAGTTCAAATTCAGTCAACTTCAACTTCAGCTACTTTCTGTGCTGCAGCTGCTACTTTACATTGTAGCCGTGCAATACGATTAACGAACATTTAAATTTGACATGCTACGTACTACAGCTGCAGCTTCACCATTGTGCGCAACTAATTACGACGAACAGATGATGGTTCACTCTTTGTTTATATACAAGACCGCACTACGTGGAACTGCACTACAATAATTGAAATGCACGTATTCTTTGTATGAAATCATATGAAATAAGTCGCACTACACTACATTTGAGCTGCATTTTAGTGACAATAAACGGTTGGTAGTCTACCGAACTATTGCAGAGCCGTTTGCAGTACCAAAAAAAGGGATTTTTCCTACATTTGCGACTCTCTTTTACTCTTACTCTTACTTCTTTTTTTGCTCATCTTTTAATTTTGCGCCCTGCTGAAGGGCACCGAATTAGTTTATCATTTTGAAAAGTTGAAGACCTTTTTTTTACTTTCGTTTCTTTCTTCATCTTCCAATTTTGCGCCCCCATGAGGGGCGACGAATTTGTTTAAAGGGCGGCGAAAGTGGTTCATTACATATTTCTTTCATATTTGGAACAAGAAATAAATAAACATTGCATTACTTTGGCGCCCTGATGTTCAAATGTTGAATAACTACTCTTTTTTTTTGCTCTCCTATATTTCTTCATCTTCCATTTGGCGCCCCCAAGGCCAGGCGCCCGGGGCAAGTGCCCCCCTTTGCCCCCCCCCCCCTAGATCCGGCACTGAGTATCCTTTCTTTAACGATGGAGACAAATCAAAAGCCTTTGGTAGCTTTGATAGTGCCATAGGAAAATAATTTACTGAATCCAAGAACTTTACATTAGCAATTTCCATAAGTAAAATTTTTGTCCCGCGCATTATTAATGTAGGCTTCAAACTTGTTTCTACCAGAATATAGTTCAATATAAATTGGTGGTCGTAAGCCCGACCATTATGTGCCAAGATTATGACTTTCTTGAACTCTTTGCGAACTCTTAGGATGTATTTAAGAAATCTGGGCACGATGTTATCACTTATAATTTGCTCTCTGAACTTGCAAACATTGCAAAAATAAATGTTTTCAACTTCAATGCAAGCACTACACCTTTGTTGAAAAACACACAAGTTTGGTTGGTGTATTTTTAGCAAACTATCATCAGATTCATTAAATTCAAGATCTTCCTGCCTACTTTCAAAGTCATAGAAAATGTAAAGGCATTTTTCAGTTGTTGGTCTTCCTCTATTCGGCAACATAAAGCATTGATGATCCTGAGGAACAAATTTTACGCATTGTTTGCAAAAATATTCGTTACAAAAGTGTTCTCTGTTGCTTTTTATTGTTTTCAAACACTCTCTGCACCGTTTTATCTCTTCACACATTGATTTTTTGTCTGCATTGTCTGATTTGTGGTTGTCAAAACATGACTGACCCCGGAACTTTCGGTAGCAGTCTTCACAAAGAATTTCTGATGGCACTTTTTCACAGCTCGGTGTTTTTTGGCATTGTGGACATGCTTTCTGACATCTGTGGCTAGATTTCATGTTATACGGTGCATGGCATATTTCGCAATAGTAGGAACAACAAAACGCTGATGTCAATGATGTTATGACATTAAAATGTTTTTTGCTGCGAAGAAGATTGATTCTTTTCTCCACAACGCTGTCTTTAGGTATACCTTCGAATATAATTGTCCGTCCTTTGGATCTATACTCATAAACCATGATCTTATAATTCGGTAAATGGGCTTGAAACAGCTGCAACTCTGGAATACCACAGCCTTCCAAAGGAATTTCTACTTGAGCGTCAGTAATTAGTTGTTGTGCCTCTATTGTTTGCTTCTTTCCAGTATCTTTACGAACACTTTTGTAGTCGGGTGCTTTATCAGCAAATGCTTTTCCAACAATTAAAGCACGCGGTAAGCAAAGATTGTCTTTATTTTTTATGGTAACAATGCCACGACGTTTAATACATTCTTCCTCGAATGAATTGTAAAACGTCACACCAGATCTACCTTGTCCAGAAGGAAGTTTTACACTTGTTACATTAATACAGAAAGAATCTGTGTTTAAACCCTCCGAGTTGCTTTGAAATATTTTGGTCACCATATCCCAAATATCGGCGAAGCGGAACTCACTAGCAGTTTTAAAGTTGACCCATCCACTCCCCCTTTCCTCTGAAAAACCCCTTCCACAAAAAGTCAGACCTACCATATCTTCCGGTGCTAGATTCTCAAAGGAATACTCCATGATGTCTTCTATTGCACCCTTGATCCAGTTTGTTGGTTCCATATTTTCCGGAACCGCCTTTATCCGGAACTCAATTCTCCTCCCTCTGAGATTGAAACGTCTTACGTTTGTCACCTCGTTTGAAAAAATTTCATAGCGCTAGATAAAATAGATTTTACTAAAAAGACTTTTTTTTTTTTAATTCAAAACCAAACCTTTTCAGCCGCTAAATTGTTAAGTTTGTTTAATAAAATTTTCAGAGAACTCATTGCTTAACTGTCTGGATAGAAAACTTTGCTTGAAGTAACGAACAATAAAATATAAATCCAACTTGTAACCTTTTTAAAAATATTTTGAAGTATATATCAATCGTCACAAAAATGGGAAAAAAAACTCAAACCAAAACTTTATCGAAAAACCAGAAACCAAGAGTGAATGCCAAAAACCAATAACCATTAAATAAAAACAAAACATATAATTATGTTTGATAACAATTATAGTGTACACATGTGTACATATTTTTATTAATTAAACATCAGACGTTTCTGCGAATAAACAAAAACGTCATCATCATCATCCTCCTCCTCCTCCACTTCATGGAGGCTCTTTCTCTTTGGAGCCGGAGCTGCCATCGCCGCCGTCGTTGTTTCCATTAAAGTTGAAGGCTCAAGACGACGTTTCTGGGGAAACAAAAACACCGCATCATCCTCCTCCTACTCATCCACCACTTCATATAGCCGCTTTCTCTTTGGAGCCGAAGCAGGAGCAGCCATTGTCGTCATCGTTTCTCCTGGTGGAGCCTCAAATGACACATTTAATTGGCCATACTTCCCAGGTCCCCTCTCTCCAATTTTTACCAGGAACCCTGGTAATTTGTTGACTTCCTCGTCGGTCAGCTGGGTGGTGAAACGCTGGGGTAGAAAGCATTTTTCCCTTTCTAGCTCCAACATAATTTTTTCGCCAAATTTCGTATGGCATCTCCTTGCTTTTACAATCCTGTGGGGCCCTCTTTCCAGATCCTTCAAAGGGACCAGGGGTTTCTCCAGATCTCCAATAGCGTTCAGGCGGTTTAAAAAATCCATTATGTTTTGATAAAACTTTAACTGAATTTGTGACAACGTGATGGGCTTGTTTTATACCATTTTTTCGTATTCATATCTATGATATTATCCACTTTTAAAAAGTTTTTGTTTATTTCATATTTTATAATATTTCCTTTTATGGTCATGTTGATTAAGAAAACTTAATATAAAACCTTAATACCAAAACAGATAAATCCATATAGTAAATTTTTAGTATCACAATGACAGTGGTCATCATTTTTTTAAGTTATCTTAACTACACGTTGCTAAGTTGCAAAATTACAAATAAACCATCACTTGTACCCCTTAACAACCATGCCTTACAATCACTATGCTTACTTAACATAAATACTTATCAAAACAAAATATTCATTTTTAATAACGAAACTACGGCACACGCCTCCTATAACCCAATTACCACAGCAGATAAAAAGATATAGTAAATTTTGTATTGTCACAATGACAGTGGTCATCATTTTTTTTTTGAGTTATCTTAACCACACGTTGCTAAGTTGCAATAATTTTTATGAAACATAAAATATTTTCAAGCTATTAATTATTTACGATAAAAAAAAGCTGCCTTTGAATTAATTAAACCATTATATTCATTTATCACCCCACCACTCTATCTCCACCCTGCACCCCCGCACCACGGTCTTATTCTTTTTTATCAACTCAGAAATTACAAATCAACCATCACTTGTACCCCTTAACAACCATGCCTCACAATCACTATGCTTACTTAACATAAAAACTTATCAAAACAAAATATTCATTTTTAATAACGAAACTACGGCACACGACTCCTATCACAAAATCTACGTCACATATGCGATATGTCCCGCACTTACGGCACACGACTCCTATCACCCAATCTACGTCACATACGCCCCCCCCCCCCCCGATACTAAAACAAATATCTACGTCACATACGCCCCCCCGATACTAAAACAAATAAACTCAACCACAAGAGATTCCAACCAAAAAATCTACGACACATATGCGATATGTCCCGCACACTTAATCTCCCTGACGCATACTCCTCAGGCATTTTTAAACGATCATTTTGCATTTGGTTCTTCCCTAGCCCAAGTGCCCTAATACCTACTCAAGATATCTCAAAACTTCTTAAAGAAAATAAAGAAATTATCCTTGATGAGGAGTTTTTAAATCTTATAAGTTTTCTCAAAAATTTTGAAAATGTCAACTGGGAGGACTCTAAGAATGGTTGTCATTTTACAAACTGTTGCTGGTCGTCAAATGAATGCCGAATTGGACCTGATACCTGTGCATGTTACATGCTTGATAATAGAATAATGAGAGTAAAGAAATTAATGTTATTATATGAAAGACTTAAATAATTTACGAATATATATATATATGTATGTATATATATATTTATTATCATTTAATTAAACAAAAAAAACATACTTTATTTGTATAAAAACTCATAACACTCTGTTGTTTCTATTATTTAATTTAAAAATGAGTAAAAGAGAAGTAGTGGAAGAGCTACATAAGCCCTCACGTAGGAATTATCCTAAAAGGCGAGTAGTTATCAAGGGTCTTGATGATTTATGGCAAGCTGACCTTGTAGAAATGCTTCCGTATTCAGACGAGAACAAAAACTATCGATATTTACTCACTGTGATTGATACATTTTCAAAATTTGCATGGACTGTTCCTATAAAAAACAAAACCGCTATAGAAGTCACAACAGCTATGGAGAACATATTAAATAAAGGTCGCAGTCCACAAAATCTACACACAGATGATGGAAAAGAATTTTTCAATAAATCTTTTCAAAACTTAATGCAAAAATATCAAATTAATCATTATTCGACGTTTACTCAACTCAAAGCTTCCATTGTGGAACGATTTAATCGAACATTAAAAAACCTTATGTGGAAAGAATTCAGTACTAATGGCTCGTACAAATGGATTGATATATTACCAACACTAACTGAAACTTATAATAATTCAAAACATCGTACTATCAAAATCAAACCATCTGAAGTCAATGCTGCAAACGAAAAGCATTTGCTCTCTACAATTTATAGTTACGTGAAAATTCATATTACTCCTAGATTCAAGGTAGGAGACTCAGTTAGAATAAGTAAATACAAACATGTATTTGAAAAAGGATACACACCAAATTGGACAACAGAAATATTTAAAATAACAAAGATTCAGCGAACTAATCCAATTACATACTTGTTAGAAGACTGTGAAGGCAACCCTATCAGAGGTGGGTTCTATGAATTAGAACTACAAAAAACCAAATTCCCCGATACATATCTAATTGAAAAAGTACTTCTTAAGAAAAAAAATAAAATGTTTGTAAAATGGTTGGGATTTTCTTCCGATCACAACTCCTGGATACCTATTCAAAAAATAAGAAAATAAAAAAAAAATAAAAAAAAATATATTTGATTTAACATTTACTCCAGTTTGAAAGCCTATAAAATATCTCTTTGCTTCACAATTTCAAAAAACAAAAAATTTGCATCGTCCACTCAAATGTATTCTAAATATATACAGCGACAGTGATGGTCGTTAAAAAAGTGTGTCAGTAGGTACTCCATGCCTAACAATATGTCAAAGACTTTCGCCGACAAGACACATTTCAAACACTAGAATCCAATCAATCGTTCTGCACAGTTATGCTGTGTCAGCTTAATCTTTTTAATTCAATTACACAAGAAGTGTAAACATCCCCATCACACCCATCATCTTTCTTTTGTCTTAAGAATTTGAGATACAAAAAAAAAAAAATGCATGACTGCGGACTCAGCATAAACAATCACACTCATTTCACGAACCATTTGAAAAATTCCAAGACATACTTTTCATACCTACTTTTCATAATAATTCCCATATTCATCCCAATTCCATACTCCATTAACTTCATATCAATTTCCTATATTCACTCTTTGCCTCCCCCATATCTTAAATACTGAGATTGTTTCATCTTAATCAAAATCCAACATCCGTTGTAGCGTTTGAAAAATCAATATAAGAATCAATTATAATCATTTTTTTTTCTGGAGTTCTCGACTTAAATGAAAAAAAAACAACGATCGAATCCAATCGATCGCTCTGCACCACAGTTATGCTGTGTCAGCTTAATCTCTCAATTCAATTACAAAAGAAGTGTAAACAATCACATCACACCCATCATCTTTCTTTTGTCTTAAGAATTTGAGATACAAAAAAAAAAAATTCATGACTGCGGATTCAACATAAACAATCATTTCACACACCACTGAAAAATACCCAGTCTGAAGTGCACCTATTCCTACTCACTCTTATCACGTGAAGAATATAAGGAAACTGCTCCAATTATTGTAATTGATTGTTCCAGACAAAACGAGTCCATCAAGTCGGCTCCTGTAGATGTAAAACTTGAAATCAAAACAAACGTAGCTGTACCAGCAAATACTTCAATATATTGCATGATCATACATGATCGTATTATTGAGTACAGCCCCTTAACTGGAGAAGTTCGAAAACATACATGATTTATGAGAAACACCTGAAGCAAAAGAATCTGTTTTTCTAGGAATAGAAGCACATAAAAAATATTAAGAATGAAGGAAAACAAAACACGTATAAACTTGTCCGAAGAAGGTAAAAAAAAGGAGAACGAACAAAAAAATCAATTTTCCAGAAATAGAAACACTTAAAACATGAAAAAGCGGAAACAAACTAATAAACTTTCCCCCCTAAGAAGCTAAAAAAGAGAGAACAAAAAAATAAAATCCGTATAAATTCAACTGTTTGAGATGAAATTTTATTAGTATAATCTGAAAAATCAATATTATTAAACCATGTCTCAAGAATTTGAAAAAGAAATTCAAGAAATTGAAGTTGGAAGCAGTTTTAATACTGTGATTAATATAAAAAACTTAGAGCAAAATCATTGCTATCCAATAATAAGCATGAGAAGGATCCAAACTAAATTTGGAACGCAATTAGTTGTCGATCTGGGTACAAACGATGTAAGTAAATTATTTTTTTTTTAAATTTGATAGAAAATTTTAAATATGATTTTTCTTTCATAGGTATTCCTTCCAGCCCGCTACAACAAATTAACTGAAAAGGCAGTTGAAATGATCAATATTAAAACAGGATCATACTGTATCATATACAAAGGTCCAATGGGAAGATCTGTTAAACTAGAAATAAGAAAAATTAACGAATAAGAGTGAAATGAATACAAAATTTGGTTTTTTCTTTTGAAATATAAAATTATTTTTTTATTAGCCACTAAGAGACGAATATGTTTAAATGAATAAAAACAGTTTTTTATATACAAATTTTTTTTTGTTTTTTCTTTTTTTTTTCTTATTTAATTTTTTCTTAACTCTAAAAAGGAAAAGGTGGATCTCCAAATAATGAACCATAATAATATGATGGAACTCCGTGTGTGTGTGTGTGTGCTGAGGATCGATAACTAAAATTCAAAAGGATGCTTTGGTACCTGTTTTTTTTTTTTTTTTTTTTATTAGGTAGAAACAATGTAGAGACTCCTTTTTTATGTTACTTTAACGCTGACATACATTTTTATTTTGAAGATAAAAATACGATTCTTATTGCGATTTAAAAAAAACAAATTAATTTTTATATTTTTTTATTACCTTGAGTTGAAATGATTTTCACTTTTAAATATGTGGTATATTTTTATGGCCCCAAGCATATGTGCTTTTACCATTTTCACATATAAACCTCTTTGTATCATTACAACTCAAGGTTTTTTTATTTATCATTTGTGTGTACATCAAATGTTGCTTACTTCTAAATATATACATAGTTCTATAAATATCTCGTTTCTTAATTAAACAATTTCTATAGTCTCTTAATTCTAAATTATTAGTTATATATTTTTTTATTCCCTTGGCTTTTTTTGTCACTTCACCGGTATCAATCCCAAAACAATATAATTTAGCCCTTAGTCCTACAAAATCAGTCATTATCCTCGAATTATTTTCATCTTTTAAAAGCCCTATCACCTTGCCATTATTTAAAGGGAAATTATGAATGTTGTTCACCCGATACTCAGAAGTGTCAAACCTAGATCTCTCAGGATTAATTACATCATCATAGATTTTAGCATAAAAGTCGTCTGTAAATATGGAATAGATAAAAGAGTCTGTATCCATATAGTTCAAACGAATTTAATTACTAAATTTTGGCTTCATATAATCATAATGAAAATCATACATTAACCACTTTGAGAGTTCTAAAACGGTAAAACCTAAATAAATTGGTTTATCTAGTTTAACACTTCCTTTCTTCATCTCAATAGCACACATATTCGGTGTAAATATGCTACTACTATGAAAATTGGGGTGCGCAATCAGCTTTCTTGCTGAAAATTGGTTTCTATGCGCACTCCATTCTGAAACAATCTTCACATTTCTACGCTTTTCAACATTTTCCATGGTTTTACCATAGACGCTATTGTTCATTAATTTGAAAAAGTCTTTCTCGAACTTATTCCTGGCAACTTTTCTTTTTTCGGTGTTCAGAGAAATATACTTTTGGAGCCAGTTCGACTGACTAAACTTCATGACTCTATGTACTTTTCTTAAAATTAATCCATGTGAAATACAAATAAGCGAACGCATTGTCACAATCCGCATTAAATCCAAATTCAGCAACATCTCGCTGATCTGCGTCCACGCCCCCACGGAGGAAAAAGATGACACGACCAAAGAAGAATTCTACGATCTTCTCGAGAAGACGTATGATGAATGCCCGAAGTACGACACTAAGTTTATTCTTGGTGACTTCAACGCCAAAATCGGAAAGGTAACTTTGGCTCGACAGTCGGAAAGCATAGCCTGCACGACAAAACTTCCGGTAACGGACACAGGCTAATCGACTTTGCTGCGGGGCGAAGTGTCATCTTAGCTAGCACATACTTCCCACACCTCAATATTCACAAGGGGACCTGGCGGTCTCCTGATCAAAATACCGTCAACCAAATTGATCACATTGCGATTGATAGCAGACATGCGTCCAGTGTCATGGATGTCCGCACTTTCCGAGGGGCCAACATAGACTTGGACCACTACCTTGTTGTAGCTAAAGTGCGAATGCGGATCTCCACCAGACCGCAGAACCGAACATCCACTGTGAGAAAGTTTGATGTTGCTAAGTTACAATCGCAAGAGACCGCCACAACCTTTGCCAATCATGTCTCCTCTTATCTCTTGACAAGCCCGGCGCCTGCGCCAAACCCAGAGGCCCAGTGGCAACATTGCAAAATGGCCATCAAAACCGCTGCCACGGATGTTTTGGGTTTCATTAGGCTACCACAACGAAACACCTGGTTTGATGATGAGTGCAGGCTCGCACACTTGGCCAAAGACGAAGCCTATCATGCAGTTCTGAATGCCAGAACTAGAGCTGCCAAGAGCGCTTTCCGTGCGGTGTACCAGCAAAAGAGGAAAGAGGAACATCGGCTTTTCAGAAGAAAATAAAATGCACGACTGGGTCGCACGAACTTGCTCTAATGAGTGACAGTGGTTTATGGGCTTGAGATTTTGATAAAAATAAAATTTTCAAAATTCTTTAATAAATACTTAAACTAATTTGAGCTGAAAAAAAAAGTACGCCATTTTATTTCTTGGATAAATTTGAATTTATGAGAATAAATTTAGAAAAATCTGTGGAGCGGTTTTTGAGAAAAAAAGTTTTTTTTGAAAAAATTTTTGAAAAAACTTTTCAAAAAAAATTCAAAAACGCCAGTTCATAGGTATTCAGCAAATACATTTATTTAAAATTTAAAAAAAAAAATTTAATAAGCAGTTTTCAAAATATTAATTTTTTAATTTTTTTTTTTAAAATGCTTTTAAAAAAACAAAAAAATATTGGTATGCAATACAAATTAAGCTACCTACAGCTATATGTGTGTGAAATTTCGAAAGAATCGGTTGAGTCGTTTTCGAGATAGTCGAAAGCAAAAAAACGGTCCTATGGAAAGTACCGTTCTTAGCCATTTTTTAAAACTTTTTTTTCAGCCATATGATTGGTCGTACCTAAAAAGCAACACTGATTTTTTTAATTAAAAATCGTTAGAGCCGTTTTTGAGAAAAATAAGCTTTAACGTAACGGTTGTATGGCAGGTACCGTTATTTTTCGAGCTAAAAAAAAAATTTCAATTTCCTTTCTGTACAATACCTAAAAAAGTCTATATACCAAGTTTGAAGCAATTCGGCTCACCCGTTTGGCTGTAGGTATACATACAGACAGACAGACAGACAGACAGACATGCAGACGGACAGAATTTTTAGACCATCTTTTTTCGTCTTCGCTATCATCGTAATGTCATGTTTGATTGTTATCTCAAAACTTTTTTTTTCGACGAATGCATAACTTGCCTTATAGTACCTATAATCGCAAGTAAAAAAGAGAACTGGAAAAACGAATGGTTGAATCTATTGAGGGGTGCTACGGCAGAAGCAATGTTCGAAAGTTCTACCAAAGGGTAAAGCATTCGTCCAAGGGTTACAAAGCCCGAGCGGAAGCATGTAGAGACGAGGGTGGGAATGTCGTTGTAGATACACAGTCGGTGCTGAGAATTTGGAAAGAACACTTCTGCAGACTGTTAAACGGCGAAGACAGCCAACTAATCGCTGTCAGGCAGAATGATCCATTCGATTTGGATGATGATGAACAAAATTTCCGTCCTCCCGACCAAGAAGAAGTTCGGATAGTAATATCTAAACTAAAGTCCAACAAGACTGCTGGAGCTGATGGCCTTACGGCTGAACTTTTCAAAGCAGCGGGAGATGACTTGGTGAGGAGCATACACCAACTCATCTGTACAATCTGGTCGGATGAAAGTATGCCTGACGAATGGAACCTCAGCATTGTGTGCCCTATCCACAAGAAAGGAGATACTCTAAGCTGCGCCAACTACAGAGGTATAAGTCTCCTAAATGTCGCCTATAAAATCTTGTCGGCCATTCTGTGTGAACGTCTGAACCCTTTCGCACGTGAACTGATTGGCCCCTATCAGTGTGGTTTCAGGCCCGGTAAGTCAACCGTCGACCAAATTTTCACACTTCGGCAGATTTTGGAAAAGACCCAAGAATTCCAGATCGATACTCACCACCTCTTTATCGATTTTAAAGTCGCCTATGACAGCGTAAACAGGAACGAGCTATGCAGAGCCATGTCGCTTCCTGGCATCCCTGCCAAACTCGTTCGATTGTGCAGGATGACTATGGAGAACCCGCGCTGCTCCGTCAAGGTTGGTAAGAACACCACCGACTCATTTAATGTCGAGAAAGGCTTACGACAGGGTGACGCGCTGTCATGTAACCTCTTCAACATCATTCTTGAGGCAATCGTACGCAACTCGCATGTCAACACCAGCGGTACGATTTTTTTTAGATCCGTTCAATTACTTGGCTATGTTAATATTGACATTATTGGAAGAACGAAGCGCGCTGTCAGTGGAGCATTCGCAAGTATTGAAGTGGAAGCGGCTCGAATGGGTCTGGCTGTAAATGAAGATAAAACAAAGTATATGCTGTCCTCGGGTGAAGTAGATCATCACCGTAGGCTCGGACAAAACGTCACAATGGACAGAAATAACTTTGAGGTTGTCAAGGACTTTGTCTATTTGGGTTCTACTATAACCTCTCAGAACAACATCAGTGAAGAGATCAGTCGAAGAATCACTCTTGCCAATCGCTGTTTCTTCGGGCTAAGAAGGCATCTTAGTAGTAAAGCCCTCTCTCAAAGGACCAAGGAGACACTATACAAGACCCTTATCATCCCAGTTCTGCTGTATGGGGCAGAAGCGTGGACACTGACACAATCGGATGAAAACAGGCTGGGGTGCTTTGAGAGAAAGATTCTTCGGGTGATATTCGGGCCTGTATGTATCAATGGAGTATGGAGGAGAAGATTCAATGACGAACTGTACGGGCTATACAGCGACATTGACTTGGTTAAGAAGCTGAAAATTCAGCGGCTTAGATGGCTGGGTCATGTGGAGCGTATGGACGAAAACGCTCCTGCCCGACGAGTCTTCAATTCCAACCCGGAGGGCCGACGCAGTTCTGGAAGACCCCATCTAAGGTGGCGCGATCAAGTGGTAAACGACCTCAACCAACTTGGTGTGCGCAACTGGAGGCCACTGGCTAGGGAATGATAATGATAATGATAATGATAATGATAATGATAATGATAATGATAATGATAATGATAATGATAATGATAATGATAATGATAATGATAATGATAATGATAATGATAATGATAATGATAATGATAATGATAATGATAATGATAATGATAATGATAATGATAATGATAATGATAATGATAATGATAATGATAATGATAATGATAATGATAATGATAATGATAATGATAATGATAATGATAATGATAATGATAATGATAATGATAATGATAATGATAATGATAATGATAATGATAATGATAATGATAATGATAATGATAATGATAATGATAATGATAATGATAATGATAATGATAATGATAATGATAATGATAATGATAATAATAATGATAATGATAATGATAATGATAATGATAATGATAATGATAATGATAATGATACTGATAATGATAATGATACTGATAATGATAATGATAATGATAATGATAATGATAATGATAATGATAATGATAATGATAATGATAATGATAATGATAATGATAATGATAATGATAATGATAATGATAATGATAATGATAATGATAATGATAATGATAATGATAATGATAATGATAATGATAATGATAATGATAATGATAATGATAATGATAATGATAATGATAATGATAATGATAATGATAATGATAATGATAATGATAATGATAATGATAATGATAATGATAATGATAATGATAATGATAATGATAATGATAATGATAATGATAATGATAATGATAATGATAATGATAATGATAATGATAATGATAATGATAATGATAATGATAATGATAATGATAATGATAATGATAATGATAATGATAATGATAATGATAATGATAATGATAATGATAATGATAATGATAATGATAATGATAATGATAATGATAATGATAATGATAATGATAATGATAATGATAATGATAATGATAATGATAATGATAATGATAATGATAATGATAATGATAATGATAATGATAATGATAATGATAATGATAATGATAATGATAATGATAATGATAATGATAATGATAATGATAATGATAATGATAATGATAATGATAATGATAATGATAATGATAATGATAATGATAATGATAATGATAATGATAATGATAATGATAATGATAATGATAATGATAATGATAATGATAATGATAATGATAATGATAATGATAATGATAATGATAATGATAATGATAATGATAATGATAATGATAATGATAATGATAATGATAATGATAATGATAATGATAATGATAATGATAATGATAATGATAATGATAATGATAATGATAATGATAATGATAATGATAATGATAATGATAATGATAATGATAATGATAATGATAATGATAATGATAATGATAATGATAATGATAATGATAATGATAATGATAATGATAATGATAATGATAATGATAATGATAATGATAATGATAATGATAATGATAATGATAATGATAATGATAATGATAATGATAATGATAATGATAATGATAATGATAATGATAATGATAATGATAATGATAATGATAATGATAATGATAATGATAATGATAATGATAATGATAATGATAATGATAATGATAATGATAATGATAATGATAATGATAATGATAATGATAATGATAATGATAATGATAATGATAATGATAATGATAATGATAATGATAATGATAATGATAATGATAATGATAATGATAATGATAATGATAATGATAATGATAATGATAATGATAATGATAATGATAATGATAATGATAATGATAATGATAATGATAATGATAATGATAATGATAATGATAATGATAATGATAATGATAATGATAATGATAATGATAATGATAATGATAATGATAATGATAATGATAATGATAATGATAATGATAATGATAATGATAATGATAATGATAATGATAATGATATGATAATGATAATGATAATGATAATGATAATGATAATGATAATGATAATGATAATGATAATGATAATGATAATGATAATGATAATGATAATGATAATGATAATGATAATGATAATGATAATGATAATGATAATGATAATGATAATGATAATGATAATGATAATGATAATGATAATGATAATGATAATGATAATGATAATGATAATGATAATGATAATGATAATGATAATGATAATGATAATGATAATGATAATGATAATGATAATGATAATGATAATGATTGTTTAGTTAAGTTAGTTCTAAGAATTTGTATTTCTCATATGTTTAGTTAAGTTAGCTCTAAGAATCTGTATTCCCATATTGGGTACATATCTATAGTTTATAACGGTATAGAATATAGATTAAGATAAAGCAAAAAGCGACGCGAAGCCGCCGCATGTTGATCCTTTTGTGAGACAATAAACGCATTTATTACTCATGTCCACCATCCGTGATGTTTATGATGTAGACAATAAATGCCTGATCGTTTCGCTGTTTGTTTTATCTTCTTCCATATTTATTTTAAGATAGCTGGTAATTAGGCCTAAGACAAAATAGATATAAGAATAAATAAATGTATGTTGTTAAGATAGACATATTTAGAATTGTAATGTAGAGGTAATTACATTAGAATAAAACAGAATACGTTGTACCACCGAAGGGATAAGTTGTGTTTTCCTTGATTCAGAGTGTCGACCTAAGTTTTCAGCGGTTTTTTCAATGATAATGATAATGATAATGATAATGATAATGATAATGATAATGATAATGATAATGATAATGATAATGATAATGATAATGATAATGATAATGATAATGATAATGATAATGATAATGAAAATGATAATGATAATGATAATGATAATGATAATGATAATGATAATGATAATGATAATGATAATGATAATGATAATGATAATGATAATGATAATGATAATGATAATGATAATGATAATGATAATGATAATGATAATGATAATGATAATGATAATGATAATGATAATGATAATGATAATGATAATGATAATGATAATGATAATGATAATGATAATGATAATGATAATGATAATGATAATGATAATGATAATGATAATGATAATGATAATGATAATGATAATGATAATGATAATGATAATGATAATGATAATGATAATGATAATGATAATGATAATGATAATGATAATGATAATGATAATGATAATGATAATGATAATGATAATGATAATGATAATGATAATGATAATGATAATGATAATGATAATGATAATGATAATGATAATGATAATGATAATGATAATGATAATGATAATGATAATGATAATGATAATGATAATGATAATGATAATGATAATGATAATGATAATGATAATGATAATGATAATGATAATGATAATGATAATGATAATGATAATGATAATGATAATGATAATGATAATGATAATGATAATGATAATGATAATGATAATGATAATGATAATGATAATGATAATGATAATGATAATGATAATGATAATGATAATGATAATGATAATGATAATGATAATGATAATGATAATGATAATGATAATGATAATGATAATGATAATGATAAT
This sequence comes from Platycheirus albimanus, assembly GCA_916050605.2. Classification (NCBI taxonomy): domain Eukaryota; kingdom Metazoa; phylum Arthropoda; class Insecta; order Diptera; family Syrphidae; genus Platycheirus; species Platycheirus albimanus. The sequence goes on along the minus strand of OU696696.1, from coordinate 167,473,469 downwards.
GATAATGATAATGATAATGATAATGATAATGATAATGATAATGATAATGATAATGATAATGATAATGATAATGATAATGATAATGATAATGATAATGATAATGATAATGATAATGATAATGATAATGATAATGATAATGATAATGATAATGATAATGATAATGATAATGATAATGATAATGATAATGATAATGATAATGATAATGATAATGATAATGATAATGATAATGATAATGATAATGATAATGATAATGATAATGATAATGATAATGATAATGATAATGATAATGATAATGATAATGATAATGATAATGATAATGATAATGATAATGATAATGATAATGATAATGATAATGATAATGATAATGATAATGATAATGATAATGATAATGATAATGATAATGATAATGATAATGATAATGATAATGATAATGATAATGATAATGATAATGATAATGATAATGATAATGATTGTTTAGTTAAGTTAGTTCTAAGAATTTGTATTTCTCATATGTTTAGTTAAGTTAGCTCTAAGAATCTGTATTCCCATATTGGGTACATATCTATAGTTTATAACGGTATAGAATATAGATTAAGATAAAGCAAAAAGCGACGCGAAGCCGCCGCATGTTGATCCTTTTGTGAGACAATAAACGCATTTATTACTCACGTCCACCATCCGTGATGTTTATGATGTAGACAATAAATGCCTGCTCGTTTCGCTGTTTGTTTTATCTTCTTCCATATTTATTTTAAGATAGCTGGTAATTAGGCCTAAGACAAAATAGATATAAGAATAAATAAATGTATGTTGTTAAGATAGACATATTTAGAATTGTAATGTAGAGGTAATTACATTAGAACAAAACAGAATACGTTGTACCACCGAAGGGATAAGTTGTGTTTTCCTTGATTCAGAGTGTCGACCTTAGTTTCAGCGGTTTTTATCATGGTGACCCCAAGTTTTAATACGAGCACAAATTAATAAAAAAAAAAAAAAAAAAGCTTACCTAGTTAAATATTATAGCTTCAGTGAAAATTGTATTTTAAAACTATTTAAATATCATAGCTTCAGTGAAAATTGTATTTTTAAAATTTCAAGTGTGTTAACTTATAAAAAAAATGGAAGATTTAATTAAAGAGCAGTACACCATTGGACAGGACGTTGTCGTTCTTTACAACACAATGGTTGCGGCTACATACGACGAGAAGAAGGCGTCAATTTTGGGATGGAAAACCAAAATTGAACAACTTGACGAGCTTTTCCAAGTTAATGAAATATCACTGCAAGAATATGCTGAAGCCAACAAAAAGGTAGAGTATTTCAAAACGAAATACGCAGAAAAGGTAAGGAATCACGTGCACTCTGGTAAGTGCCTTATAGACAAATTTGTTAAGGTATTTAGTAAAACAATAAAAAATCCTCAAATAAACCTAGCCAAGGCAACATCTGATGCTGCCCTGGTTAAACGTTTTGCATTCACTCTTCGCGAGTTTGAGGACGCTTGCGAAGACTTTAAAGTAGGTGGCGAAACCGCTGAATCACTTAGAAGGGCAAAAGATAATGCCCAAAAAATATGTGAAGAATACATTCAGCAGTTTGATGAAGATGGACTTACGGAATCGTACTACTTACTTAAAAGTAAATGCAAAAAACTCTTCGGTGGTGCAGCAAAGGAGAAAGCTTCTTTAGAAACGCTTCCTTTTAGTATTCCCAGCATCGAACTCCCAGAATTCACGGGGGATTATACCGAATGGAATACATTCAAAGAATTGTTCATTGAATTGATAGATGCGAAAAAAATTTCTAAAACACAGAAAATGGTTGTTTTAAAATCCGTAGTCAAAGGTGACGCTGCATTAACAATTGCAAATTTGCCTCCTACTGAAGCAAACTACGATACAGCGTGGACACTTCTGAACGAAAAGTACACGAATAAACGAGCGATAACTTCCATTTATTTTAAAAACCTTGTTGACGCTCCACTTGTAGATAGTACAGTGGAAAGTGTGAAAAAATTTAAAGATAATATTCAAGAAAGCTTGCAAGCGCTTCAGGCTGCAGATTTGTCAGCCGACCAGTTGCTGCAAGCTTTTATTAGTTTCTTGTTAGTAAGGAAAATGGACGATAACTTAAGAATGAAGTTTGAAGCTTCATTAAAAAGTTCCAAGGAGCTACCAAAAGTGGACTCTTTGCTTTCATTTTTAGAACACGAATTCTATGTCTTGGAGGCTTTTCAAGGGCCTTTGATTAATGGTCAAAACTTGAAAAATTCTATTAGAGAGACATCTGAATCTTCTAAACTAAAATGTATTATGGGATGTAAATCAACTCATTTCACACATCAATGTTTTTTATTTAAAAAATTAAACATCAAGGAAAAATGGAATAAAGTTATAGCTAGCAAATTATGTATCAAATGTTTTAAAAATGGACATTCAAATAAAACGTGTAGTGAAACTAACTGCAAAATTTGTAATGGTAACCATAATACATTGCTTCACAAGGAAGGTGACTCTGAAGTAAAGAGTGCTGTTGTAAACAATGCTAATACTAAACTGAATGAAGCTGAACAGAAATGTGTTTTGCTTTCAACAGTAGTTTTAGAGGTTGCCGACGCAAAAGGAAACTGGATCAACTGTAGGGCACTACTGGATAATGGTTCTCAGGTTTGTTTGATCAGAAAGTCGTTACAGAAAAAATTAAAGCTCAAAGGACTTCAGGCTAATGCCTCCATTGAAGGAATCGCTATGAATGTGTCTACAATTAAAGAGAGATTGAACGTCTGCATTAGATCCAAGCGTTCAGATTACAGAGCTACTTTAGATGTTTTAATAGTCCCACAAATTATATCGAATTTACCCGCAAAAAAGGTCGTGCCCGGGAAGTTGCCGGACCATATTAAGCTAGCAGACCCTAATTATTTTACCCCAAGTGGCATAGATATGTTGATTGGTGCGGAATTGTTTTACGAAATACTATACACGGAAAACTTTCACGTAGAAAAACACAAAATGTTCTTACAAAATACAGCATTTGGTTGGATTGTAAGTGGTCCCGCTTTAATAGAAAAGCCCACCTTATGCTGTAAGGTAGCATCGTATGTAGAAAATAGTTTGGATCAGCAATTACAGAGATTTTGGGAAGTAGAAGAAATGGGTAGGGAATTTAAATTAACTAAAGATGATGTTCAGTGTGAAGAATTGTTTGAAAGAAATATAAGTAGGAAGCAGGATGGCAAATTCGTTGTTCAACTCCCATTCAAAATCGAGAAGCCCAATATGGGAAACTCAGAAATTATTGCTAAGCGACGGTTTCTTGCCATTGAACGTAAACTTGAAAAAAATCCTGAGGTAAAATCTCAATACCACTCCTTTTTACGAGAGTATCTAGAGCTCGGACACATGGAGTTGGCAAACAATATTTCAGGTAGAGGATATTTTCTTCCCCATCATTGTGTATTAAAACCTGAAAGTATTTCAACAAAGTTGAGAGTAGTTTTCGATGCTTCATGTAAAACAAATACCAATACTTCCCTGAACGATTTACTTCACACTGGACCTCGATTACAAGATAACTTGTTTGACATTTTATTAAGGTTTAGAAAATATAAATATGTTATTTCTGGTGATATAGAGAAAATGTTTAGACAGATATGGATGCACGAAAACCATTGTAACTACCAATTGATATTTTGGCGCTGGAATCCCACGCAACCCTTGCAAACATATAGGCTTAAAACTGTTACATATGGAACAAATTGTGCTCCATATCTTGCTACTAAATGTTTGGAAATGGCGGCAAAATCAGTAGAAACTAAATATCCAAAGGCGGCTGCAATAATAACGTCCGATTTTTATATGGATGATTTATTGACAGGAAGTGATTCATTGGATGAGTTGAAAGCACTGCAGCTACAGGTCTATGACGTTTTGGAAGATCACGGATTTCATCTGAGGAAATGGTGTGCCAATCACTCAGAATTGCTGAAAAATTTCAATGAAAACGATCTTCAAATTCCGGTTGATTTAAACAGAGACAGTTCAGACAACGTTAAAGCGCTCGGTATGGCTTGGAATCCATCATCGGATGCAATCTTTGTCAAATCAAACTGGGATTCAGATTTTAAAATATCGAAACGAAATATTTTGTCGGATATTGCTAAACTCTTTGATCCCCTCGGTCTTTTAGCCCCAGTCACAGTAATGGCCAAAATTTTGCTGCAAGAACTTTGGAAATTAAAAATTGATTGGGATTCTCCAGTTCCAGATGAAATAGCAAATTCATGGAAACGTTTCCGATTTGAAATGACCGAGTTAAATAAAATTCAAATTCCTAGACACATGATTTCAGATCATCCTAAGCTTATTGAGCTATATGGATTTTGTGACGCATCCATGAAAGCCTACGGTGCTGCAATTTATATAAAATCTATAGGTAGATCAGGAGAGATTAGGGTAAAACTAGTAGCTTCGAAATCTCGAGTCGCTCCAGTAAAAATTTTAACTATTCCCCGTCTAGAACTTTGTGCAGCGGTATTATTAGTAGACTTAATGAAAATGGTTATTGATTGTTTGAAAATAAATTTTAATAATATTTTCTACTTTTCAGATTCAAGGATAGTTCTTAGTTGGCTGGAAATGGATCCTGCATCGCTGCAAGTTTTTGTTTCGAACCGAATTAATTATATTCAAACAAACAGTTGTTTGCAGAATTGGAAATATATATCCACTTCAATTAATCCTGCAGACGTAGTTTCAAGGGGAATTTATCCCTCTGATATTATTAACAACACCTTTTGGTTTGAAGGGCCTACCTTTATAAAGGAAAATACGTCAGAATTGGAAGATACAAAATCATACCTTCCAATGGAAAATATTCCGGAGATTAAAAAACACAAAATTATTGTACTTTCTTCAATTTTAAAACCCATTTGCGAAACTATTAATCATAGGAATAGTTTTGAATTTCTTCAAAATGTGGTAGCATATATGTTAAAATATAAAAATTTAAAAACCAAACGAGAGAAAAAATCTTGGATCTTTTATAAAAAGGAGTCATTAATTGTCCTTATAAAGGTAATCCAAAAAAGACACTTTTCCGCAGAGATAAGGTTGTTGCAAGCCAAATCTGCAGTCACTTCTTCGTCAAAACTTAAAACGCTTTCACCATTCTTAGACGAGAATGGTATAGTAAGAGTAGGAGGAAGAATTCAAAAGTCAAATCTAGCCTTTGATGCCAAGCATCCAATATTGCTGCCAAGCGCAGACGAGTGGGTGTTTTTGTTAATAGAGCATTTACATAAAAAACATTTACATATGGGTCCACAAGGACTGTTAGCAATCGTAAGACAACAATTTTGGCCTCTGCGAGGTAAAGAGCTCACGCGGAAGGTGGTAAAAAAATGCTTTAGATGCTTCAAAGCAAATCCAAGATCAATACATCAATTTATGGGAAATTTGCCAGAAGACAGAGTTATAAGAACTAGACCGTTTGTGAATGTTGGCATCGATTTTCTCGGTCCTTTACTTATTCATCACAAAATCCGAGGCAAAAGGCCAGATAAGGCTTACGTTTGCGTTTTTGTTTGTTTCTCAACCAAAGCAGTGCACTTAGAAGTAGTTTCGGATATGACATCAGCTTCATTTATTGGTGCACTAAAAAGATTCGTTGGACGTCGAAGTTGTCCATTAAAAATTTATTCTGACAATGGCACAAACTTTGTTGGAGCGGCCAACAGTTTAAACGAACTAAACGTTCTATTAAGAGATGATAATCCCTTGCTGGAGAATTTTTGTGGAGAAAGGGAAATCGAATGGATAAACATACCAGCTAGATCACCACACATAGGGCGTTTATGGGAGGCTTGCGTTAAATCCGTTAAAAAACATTTCTATCGTATTACGGATGGCACAATGACCTTTGAAGAATTGTGCACTCTCATGGTGCAAATTGAAGCTGTTTTAAATTCAAGGCCCATAACACCACTTTCAGATGATCCTAATGACTTGCAAGTTCTTACCCCAGGTCACTTCCTTATTGGTGAATCTTTCACCACTTTTAGAGACTCTGAGGATAATAAAAGCTATAAAGACATTCGAGAGCACTGGAAGGTAGTGTGCTTTAACACACAAGAGTTTTGGGAAAGGTGGTCCAAGGAATATCTATCAGAACTACAAAAAAGATATAAATGGCAAAATCCCTCTAACAACATTAAAGAAGGTACATTAGTTCTTCTTAAAGAGGATAATGTTCCACCAATGAATTGGAGAAGGGGCAGGGTAGTAAATACATCACTTGGTAAAGATGGTCTTTGTCGAATAGTAGATATTAGGACAAGCAATGGAGTCTCAAAAAGGTCAATTCACAATGTTTGTCCTTTTCCAAATGAGGAAGAAATCAATCCGAAGAATTGCTTTAAACAAAATAATTTAGACGAAATCAAAAATGTTAATCATAATGCTAAGACTTTAAATGTAGTTCCTAAATTTAAGAATGATAAAAATTGTAAAAGAATAAAGAACAAAAACTGTCTATTGACTATTTTAAGCTTATTATTAGTTCTCCCTCAAGCTCTAAGTTTTGAGTTAAAGACCTTGACAGACCAATCTGGATTATTCTTCGAAGAGCAAGGAGTCGTTAAACTGCAAAAATCGTCATGGTCTCTTATAGCCTTCATCAACCTCACTACATATATCAACAGATATGAGGATGTCAGCAAATCAGTTACACAAATACGATGGATATGTACTAGAGAAGATCTTAAAGAATCAAGCAGCAGCCAGAATATCCAAGAACAGTTACGCAGAAAAATGGTCATTATAACCAGCAATCACAAATTTATCGTCGGCGATCGTAGAGGAAGACGAAAAAGAGCACCCTTAAGCTTTATTGGAGCGATTCAGCATGCACTTTTTGGAGTAATGGATGAAGAACATGCGGAAATCTTAGAGGAGAAAGTTAAAAGGACAAGCAAAAGTGAAGCATATTACTTGCAGTTACTTAATAACATGTCATCGATACAAGATATCACCTCAAACATAATCAAGAGGCAACATGACCATTTACAAGATCAGTTTTTGAAGGTACAAGGAAATTTTGAAATTGTTATGGAGAAGCTAAATCGAAGTGAAGGCTTACAACAGCTTAATCTCGGGGTTCTGTATGCCTTTTTGATAATGGATGAATTTCAAAATTTCCAAGAAGAAATTAAACAAGCAATGTTGAAGACACAAAGCAACACTCAGCAATACATCATATCTCCTGATCAACTTCAAGAACATCTACACAAAATAAAACTTCAACTACCATACGATTTGAAACTACCCGCAGAAGGATTAAGCGACCTGTACAATGTCTTTGAAATAAGCGCGCAAGGTACGAGAGAATTCATCCTGTTTGAAATAAAAATTCCCTTGGTCCATCGCGAAGGCTTTACTATATATGAAGTGCACCCTTATCCAACATTTCATGAATCACGATTTGTTAGTATTCAAACGAGCTTTAACCATTTGCTTCTAGGAGATTCAAGAAAAAGATATTATAATCTCAGAGATGTTGACTTTCTGCAATGCAAAAATATGAATTCTGGCACAGCGTGGATATGCCCACAGTCGCAGCCAATTTACAATATTGGTAACTCAGCACCTTGTGAAGTGGAGCTGTTGTTGAAGAAGAATATAATGCCTCTAACCTGTGTGATCAAGATAAATCCACCATCGTCAATTTGGATACAATTAAAGGCTGCAAATACATGGCTCTATTCCGTAATGGCTGAGGAGACAATAGAAGTTGAGTGTCACAATTTGCGAACGTCACAGACGATCAAGAAGCAAGGAATTATTCAATTGGACGCTGGTTGCCATCTTTATTCAACTGATGTAACACTTGTAGCTTTTAATAAAGTTCGACAGAACGTCACTTATGTAAATCCTGCAGTCAACATAACTTGGTTATTACCAAAACTGAATTCTAAAATTTTGAAGGATGTATCCACAACGATCGCTATTGAAGATATTCCTAAAACACAACCGAAATTGTTCGGACTTCCGATTGACTTCGACTTGGACGCCCATAATGCAACACACTATGAAATTAGCATAGTTACATGGATCGTGCTGATTGTAGTGGTAATCATAATCGCCAAATGAATTCAACAATTCTGCCAGCTCCCAACGAGGTTCTTACCTGCCAGTATCGCGCTTGCACCAGTACATTGATTGACACATTTAACATGCTGTCAATGGCGGGAGTATGTTTAGTTAAGTTAGTTCTAAGAATTTGTATTTCTCATATGTTTAGTTAAGTTAGCTCTAAGAATCTGTATTCCCATATTGGGTACATATCTATAGTTTATAACGGTATAGAATATAGATTAAGATAAAGCAAAAAGCGACGCGAAGCCGCCGCATGTTGATCCTTTTGTGAGACAATAAACGCATTTATTACTCATGTCCACCATCCGTGATGTTTATGATGTAGACAATAAATGCCTGCTCGTTTCGCTGTTTGTTTTATCTTCTTCCATATTTATTTTAAGATAGCTGGTAATTAGGCCTAAGACAAAATAGATATAAGAATAAATAAATGTATGTTGTTAAGATAGACATATTTAGAATTGTAATGTAGAGGTAATTACATTAGAATAAAACAGAATACGTTGTACCACCGAAGGGATAAGTTGTGTTTTCCTTGATTCAGAGTGTCGACCTAAGTTTTCAGCGGTTTTTTCAATGATAATGATAATGATAATGATAATGATAATGATAATGATAATGATAATGATAATGATAATGATAATGATAATGATAATGATAATGATAATGATAATGATAATGATAATGATAATGATAATGATAATGATAATGATAATGATAATGATAATGATAATGATAATGATAATGATAATGATAATGATAATGATAATGATAATGATAATGATAATGATAATGATAATGATAATGATAATGATAATGATAATGATAATGATAATGATAATGATAATGATAATGATAATGATAATGATAATGATAATGATAATGATAATGATAATGATAATGATAATGATAATGATAATGATAATGATAATGATAATGATAATGATAATGATAATGATAATGATAATGATAATGATAATGATAATGATAATGATAATGATAATGATAATGATAATGATAATGATAATGATAATGATAATGATAATGATAATGATAATGATAATGATAATGATAATGATAATGATAATGATAATGATAATGATAATGATAATGATAATGATAATGATAATGATAATGATAATGATAATGATAATGATAATGATAATGATAATGATAATGATAATGATAATGATAATGATAATGATAATGATAATGATAATGATAATGATAATGATAATGATAATGATAATGATAATGATAATGATAATGATAATGATAATGATAATGATAATGATAATGATAATGATAATGATAATGATAATGATAATGATAATGATAATGATAATGATAATGATAATGATAATGATAATGATAATGATAATGATAATGATAATGATAATGATAATGATAATGATAATGATAATGATAATGATAATGATAATGATAATGATAATGATAATGATAATGATAATGATAATGATAATGATAATGATAATGATAATGATAATGATAATGATAATGATAATGATAATGATAATGATAATGATAATGATAATGATAATGATAATGATAATGATAATGATAATGATAATGATAATGATAATGATAATGATAATGATAATGATAATGATAATGATAATGATAATGATAATGATAATGATAATGATAATGATAATGATAATGATAATGATAATGATAATGATAATGATAATGATAATGATAATGATAATGATAATGATAATGATAATGATAATGATAATGATAATGATAATGATAATGATAATGATAATGATAATGATAATGATAATGATAATGATAATGATAATGATAATGATAATGATAATGATAATGATAATGATAATGATAATGATAATGATAATGATAATGATAATGATAATGATAATGATAATGATAATGATAATGATAATGATAATGATAATGATAATGATAATGATAATGATAATGATAATGATAATGATAATGATAATGATAATGATAATGATAATGATAATGATAATGATAATGATAATGATAATGATAATGATAATGATAATGATAATGATAATGATAATGATAATGATAATGATAATGATAATGATAATGATAATGATAATGATAATGATAATGATAATGATAATGATAATGATAATGATAATGATAATGATAATGATAATGATAATGATAATGATAATGATAATGATAATGATAATGATAATGATAATGATAATGATAATGATAATGATAATGATAATGATAATGATAATGATAATGATAATGATAATGATAATGATAATGATAATGATAATGATAATGATAATGATAATGATAATGATAATGATAATGATAATGATAATGATAATGATAATGATAATGATAATGATAATGATAATGATAATGATAATGATAATGATAATGATAATGATAATGATAATGATAATGATAATGATAATGATAATGATAATGATAATGATAATGATAATGATAATGATAATGATAATGATAATGATAATGATAATGATAATGATAATGATAATGATAATGATAATGATAATGATAATGATAATGATAATGATAATGATAATGATAATGATAATGATAATGATAATGATAATGATAATGATAATGATAATGATAATGATAATGATAATGATAATGATAATGATAATGATAATGATAATGATAATGATAATGATAATGATAATGATAATGATAATGATAATGATAATGATAATGATAATGATAATGATAATGATAATGATAATGATAATGATAATGATAATGATAATGATAATGATAATGATAATGATAATGATAATGATAATGATAATGATAATGATAATGATAATGATAATGATAATGATAATGATAATGATAATGATAATGATAATGATAATGATAATGATAATGATAATGATAATGATAATGATAATGATAATGATAATGATAATGATAATGATAATGATAATGATAATGATAATGATAATGATAATGATAATGATAATGATAATGATAATGATAATGATAATGATAATGATAATGATAATGATAATGATAATGATAATGATAATGATAATGATAATGATAATGATAATGATAATGATAATGATAATGATAATGATAATGATAATGATAATGATAATGATAATGATAATGATAATGATAATGATAATGATAATGATAATGATAATGATAATGATAATGATAATGATAATGATAATGATAATGATAATGATAATGATAATGATAATGATAATGATAATGATAATGATAATGATAATGATAATGATAATGATAATGATAATGATAATGATAATGATAATGATAATGATAATGATAATGATAATGATAATGATAATGATAATGATAATGATAATGATAATGATAATGATAATGATAATGATAATGATAATGATAATGATAATGATAATGATAATGATAATGATAATGATAATGATAATGATAATGATAATGATAATGATAATGATAATGATAATGATAATGATAATGATAATGATAATGATAATGATAATGATAATGATAATGATAATGATAATGATAATGATAATGATAATGATAATGATAATGATAATGATAATGATAATGATAATGATAATGATAATGATAATGATAATGATAATGATAATGATAATGATAATGATAATGATAATGATAATGATAATGATAATGATAATGATAATGATAATGATAATGATAATGATAATGATAATGATAATGATAATGATAATGATAATGATAATGATAATGATAATGATAATGATAATGATAATGATAATGATAATGATAATGATAATGATAATGATAATGATAATGATAATGATAATGATAATGATAATGATAATGATAATGATAATGATAATGATAATGATAATGATAATGATAATGATAATGATAATGATAATGATAATGATAATGATAATGATAATGATAATGATAATGATAATGATAATGATAATGATAATGATAATGATAATGATAATGATAATGATAATGATAATGATAATGATAATGATAATGATAATGATAATGATAATGATAATGATAATGATAATGATAATGATAATGATAATGATAATGATAATGATAATGATAATGATAATGATAATGATAATGATAATGATAATGATAATGATAATGATAATGATAATGATAATGATAATGATAATGATAATGATAATGATAATGATAATGATAATGATAATGATAATGATAATGATAATGATAATGATAATGATAATGATAATGATAATGATAATGATAATGATAATGATAATGATAATGATAATGATAATGATAATGATAATGATAATGATAATGATAATGATAATGATAATGATAATGATAATGATAATGATAATGATAATGATAATGATAATGATAATGATAATGATAATGATAATGATAATGATAATGATAATGATAATGATAATGATAATGATAATGATAATGATAATGATAATGATAATGATAATGATAATGATAATGATAATGATAATGATAATGATAATGATAATGATAATGATAATGATAATGATAATGATAATGATAATGATAATGATAATGATAATGATAATGATAATGATAATGATAATGATAATGATAATGATAATGATAATGATAATGATAATGATAATGATAATGATAATGATAATGATAATGATAATGATAATGATAATGATAATGATAAGAAAGTTAAATGTACGTTAATCGTATTGCACGGCTACAATGTGAAGTAGCAGCTGCAGCACAGAGAAGTTGAAGTCGACTGAATTTGAACTTCACGAACGTGCTGCAATGAAAAACAACAACAAACGAAATGGCGGACACGATTTTTGTTTGAGTTCAGTGCTACACCATTGTATTCGTGAATGCTGCTTAATGAGTTACTTTTTTTGACATTTACTCCGACGCTAAGTGCTACTGCTGCAGCTTCACCATTTTGCGCAGCCAGTTAAGCATAGTTGAAGAGTTGACAACAAACCAGATATGACCTTTCCATTTGGCATGTGTGTCCGTAACGTAGAGCGCAAAACAAAACAAAAATGCAAGGGCGATGTGTGTTCGTGACGTAGACGAAACAAAAATGAGAACGTGAAGGCGCTAGGTTTGAATTCGATACAACCGTTAACATTTTATGGCCATTTGAAAAAAAGACGATAAGACCAGATCTCCGTAATTAGCATTTCTTTCCAAAAACAAAAAACGCAGTTCTCTTAAGAACACTAAAAGAATATAACACACAAAGTTTAATCAAAATCGTTAGAGCCGTTTTTGAGCAAATAAGAAAAAAACCAAAAAAAGTTGGCTAAAAGTGAACGGCTCGTTGTATGGGAGCTACCATTTAGAAAGCCTTCACTGAAAAATTTACAAAACCATCCTGTAGAACACTATAAAGAACGATGCCAATCGATGTTTGAGTCAATTCAATCAAGTCGTTGCGAACTTACGGCCATTTGAAAATAGCCGTTTAAACCAGATTTTCGTTACCATCATTTAAGCCAAAAACGAACAACGCTTGTTTGTTAGAAATATCTTAGGTAAGTTAAGTTCTGAGTTTAATCAAAATCGTTAGAGCCGTTTTCGAGTAAATTCAAAATGAAAAAAACCGTTACATAAAAGGTACCAGCTTTGAGCCGGGCTAAAACGAAATAAAAAAACCTCGACAAAGGTTTTTCTTCAAACTGCTATATATACCAAGTTTGAAGAAAGTCTGTCAAGCCGTTTAGGCTATAGCATATGACATGAAAAAGCGCACATCAACACAACCGTACAGACAGACCGACGGACGGTATGGCGAAAACCACTTTTTTGGGCTTCTCTATCATCACAAATAAGCATACAGCCTTTTAACTTTTTATGAACAACATTAGCAGGTTCTCCGCTGTCGTTTATTGAAATAGAAAAATTATCAAATCAATCTGGGGTGGAATCGGCTAAGGTGATTTGTGATATGTGATAGTCACAATATACAAATTTCGTCTGGCTAAGGTGATTGTCACATGTGAGAATCACATTTTTGTGACTTTTTCTTGTGACAGCTATTTAGGTGTCACTTGCATACAAAAATAATAATAAATAAAAAATAAACCTCTGACGCTGACTTATAAAACAAAATTATTTGCTTTTGCTGTCAAAGATTTGTCAAAGATCTATACTAATGTTGTTTTCGATTGGGAGAAATTAGTTTCTCCTCATAAAAAATAAAAACAATAAAAAAAAAAAACAGAAATGAACATTTTTTTAATTGAGATATTTTTCTGAAACGCGTATATGTTGTGAGCAATCACGTGAAGTGGCAACTAAATTAATCTTTTCTAAATAAATACATAATTGTCACGTCCCTTAATGTAAATTATATATTAAAATTGTTCGAATTGTTTAATTTGAAATACAAAATATATAGAAACTGTGACGTTCGTATATATGCGCCTTCAGACCGCATATTTCATAAAAAGCAGAAGAGGTAAGACTCGCAAAACACAACTCCGAAGAGAAACGATTTGTCTTCGGAGTTCTCTCCAATTGCCCAACGGAAAATGACATAATGAAAATAAACAAAATTCCGGTGATCACATTATGCAGACGCACAAAATTATTTTATCACATGTGATTGTCAGAAATGTGACAATCACAAATCACATTAGCCGATTCCACCCCTGGATTATGGCGCATACCGCAAAGGTTTTATTTTGCACATACGCCAAGATTGCATTTTGAGTAATCAGTAACACGACAACCCTTAGCAATACCTTGTTTACTTAGGTTGGGTCACACAGACTTTTATGACATATATCGTACATAAGCTATTGTCAACAGCATCAAGCATTAGAGCATAAAGATAAAAACAGGTTAACAAGTTTTGTACGTAAACTTAAAAAAAAAAAAATTGCTGGGGGGGCGCCAAATTCAACTTTTGCCCGCCTTTGAACAAATCCTAGATCCGGCGCTGAGTAGATAAGAAATGAGTTAACGCGAAACGACTGAAAAAAAATAATAAAAAAAATGCATTCTCAAAAGATAAAGAAAAATTTATACACAAATCTGATTGGTTAAGAAATATCGGCATTTTTGTTTTTGTTTTTAAGGGTTTTTTCCCTTTTTTTATTCTAAAACATTCGGAAAAAAATGTATAAAAGGTAAATTTTGAATATGAAGCAGTGCATTCTGTTTTTGTGAATAAGACAACCAAGTTCGCTTTCGTTGAATTTTTCTTTGAAAATCTGTTTTCGTTAGTTATTAAAAAATCAAGTTCGATTTTGTGTTTTTCTGTTTTCTTTTTTGAATTTTATTTAAAAAACTAATTTCTAAAAATGTTTAATTGTAAAAACTGTGGAGTATCATTCACTAAAAAGCGGAGTTTGATAAGACACGTCATCAGTATCCATGGTGATGAAAAAAAAATATTTAAATGTAACATAATATGTGAAAAAGTCATGTCGAGGAAGGACATACTTAATAGGCATATTAAAAATGTGCATTCAGCAGGAGCTGTTGTAGCGAATGAAAGAAGCGCTAGAAAAAGGGAACATTCTCCTCAACCTTCAACATCTAAAGCGATATTGAACAAAAAACCAAGAATAATTGCTAAAAGGTATTGTCATATCTGTGAAGAAGATGTTGTGGAATGGAGCGAGCATAATAAAAAAGCTTCACATAAAACGCTAGTTCAACAGCTGCTTTCGGAAAAAGATGGTGAGGGTTCTCCTCAAACTACATATTGCTACATCTGTGAGGAGGATGTCGAGGAGCGAAAAATGACACATCACCAAAGAAAATCTTCACATAGAGCACTGGCTATGCAGCTCCTGACTGAGAATGTAAGTGTAATAAGTGGAGCTTTCAAAAATCGAATTAAAACTTATTGCATAAAGATTGTCGATGAATCAATCTTAGATGTGAATGTTTTGTTTGACGAAAATAAATGTCTTATCAAAGAGTTGCTGGAAAACGAGATAGGCATTTTAGGCGCATTGAAGCTTTCGGTGATTTCGTGAAGTCCAACAATATAGTCCTGATGAGTTGATTTCGGATGTGAAAAATATTCAAAAAAAAATGCGTGTGGTGCTGAGTGAAAGTGAAATAGATGCAAAGCTTCAACAATTTATTGATGAAATAAAAGTGAAATTAGAGGAATTTCAGGAAAAAGAGAGCGGATGGGCTTTGCTTTCATTTCTCAGAATCGAAATTAACATCAATAAATACCAACCTATTGGAGGATCATCCTATTTTGAATTGCCGGCCAAAATAATAAACAAAAAAGCATGCATAAACGTTCAAAACAACGATGAGTACTGTTTTAAATGGTCTATTATAGCTGCTTTCGCAGAAAGAATATCTAATCCTCAAAACACTGAATCATATCCATGTAAATATAACATTGCTGATGAAACAATAGATGCATTTAATCAACTCGTAAGCTTCAAAGACTTGCAATTCCCTCTGGCTGTAAAAGATGTTAAAATATTCGAGGAAAACAAAGCTGAGATAAGTGTGAATGTGTTTGGTTATGAGATGACTAATACAAATAATGATATACAAATAATTGGTCCATTCTATCATACCCAAAAGGAGCAGAGTAAGCATAAAAATTTGCTCTTTTGTGAGAATGAGGAGGGACTTACTCATTATGTTCTTATTAAAAACATCACGATTAATCAGTTCTCAATTAAAAAAAAAAAAAAAAAAGTTGAATCTTTGTAATGGTTGTCTACAATCTTTTGCTGATGAAGCTTCATTAAAAAAACATAAAAACGAATGTTGCAAGATTGTTACAATGATGCCAGAGGGAGATAAGTCCTCAATAAAGTTTGAAAAGCATGGAAAGAAGTTGGAAGTACCATTTGTAGTTTACGCTGACTTCGAGTCCATTTTACAGCCGATAAACCATCAACAGCCCAACCCGGATTTTTCTTCAACAACTGGTGTTCAACAGCATGTGCCCTGCGCTTTTTCTTATTTTATTAAATGTACATTTGATGAAAAGTTTAACACACAGAAGACATTTGTTGGTAAGAATTTAAATATAAATATGATAATATTTCCAAATAAACATATTTATAATAATTGTCAATTTTTCTATTTTAGGTGAGAATTCATCAGACAAATTTGTGGAAATGTTGGTGGAAGAATTGACGAATTTATATCAAGAAGTCATCAAAAACCCAAAACCGATGCCCATTTTGACCATAGCCGAAGATTTCAGACAAAGACATTCGCCAACATGTCATATATGTAAGAGTAGTTTTAAGAATTCAGATTTAAAGGCAAGAGATCATTGTCACTTCACCGGGTTGTATAGAGGACCCGCTCACGTTCAGTGTAATTTAAATTTCCAAACACCGAAATTTTTCCCCGTCTTCTTTCATAATTTTTCGGGGTATGATTGTCATCTTTTTATAAAAAGTCTTTCTAATATCAACGGAGAAATTTCAATAATTCCATTGAACAAAGAAAATTATATTTCTCTTTCTAAACGAATTTATTTAGATGCTAAAAACACTTTCGAGATACGATTTTTAGATTCGAATAGGTTTCTTCAGTCGAGCATCTCATCTTTAGCAAAGAATTTATCATCTAATGATTTAAAAAATACTAAAAGTGTTTTCCAAGACAATATATCATTTAATTTAATGCAAAGAAAAGGTGTATTTCCATATAATCATTTAGATTCATGGTAACGATTTGAGGAAACCTCTTTACCATCAAAATCAAAATTTTATAACAAAATGATTGATGAAGAATGTTTAGTTGAGGACTATAAACATGCTCTTAATGTATGGGATCACTTTAAGTGTAAAAAACTTGAAGATTATATGGTTCTCTATCTTAAGAGTGATGTGCTTTTATTAGCAGATATATTTGAAAGTTTTAGGAAACTTTGTATTTCAATCTACGAACTTGATCCTTGTCATTATTTTACAGCTCCTGGGTTATCATGGGACGCTATGCTCAAAACAACTAATATCAAGTTGGAGCTTTTAACTGATGTCGACATGTACAATTTTTTTAAAACTGGAATTAGAGGTGGTTTGTGTCAATGTAGTCACAGAAATGCTGTGGCTAATAATTAATACATATCTAGCTATAATCCAAACCTAGAATCGGAATACTTAATGTATCTTGATGCTAATAACTTATACGGATGGGCTATGTCACAACCCTTACCATATGGTAATTTTCAGTGGGATAATCCTCAGATTTATACATCTGAATACATCTCCAACATTAAAGGTGATAATGTTGGATATGTATTGGAAGTAGATTTAGATTATCCATCGAGTATTCATGACTCACATAATGATCTTCCATTTTGTCCTGAAAATTTAACCACCCCAGGATGTAAAATTCCCAAGTTAGTTGCTCACTTGAATTCAAGGAAAAATTTCAAAACTCATTTAAGAAATTTACAGCAATGTATTTCACATGGATTAATTTTAAGAAAAGTACATAGAGTCATGAAGTTTAGTCAGTCGAACTGGCTCCAAAAGTATATTTCTCTGAACACCGAAAAAAGAAAAGTTGCCAGGAATAAGTTCGAGAAAGACTTTTTCAAATTAATGAACAATAGCGTCTATGGTAAAACCATGGAAAATGTTGAAAAGCGTAGAAATGTGAAGATTGTTTCAGAATGGAGTGCGCATAGAAACCAATTTTCAGCAAGAAAGCTGATTGCGCACCCCAATTTTCATAGTAGTAGCATATTTAAACCGAATATGTGTGCTATTGAGATGAAGAAAGGAAGTGTTAAACTAGATAAACCAATTTATTTAGGTTTTACCGTTTTAGAACTCTCAAAGTGGTTAATGTATGATTTTCATTATGATTATATGAAGCCAAAATTTAGTAATTAAATTCGTTTGAACTATATGGATACAGACTCTTTTATCTATTCCATATTTACAGACGACTTTTATGCTAAAATCTATGATGATGTAATTAATCCTGAGAGATCTAGGTTTGACACTTCTGAGTATCGGGTGAACAACATTCATAATTTCCCTTTAAATAATGGCAAGGTGATAGGGCTTTTAAAAGATGAAAATAATTCGAGGATAATGACTGATTTTGTAGGACTAAGGGCTAAATTATATTGTTTTGGGATTGATACCGGTGAAGTGACAAAAAAAGCCAAGGGAATAAAAAAATATATAACTAATAATTTAGAATTAAGACACTATAGAAATTGTTTAATTAAGAAACGAGATATTTATAGAACTATGTATAAATTTAGAAGTAAGCAACATTTGATGTGCACACAAATGATAAATAAAAAAACCTTGAGTTGTAATGATACAAAGAGGTTTATAGGTGAAGATGGTAAAAGCACATATGCTTGGGGCCATACAAATATACCACATATTTAAAAGTGAAAATCATTTCAACTCAAGGTAATAAAAAAATATAAAAATTAATTTGTTTTTTTTTAATCGCAATAAGAATCGTATTTTTATCTTCAAAATAAAAATGTATTTTAGCGTTAAAGTAACATAAAAAAGGAGTCTCTATATTGTTTCTACCTAATAAAAAAAAAAAACAGGTACCAAAGCATCCTTTTGAATTTTAGTTATCGATCCTCAGCACACACACACACACACGGAGTTCCATCATATTATTATGGTTCATTATTTGGAGATCCACCTTTTCCTTTTTAGAGTTAAGAAAAAATTAAATAAGAAAAAAAAGAAAAAACAAAAAAAAATTTGTATATAAAAAACTGTTTTTATTCATTTAAACATATTCGTCTCTTATTGGCTAATAAAAAAATAATTTTATATTTCAAAAGAAAAAACCAAATTTTGTATTCATTTCGCTCTTATTCGTTAATTTTTCTTATTTCTAGTTTAACAGATCTTCCCATTGGACCTTTGTATATGATACAGTATGATCCTGTTTTAATATTGATCATTTCAACTGCCTTTTCAGTTAATTTGTTGTAGCGGGCTGGAAGGAATACCTATGAAAGAAAAATCATATTTAAAATTTTCTATCAAATTTAAAAAAAATAATTTACTGACATCGTTTGTACCCAGATCGACAACTAATTGCGTTCCAAATTTAGTTTGGATCCTTCTCATGCTTATTATTGGATAGCAATGATTTTGCTCTAAGTTTTTTATATTAATCACAGTATTAAAACTGTTTCCAACTTCAATTTCTTTTTCAAATTCTTGAGACATGGTTTAATAATATTGATTTTTCAGATTATAATAATAAAATTTCATCTCAAACAGTTGAATTTATACGGATTTTATTTTTTTGTTCTCTCTTTTTTTAGCTTCTTAGGGGGAAAGTTTATTAGTTTGTTTCTTCTTTTTCATGTTTTAAGTGTTTCTATTTCTGGAAAATTGATTTTTTTTTCGTTCTCCTTTTTTTTTTACCTTCTTAGGACAAGTTTATACGTGTTTTGTTTTTTTTTTTTGTTTTCCTTCATTCTTAATATTTTTTATGTGCTTCTATTCCTAGAAAAACAGATTCTTTTTCTAACAGCTGCAGGTGTTTCTCATAAATCATGTATGTTTTCGAACTTCTCCAGTTAAGGGACTGTACTCAATAATACGATCATGTATGATCATGCAATATATTGAAGTATTTGCTGGTACAGCTACGTTTGTTTTGATTTCAAGTTTTACATCTACAGGAGCCGACTTGATGGACTCGTTTTGTCTGGAACAATCAATTACAATAATTGGAGCAGTTTCCTTATATTCTTCACGTGATAAGAGTGGTTGCGATTGTTTGCTGCAAAAGGATTGTTGAAATCGGCTGTACATATCATAGAGAACAGCGTATCGGTCAGTGGTAAAATCAACATTCAAATCTTCACGCGGATATGACTCAGAGTTCAAATGTATCTTAACGTTTCTCAACGTGCAGTGATCAAATTTGCTAGCATCCTTATCTTTTTGATTTTTTCTGTTTGTTTGTAGTCCAGTTTGCACGGCTGAAATTAGTTTCGTCAAAGTTGAATCTTTTGTGTTTAGTTTTTCAAAATGGTAAGTGATTTTTGTGTTGTATATTCAAATGTTCGTGGGCTAAGAAAGAATTTCTTTTCTGTGTACGCCCATACTGTGCAATACAGGCCAGCTGTTTTGGCATTAAGTGAAACCCAGGTTGGACAGAATACTGATTTATCAGAATTTTGTTTGTTTGGATATAACTTAGTGCCATTACTTTTTTCCCACCATGGTCTTGTCGTTTATGTTAGGAATGATATTGCTTGCCAGAGCCTTCCCCAATATGGGCATTGTTCTAATACGAACTTTAATTTCCTGTGGCTCAAATTCACTGTCCGCAAGCATATCATTCATTACTGTTTTCTTTACAGGAGTCCGAATCTTGACAGCATGTCTACTTGTGATGAGTTAGATGTTTTGTCAGATTCAATTTCCCGAATTGTTTCCCATTGTCCTCACACTGAAGTCGTGATTACGGGCGACTTCAATGTACACAATTCAAGTTGGCTCCGATATTCTGGCCAGACAACACTCGAAGGAAGGTATACCGAGATCTTTGCTGAGTATAACCATCTTACCCAAGCATGTCGATGAGCCTACTCGTATACCGGATGTTGATGGGCATTCCACCCATACTCTTGACTTGTTCCTTACTTCCCATCCTGATAAATATACTATTAAAGTAACTTCTCCATTTGGCACCTCGGACCATTGTGTCATTTCAGCTAATTTCTCGATCTCCAACCATCCAGTTAAAGAAAAAATTCCCACTAGGGCCGTTTGGCAATACGAGAAAGCCAACTGGGACGGTCTGAATAATTTCTTTCGCAACTTTAACTGGTCATTATGCTTCCTCGATAATGACATTGATGCCAGTGCTGAAATGATTACAGAAGTGATTTTTCTTGGAATGAGAACTTTTGTCCCTCACAGAACAAAATGTATCAAACCAAAAGAAAAGTCTTGGTTTACTGAAGAGTGTAAAGAAGCTATCAGGTTGAAAGAAGTAAGCTTCCGATCCTACAAAGCCAACCCAACTGAGGAAAATCGGAAGAAACACAAACAAGTTAGGAACTCGTGCAACTCCGTTATACACTAAACGAAATTTTTACATGATCAGAAGTTACGGCAAAAAATTCTGCAATGTCCCAAAGGCAGTAAAAACTTCTGGTCATTTGTAAAAAACGTCAAGAACTCAACGTCATCATCAGTTCCAACGCTCATCGTCGACGATGAACCTATTGTCAGCTCTTCAGAGAAGGCGAATATGCTCGCAGCTCATTTTGCTGCAAGTTCTACGTTGCCTGCAAGCAACAATGCCCCTCCTGTACTTGAGAACGTTAATTTATCTATGGGACAGATATTTTTCCGCACTCGTACAGTAGCAAGAGTACTTCAAGATCTTGATATACACAAATCCGCTGGCCCGGATGGTATACCCCCTATTCTTCTGAAGAAGTGTTCTTCATCGCTGGCAAAACCACTGCGTAAGCTTTTTCGTCGCTCCTATCGTTCAGGAATCTTTCCTAGTAGATGGAAAACAGCATTTGTCCAGCCCGTCCCAAAAAAGGTGACTCCTCCTCCCCCTCCTCCTACCGACCAATTGCACTTACGTCCCTTCTTTCCAAGGTCATGGAAACGCTGATAAATCGTCAGCTCAAGAAATATCTCGAAGATCGGGAGCTTTTAAATGACCGGCAATACTGCTTTCGCAGCAATCGTTCCACTGGTGATCTGATGGCATATCTCACCGAACAGTGGAACAAATCTGTGCATCGCTTTGGCGAAAGCAAGATTATTGCGCTTGATATTTCAAAGGCATTTGATAGAGTTTGGCATGAAGCTCTTTTATCGAAAATGCGTGCATTTGGTATCGATGATACTCTTATTCGTTGGATTAGAAGCTATCTTCTGGACCGATCAATACAAGTTGTATTAGACGGTTTCAAGTCTGATCTCCACAAAATAAATGCTGGTGTGCCCCAGGGCTCCGTTCTGTCTCCGACTCTCTTTCTCATTTTTATAAATGATCTCTTGTCTGTGACTTCTAATCCATTAAATTGTTTTGCTGACGACTCAACCCTCAGCTTTTCGTATACGTTTGATAATTCACGGCCTTCGCCTTCGGACGTGTTATTACAACGAAATCGTATGATAAGCTCGTTAAACTCCGATTTAAACAGCATTGTGAATTGGGGTACTAGAAATCGTGTGGAGTTTAATGCGTCGAAAACTCAATGCTGTCTTTTGTCGTTGAAGCTAAACATACCCCCTATGCCATTATCCATGAATGGTACTTGCATCGAGGAGGCCGAAAAGCTATCAGTACTCGGTATGTGTACCAGTGACAATCTTCGTTGGAATGATCATATACTTGAGATTGCCAAGAATGCTGCAAGATGCTTAGGCTTTCTTAATAGATGCAAGAAATTTTTCACCCCTTCTGATCTGGCTACAATTTACAAATCGTTTATACGCCCTAAACTCGAGTATAACTCCCATCTCTGGGCAGGTGCTTCTCAAACTTTTCTTCACCTGCTCGACAGAGTTCAGAAAAAAGCGTTAAAATTGATAGGAGAGAGAAGCATTATGGAAACATTTCCGTCACTCGAACATCGTCGAAATGTCTCATGTCTTTCCTTATTTTACAGATTCTTTTACAAAAAATGCTCACTCGAGGTAGCCAGCTGCGTTCCACCCTTTAAACATTTCCCCCGTAATACTCGTCTTGCTAGGAACGCTCATCAGTTTACACTAGAGCCCAATTTCGGACGTACCGTGAAATATAGAGATTCTTTCTTTAGCCGTACAACACGAATGTGGAATGGATTGCCTGGCACAATTTTTCCTTGCCATTTTGATCTTCAAACATTCAAGATCAATGTTCATCGACACCTCCTTTCCCTTCCTTCCTAACTTCCTATCGCTCGCGCTGTGACTTATCATTAAAAGGGCTATAACAAACCCCTTGAGCGCGTGTGCATTATAAAAAAAAAAAAAAAAAAATTATAATATATCTAGGTTTTTCGAATTGACTCGAAGTTTTAATGGTCCAAATATGATGGGTTGCAGCTGGAAGTGTTGGATATTCATACATTTCCCAGTTTCTAAAATGCATTTGAATGGGTTTTGATTGTATTTGTTTAAGTAAGGTAAGCTTTTCAGCATCGGCCAAAGTGATGTGAGGAACTCTCCATTGCATTTTCAGGATTTTAATTTGTATACATTTTCCGACGAAACAAAAGCATTCTCATCAGTTCGAGTACGTATTAAAATCAATTCATTACATGTCTTGCGTTTGCTATAATCCTTTTGTAATCTTCAGCAAATCCTAACAAATTTTAAGTGGTACGCAAAAGTTGAAAGTACCAGATGAGGTCAAAATGATGTCTTTTCCATACCATGATGCATTTTGAAGATATCTGCTTTCATTCTCATTCAAAGATATATAGTTTTTTAATGTTGTTGTGATACCCACATTTTTATTGTATTCAATATCCACACCATTCAATTCATAATGAATTTCCTCAAAAAGAAAGGCCATAGCATTATTGCATAATTTAGCTGAATCAAAATTACTTCCGTCTAATTTTTTGAGGGTTCCTTCAATGTAAATATAACTTTCGCTAGGTAGAATACACACGTCTTGTTGTTGAATAGAAATACGTATTTCGTCGCTTGTATTGTAAGACTGTAAGAACGGAGAGTAGCTGTGATATTCAAATTTGGAAATGCTATTATCATAACCAGGTGTTTGGGATATATTCAATATTTCACTCATGTTTATTTTTTTTTATTTTATTTTTTATTATTTTATATTTTTATTTTAAAACAAATCCTAAAGACTGAAGAAAAGATTTATTTTCAGATGTGAGCTTTGGTCTTGTCAGTTTTGCTGCTCTTGTAGAACTAACAGAATCGTCACTTTTGCGGTTGATTATATTATTATAAATCAACATTATGAATCACCTAATGGTTTTAAATGTAAACGTATGGTTATTGTTTCTCCTCTAAAATTAATTAAATCTTCGTCCTGGTCAACAAGCTTCAACGAAAGAGAACTTAACTCTTTGACGTTCACTGGTAAATAAATGACATTTCTTGGAACTTCAATGATTTTATATCCAGGTCCTACTTCTGGTGAAAATTCATGTATTGTATGCATTGGTTTGTTATTAAAATATGAACCAGAAATAATATTACACTCAATTCGTATGACATTCACTTTGTTTATGTCAACAGGTAAATCTGAAGTATGCAATAAATCAGCTTTCAAAGATCGTTTACTGAACCCCAATAATTTTCCAATAGATCGATCTTTCCCAAAATGTACAGTCTCTGTACTATCCACTTCACATTGTAATGTATTATTATTAGCTTCAATTTTCATGGAGATAGGAAAATTCATTTCATTTAATTTATCTATATATATAAAAATGAATTGGTGTCTGTTTGTACGCGCCTAACTCGGCTGAATATCATCCGATTTGCATTGGGGTTTTTTTGTTGGGTTTGTATTAAACCAGGTAAACAGATAGCGGAGCCGAATTTTTCAAATTTTGGACGGTAAGTTTTAGAAATCGTTAAAACACAAAATTGCAGAACAAATATCGACAGATTATGACTTTGTTCTTTGTACAAGCATAACTTGGCTAAATATTATCCGATTTGCATGAGGATTTCTTTGTTGGATTTGTCTTGAACCAGGTAAACACACAACGGAGCCGGTTTTTTTTTTTTTTTTTTTTTTTTTTTTTTTTAACGAGTTTCTTCTCCACATGTGCAAGTGACCCGTTCGTTATAGCTGCTCTACTGGAAAATGCTTTGCTATTATATTTGGATGTTCCCGGTCTACCACCACACAATTTACAACTCAAAGTCGGCTCTGTCATCATAATGCTGCGCAATCTGAACCAACCAAAACTATGCAATGGAACTAAGTTTACAGTCATCCAAGTAACAATAATCAAAGGCAAGTTCAAAGGCGAAGAAGTTCTCATTCCAAGAATTCCTTTGATACCAACCGACTTGCCATTCGAGTTTAAGCGGATTCAGTTTCAAGTTCGACCCGCATTTGCCATGACAATTAACAAATCGCAAGGCCAATCGTTACAAGTGTGTGGCCTTAATCTTGAATTCCCTTGCTTTTCACATATACAACTGTACGTGGCGTGTTCGCGTGTCGGAAAGCCATCTGCATTGTTAGTTTATGCACCGGACAACAAAACAAACAACGTTGTTTATCACAAAGCGTTGCAGTGACCTAATCATTTCTGTTTAAATAAAAGTAATTTTAATCAATTTAATATCAATTGTTTAATTCTTTCTTAAGAGAGGCTCGACTTTCGAAAGGGACAATTAGTCAATTTAAGGCAGAACGAAGTTCGCCGGGTCAGCATGGGGATTTTTTGTTGGGTTTGTATTAAACCAGGTAAACGAATAGCGGAGCCGAATTTTTCAATTTTTGAACGGTATTTTTTAAAAATCGTTAAAACAAAAAATTGCGGAACAAATATCACCAAGTAATGACTTTGTTCTTTTACTTGGCTAAATATTATCCGATTTGCATGAGGATTTTTTTTGTTGGATTAGTTTTGAACCAGGTAAACACACAACGGAGCCGGTTTTTTTTTTAATTTAAATTTTTTTTTCACTATCAAAAACAATAAAAATAAGCTAAAAAAATATAAATTGACAAAATTTTTCGATCTTTAATTCAAAAAAAATTAAATAAACGTAAAATTAGTTGAACCTCAATATAGTCCGTAAATTAATTTAACTTTTTAACTTTTAAATAGTATTTTGTTTGGTGACCAACACAGTGTATAAAGGTATCTACTAAGTTACCAAGTGCGAAGTGAAATTTAATGGATTAGTGTTAATTTTTTTTCTTTTTTTTTAAACATTGTGATAACTAAAATTGAGGCTTTAATTTTATCGATAACGAATTTTAATAAGGTATTTTGTGAACGACCTATTTGTGTGTAATGCAATTGGTATAGATGGTTATGCTAATGATATTGTCCCTGCAGGATTTTTCTATAAGTGTCATTATGCCGCCAATAAGACGATCAAACATTGGAGCGCGCAATAAAAACACGAGACGAGTGGCTATTCTGCGTGCGAATGCGAATCAAGAATCACAAGAGGAGATACCCGATCATATGGAAGCAGATCGCGTAGGTGTCATTATGCCACCAATAAGGCAATCAAACATTGGAGCGCGCAATAAAAATACGAGACGAGTGGCTAATCTACGTGCGAATCAAATGGATGAACAGCATGCACATCGCAATGAACAAGTCCGTTTACGAATGACTAACATGCGTGACGCATTTTCACAAGAGGATATAGCCAATCATATGGAAGCAGATCGTGTAGCAAGAGCCACCCGTCGTACAAATGATGATCTAGATGAACGTAACTTTAATCGACGTAAAGAGCGAAGGACACGAGCGCCACCTTATAATTTAAATCGGGCTACATTCAGATATGATTCCACACTAACGTACAATGATCTTCCGTGCGTTAATATTTGGCCATTGAATGTCGTCTGTCAGCATTGCAATGCATTGAAGTTCTCGGCGGAAACGCCTGGGTTGTGTTGTGCAGGAGGAAAAGTAAAATTACCTGTTTTGGCCAACTTCGTACGAGAACCTGCGGACTGTTGATGGTGTGCTGTGTGCCACATTTAGAGAAGCCTGTCAGCGGATGAATTTGCTTGCCAACGACAATCATTGGGACGCAACACTTGCCGATGCTACAGTTTCTGCGCCTGCGACTCAAATTCGTACATTGTTTGCCATCATCATCTCGACATGTTTTCCATCGAACCCCCTCATATTGTGGGGCAAGTACAAGGACAACATGGCTGACGATATTTTGCATCGAGTTCGAAGAACAACATCAAATCCCGAACTTCAAATGCACGATGAGATCCGCAACGAGGCGCTGATATTGATCGAAGACATGTGTATGCTCATGTGCAGCAACCTGTTGAGTAAACTGGGAATGCCAACCCCCAATCGCTCAATGAACGATGCATTTAATAGAGAATTGCAACGCGAGCGAGAATTCGATCAAGACGCTTTGACAGAAACAGTTCGCACCAATGTCCCACTGCTAAATCCCGAGCAAAAGAACGTGTACGACTCTTTGATGAAGGCGGTTGACGACGGTAACGGTGGCATATTCTTCCTGGATGCACCTGGTGGAACTGGCAAAACGTTTCTCCTTTCCTTGATTTTGGCTTCAATTCGGTCAAGATCCGACATCGCACTTGCGGTTGCCTCTTCTGGAATAGCGGCCACGTTGTTGGAAGGTGGTCGCACCGCACATTCAGCGTTAAAATTGCCACTGAATCTGCAGTTGAATGACGAACCAACATGCAATATTTCAAGAAATTCAGCTATGGCACAAGTGTTGAAAACTTGCAAAATTATCATCTGGGATGAATGCACAATGGCACACAAGCGAGCATTGGAGGCTCTTGATTGAACAATGAAAGATTTACGGAACAATGTGAGATGCTTTGGAGGAGCAATGATATTGCTAGCCGGTGATTTCCGTCAAATTTAACCAGTAATCCCGCGATCAACGCCTGCAGATGAACTCAACGCTTGCCTGAAATTATCTTAATTCTGGCGATACAAAAAGAAGCTGCGGTTGACGACGAACATGCGAGTTGCGTTGCAGAACGATCCATCAGCCGATGATTTTGCAAAACAACTGTTTACAATTGGAAATGGTCAAATTACCGTTGATGCTGCAACTGGCCTGATTTCGTTCCCGCTGAATTTTTGTGAATTCACATCATCGAAGGAAGAGCTCATCAGTAAAGTGTTCCCTAACATCGGTCACAATTATTTAAACCACGATTGGCTCAGTGAACGCGCGATATTAGCTGCGAAAAATAAGGACGTCGATGATTTGAATTTCATCATTCAAAATAAAATCGCATTCGTTTTAATCGGTGGATCGCATAATAAATGATGATGAAGCAACAAACTATCCAATTGAATTTTTGAATTCGTTGGATGTTCCTGGTCTACCACCACACAATTTGCAACTCAAAGTCGGCTCTGTCATCATAATGCTGCGAAATCTGAACCAACCAAAATTATGCAATGGAACTAGGTTGACAGTGAAGAAACTCATGAACAACGTCATCCAAGCAACAATAATCAAAGGCAAGCTCAAAGGCGAAGAAGTTCTCATTCCAAGAATTCCTATGATACAGAACGACTTGCCGTTCGAGTTAAAGCGGATTCAGTTTCCCATTCGAATCGCATTCGCCATGACAATTAACAAATCGCAAGGCCAATCGTTACAAGTGTGTGGCCTTAATCTTGAATTCCCTTGCTTTTCACATGGACAACTGTACGTGGCGTGTTCGCGTGTCGGAAAGCCATCTGCATTGTTTGTTTATGCACCGGACAACAAAACAAACAACGTTGTTATCACAAAGCGTTGCAGTGCCCTAATAATTTCTGTTTAAATAAAAGTAATTTTAATCAATTTAATATCAATTGTTTAATTCTTTCTTAAGAGAGGCTCGACTTTGGAAAGGGACATTTAATCAATTTAAGGCGGAACGAAGTTCGCCGGGTCAGCTAGTAGTTAATAAAAGAATAAATGTCATCGATTTCATATGAGCCTGTTGGAATTTCAATAACATGTGCTCCAATATGAGTAGTTAGTTTTAGCGGGTTCTGTAATGTATGGAGATTCGGGCGGATGCACGAATGTGCGGAGTAAATCCTCAATAGGGATGAGACAGACCGTTCTATGCTTGCTGGGAAACGTAAGATGGCTTGGGACAGGTACCTTTTTTTTTTGTTGGTGTTGCTTTGAATCTTTTAAAATGTTTGGTAGGTATAATAAAAATTGATTGATTTATAGCGGTATGGACTAAAAATGCATTTTTGCGGTGCATATGTGAAGTGTCCTTTTAGAATGAATGTTTTTGGTTTAAGATAGGTATCTTTTTATTTTTTTTATTGTTGGTGTTGCTTTGAATTTATAAAAATGTTTGGTAGGTAGGTAATAAAAATGGATTAATTTATAGCGGTATGGACTAAAAATGCATTTTTGTGAAGTGTCCTTTTTTCGATGTGATGTGTTTTTTTTTTTTTTTTTGATTTGAAACAGGTAATTTTTTGGGGGTTGGTTTGACGGAATCAGGTTTGGTTTGGTTGTTTGGTGGATATTTATGAATCAATAAATTAGATAAGTAGATAAGAATAAAGTTAAACCGAAACGATTGAAAAAAAATCAGATATGTAGGTATATGTATGTGTTGAATATGAAGCGTATAACACACATAAGTTAACGTGTATGTATTTTTTTGATTTTGATATAAATACCATGTTTGTTTATCTCAGATCATCAGTTAATTTCAGAAAATTTAAGAATTAAAACAAAAATATTATTTTTATTAATATAATAATGGTTTAATAAATTTTTCTGGGATGGTTAAATAATTTTGGCAATCAGTGCTGGGAGTTCGACGAACTTCAGAGTGAATATTTTGAATGGAACAACATCTTTATTTAAAAAAAATAATATACAATTTTTGTTAATCGTTTTGAGGTATAGATGTCCAAGAATTGTGTTCAGATGGGAAACCAAGCCATTTCAAAATTTTTTGTCCCTTTTTTGGTTTTTAGTACTTTTTCTATGAGGTAGGTATCTGGAAATTTTGTTTTTTATAAATCAAGTTCATAGGAAAAAATCGTTATTTTCTTAGGGGTTGCTTTGACGGGATCATGATTTTTTAAAATAGTAATACAAATTCATTGATTTATAACGGTATGGAGAAAATAATAAAAAAAAATGCATTCATGGAGTAACTACATAATATGTGAGATGTCCTTTTACATTTTAATTTTTTTTATATTCTCACAGATCTGATTGGTTAAGAAATATCGGAATTTTTATTGTTTTGTTTTTAAGGATTATTCGTTTTTTTTTTAATCTTAAACATTCAGAAAAAAAATGTATGAAAGGTAAATTTTGAATATGTAGCAGTGCATTCTGTTTTTGTGAATAAGACAACCAAGTTCGCTTTCGTTGAATTTTTCTTTGAAAATCTGTTTTCGTTAGTTATTAAAAAATCAAGTTCGATTTTGTGTTTTTCTGTTTTCTTTTTTGAATTTTATTAAAAAAACTAATTTCTAAAAATGTTTAATTGTGAAAATTGTGGAGTATCATTCACTAAAAAGCAGAATTTGATAAGACACGTCATCAGTATCCATGGTGATGAAAGAAAAATGTTTAAATGTAACATATGTGAAAAAGTCATGTCGAGGAAGGACATACTTAATAAGCATATTAAAAATGTGCATTCAGCAGGAGCTGTTGTGGCGAATGAAAGAAGCGCTAGAAAAAGGGAACATTCTCCTCAACCTTCAACATCTAAAGCGATATTGAACAAAAAACCAAAAATAATTGCTAATGGGTATTGTCATATCTGTGAAGAAGGTGTTGTGGAATGGAATCATAATAAAAAAGCTTCCCATAAAACGCTAGTTAAACAGCTGCTTTCGGAAAATGATGGTGAGAGTTCTCCTCAAACTACGTATTGCTGTGAGGAGGATGTCGAGGAGCGAAAAATGACAACTAACATATGTGAAAAAGTCATGTCGAGGAAGGACATACTTAACAGGCATATTAAAAATGTGCATTCAGCAGGAGCTGTTGTAGCGAATGAAAGAAGCGCTAGAAAAAGGGAACATTCTCCTCAACCTTCAACATCTAAAGCGATATTGAACAAAAAACCAAGAATAATTGCTAATAGGTATTGTCATATCTGTGAAGAAGATGTTGTGGAATGGAGCGAGCATAATAAAAAAGCTTCACATAAAACGCTAGTTCAACAGCTGCTTTCGGAAAAAGATGGTGAGGGCTCTCCTCAAACTACATATTGCTACATCTGTGAGGAGGATGTCGAGGAGCGAAAAATGACACATCACCAAAGAAAATCTTCACATAGAGCACTGGCTATGCAGCTCCTGACTGAGAATGTAAGTGTAATAAGTGGAGCTTTCAAAAATCGAATTAAAACTTATTGCATAAAGATTGTCGATGAATCAATCTTAGATGTGAATGTTTTGTTTGACGAAAATAAATGTCTTATCAAAGAGTTGCTGGAAAACGAGATAGGCATTTTAGGCGCATTGAAGCTTTCGGTGATTTCGTGAAGTCCAACAATATAGTCCTGATGAGTTGATTTCGGATGTAAAAAATATTCAAACAAAAATGCGTGTGGTGCTGAATGAAAGTGAAATAGATGCAAAGCTTCAACAATTTATTGATGAAATAAAAGTGAAATTAGAAGAATTTCAGGAAAAAGAGAGCGGATGGGCTTTGCTTTCATTTCTCAGAATCGAAATTAACATCAATAAATACCAACCTGTTGGAAGATCATCCTATTTTGAATTGCCGGCCAAAATAATAAACAAAAAAGCATGCATAAACGTTCAAAACAACGATGAGTACTGTTTTAAATGGTCTATTATAGCTGCTTTCGCAGAAAGAATATCTAATCCTCAAAACACTGAATCATATCCATGTAAATATAACATTGCTGATGAAACAATAGATGCATTTAATCAACTCGTAAGCTTCAAAGACTTGCAATTCCCTCTGGCTGTAAAAGATGTTAAAATATTCGAGGAAAACAACCCTGAGATAAGTGTGAATGTGCTTGGTTATGAGATGACTAAAGCAAATAATGATATACAAATAATTGGTCCATTCTATCATACCCAAAAGGAGCAGAGTAAGCATATAAATTTGCTCTTTTGTGAGAATGAGGAGGGACTTACTCATTATGTTCTTATTAAAAACATATCAGGATTAATCAGTTCTCAATTAACAAAAAAGTTAAAAAAGTTGAATCTTTGTAATGGTTGTCTACAATCTTTTGCTGATGAAGATTCAATAAAAAAACATAAAAACGAATGTTGCAAGATTGTTACAATGATGCCAGAGGGAGATAAGTCCTCAATAAAGTTTGAAAAGCATGGAAAGAAGTTGGAAGTACCGTTTGTAGTTTACGCTGACTTCGAGTCCATTTTACACCCGATAAAACATCAACAGCCCAACCCGGATTTTTCTTCAACAACTGATGTTCAACAGCATGTGCCCTGCGCTTTTTCTCATTTTATTAAATGTACATTTGATGAAAAGTTTAACAAACACAAGACATTTGTTGGTAAGAATTTAAATATAAATATAATAATATTTCCCAATAAACATATTTATAATAATTGTCCATTTTTCTATTTTAGGTGAGAATTCGTCAGACAAATTTGTGGAAATGTTGATGGAAGAATTGACGAGTTTATATCAAGAAGTCATCAAAAACCCAAAACCGATGCCCATGTTGACCATAGCCGAAGATTTCAGACAAAGACATTAGTAGTTAGTTTTGGTGGGTTCTGGCGCTCGAGCGGAGCTATGTGCGGATGCATGGATGTGCGGAGTAAATCGGGCGGATGCGCGGATGTGCGGAGTAAATCATCAATAGGGATGAGACAGACCGTTCTATGCTTGCTGGGAAACGTAAAATGGAAGATTGTGTGTTTTTGGCTTGGGACAGGTACCTATTTTTTTATTGTTGGTGTTGCTTTGAATTTATAAAATGTTTGGTAGGTAGGTAATAAAAATGGATTAATTTATAGCGGTATGGACTAAAAATGCATTTTTTTGTAAAGTGTCCTTTTAGATAGAATGTTTTTGGTTTGAGACAGGTATCTTTTTCTTTTTTTCATTTGAAGTAGATATTTTGTCTTTATTTTTATCGTGTGATCATAGCTAGTAAAAATATATATTTTATAAAGGTTTGAAAAAAAAAAACAGAGTGAATATTTTTAATGAAACAACATCTTTATTAAAAAAAAATTATACAATTTTTGTTAATCGTTTTGAGGTATAGATGTCCAAGAATTGTGTTCAGATGGGAAACCAAGCCATTTCACAAATATGTGTCCCTTTTTGGTTTTAAGTACTTTTTCTATGAGGTAGGTATCTGGAAATTTTGTTTTTTGTAATTCAAGTTCATAGAATCCTCCTTTGATGGGATGTCCTTGATAGTCCTCTAATAAATATGTAACGGGATTTGTGTGTTGAACTTTTATTATTTTGAAGATTTCAGTTGTCCAATTGGGGGTGTATCCTTTCTCAAAAACATGCTTATATTTACTTATTCTTACAAAGTCACCAATATGAAGCTTAGGTGTAATATGAATTTTGATATGATTATATGCTGTTGAAAGTATGTGTTCTTCATTTCTAGAATTAACTTCAGATGGACTCATTTTAATAGTGCGATGTCTCGTGGTATTATATGATTTAGTCAGTGATTTTATCATGTCAACCCAACGATATGAGCCATTAGCGCTAAATTCTTTCCACATCATGTTTTTTAAGGTGCGATTGAATCGTTCAACAATGGATGCTTTAAGTGCACTAAATGTAGAGTAATGTTTGATTTTATATGTTTTCATGAGATGTTGAAAAATTGTATTATAAAATTCTTTTCCGTCATCTGTTTGCAGATTCTTTGGGGTGCGTCCTTCATTAAATATGTTTTGCATAGC
Source organism: Platycheirus albimanus (assembly GCA_916050605.2). Taxonomy (NCBI): domain Eukaryota; kingdom Metazoa; phylum Arthropoda; class Insecta; order Diptera; family Syrphidae; genus Platycheirus; species Platycheirus albimanus. Next base: position 167,438,738 of record OU696696.1, on the reverse strand, counting down.
TGCAGTGACATCAACTCCTGTTTTACTTTTGATAGCTATACTCCAAGCAAATTTAGAAAATGTGACTATTACCGTAAGAAGATATCGATAATTATCATTTTCTGATGAATAGGTACCCATTTCCACCAAATCAGCTTGCCATAATTCATCAAGTCCCTTTATAATGACTCGTCTTTTTTTGAAATTTCTTCTTGCAGGTTTATGCAGCTCGTTAACAATGTTTCTCTTACTCATCTTTCAGTTGATTGAAATAAAAATGTAATGTTTTTTCTTTTTATAATAATTTTATTTATTGTAATCTTTTATATAATAACATAAGTTTTTTTATTTTTAATAGTCTATTTTCAATCATGTAGCACGCACATGTATCTGGCCCTGATTTACATTTATTAGAAGACCATGGGCAATTTATAAAGTGACACCCATGATCAGATGTTGTAGAGGATATATTTTCAAATTTCCTCAGAAAATTTATACTTGCTATGAAATACTCATAGTGTTCTTCTAGTATAGTATGTTGATTTGTTTTAAGAAATGTTAAAATTTCATCAAAAATTATAGTAGTATTTATTCCTGCCATTATTAGGTTACTGTCCTCTCACACTGATATTCAAAATAAGACTGAAATCAAAAAAACAATTTCCTCGTTAAGTTAAATAGTAATTTTTTCTTTTTTTAATTTTCTTATTCAATCATTAGAATTACATTAGTAGGAAATAAAAATGTTGGGACTGGGAAGTAGGAGAAAGAGATAAAATGTTGGTTCAACCAGTTTGAAATTTCACCCAAGGGTTATAAATACATATTTCTTGAATTCAAAAATATAAATATTTTTCATCTTTAGAATATAAATATTCTTCAATTTTGGCAATTGTGCTAATATAACTAATTAATTTCTTGTTTAATTCTTCAATTTTTTCATCAATATAATTTTTTGTTGCAGCATCTTCCTTCTCTTGTGGGTCCTGTAGGTTTTGTAGACACTTCCAGTTTATATTATAGTTGCCGTTTTCTGTTTTGAGAAATCCCTCACCAGGTGTTCCCGGCACTCCTTGCAACCCAGGTGGTCCTGGCACTCCTTGCAACACAGGTGGTCCTGATTCTCCTCGCTCCCCACGTGGGCCATTTGGTCCTGTTAGACCTCTGACAGGAGTTCTATTTGAAAACCTTCCGAACTTATCTACACTCATTTTTTATTCGATAATATTAGATTCTTTTAATTCTTCGATAATTGATACAATTTCATTGGAATGATTATTATGTCTTGCTTGATGTGAAGCGACAAGAAATCTTAATCGAACTACAAGTTCATTGGGATCATCCCAGAAGATATAGTCTTTTTCTTTCTTAGATAATTGCATTAATCCATTTCCAGTATGTGAAACTGGAGTAGTAGTATCTGTTAGCAGTTTGCTTATAATTTCTTTATATTTACTTCCACGATTTCCTAAAACTTGTTTTGTAGAGTCATGAGAACGTCTATATGCATTGGTATCTTCCAATATATCCTTATATATTTTTAAGTCTTTCTCATTGTATATTTTTTTACAGGGTTTTTTCTTGAATATAAGTTCATATAAGCCGTTTGAACCTTCATAGATTTTATTTTTTATTTGTATATTTTTTCCAAGAATCTTAAACTCTCCATCCCCGATGAACCACTTGCCATTCTTTTCGTGAATACCATATATATTGTCAAAAGCACTAGACTCATTCAAAAATAAATCTAAATACTTCTGTGATATTTCATCGAATGCAGTTTCTTCTATTTGGTCGGTTAAATGACGAGCTTTGTAACGATCACGTACTCGTTGTCTGCTTTCTCTAAAATGCTTGCTTTTGGGTGTTGCTGAATAGTTTTTTGGAGTAATACTACTGATGCTTGCAGCAGGTGTAGCAAAATCATCATCAAAATTCTGTTTTGATTTAGTTACAGGGGTTTCAAAATAATTTTGCTGTTCATTTGATTTCTCAACTAACTCTTTCAGAGGATTGGTGATTGGTTTAAAGGTTTCCTCCAATTGAGTTTCGAATGCTTCTCTTCCATTCCTTAGAGCTTTATATTTCTTTCGTAGAGCATCAGTAGTTTTAATGAGTTCACTTGTCAATTCCTTATTTAAATTCATCATAATGAAGCTGTGTTGTTCTTACAACAGACTGTAAATGGGCTTCTTATATTATGAAAGAGTCTTTCAATAGGTTTGAAATTTATTTTAATGTTGAATGTACTGCTTCTGATTGATGAACATCGATTTTTAAACCGAGTTGAGCGACTTCGTTCTTCTACGGACTGTGCGTTGAACTGCTTCGAGCTGCTGTCATAGAACATAACTCTACGTATGTTGTAAACGATATGGAGAAGTGCTTATTATTGTTTTCATTTATGAACTGCTTTTATACTGCTTTTGACCTGTTTTTACTGCTTTTTACTGCTTTCGAACTGCTTTTGAACTGCATTTTACTGTTTTTTACTGCTTTTATACTGCTTTTTACTGCTTTAAAACAGATTTTTACTGCTTTTGACCTGTTTTTTACTGCTTTCGAACTGCTTTTTACTGCTTTTATACTGCTTTTTACTGCTTTCGAACTGCTTTTTACTGCTTTTTACTGCTTTTATACTGCTTTTTACTGCTTTCGAACTGCTTTTGAACTGCTTTTTACTGTTTTTTACTGCTTTTATACTGGTTTTTACTGCTTTCGAACTGCTTTTGAACTGCTTTTTACTGTTTTTTACTGCTTTCGAACTGCTTTTTACTGCTTTTTACTGCTTTTATACTGCTTTTTACTGCTTTCGAACTGCTTTTGAACTGCTTTTTACTGTTTTTTACTGCTTTCGAACTGCTTTTTACTGCTTTTATAGTGCTTTTTACTGCCTTCGAACTGCTTTTGAACTGCTTTTTACTGCTTTTGAACTTCTTTATACTGCTTTTGAACTGCTCTCATAGAACATTAATATACGTATGATGTAAACTGTTATGAAGAGCTGCTTTTATAGTTTAAGGAAATGATCAAAGCCCTTTCTATATCGACCTTCTTTCAAAGGACTGTCTTTATCGATAACCAAAAATCCATATTTATCATTCCAGCATTCTGCACATACATTTTGAAATATATTAAATGCCATGTCAGAATTAACATGATCATTATGAATATGTTTCAAGTTCATATCGTCCTGTTTGAAAACAATTAAAAAATTTGCATTGTCGCGTATAAGATGTTTTGGAATTCTTGTATATGTTTGACATAAATAAAAACTATCAATAAGATGATGTCGTCCCATACTAAAGTAGGTTCGTATAGTATCTTGTTTTTCACAAGCAATATCATCAAAGATAAAAACCGAATTTGGTTTTGCTTCTTCAGGTGGTATAACTTCACTATTATTGGAAAACGTAAGGAAACCCATTCCTTTGATTGGTTTGACGGCTTTTCGTAAAAACTTATACTTTGGTTGATGTAATGACTTTGAATAAATATATATGTTTTCAAATTTTAAACCATTAGGATGCTGTAGTAAACTCATCATAGCATTTGTTTTTCCGCAATTCGAGGGACCCGTAATTAAACCTCTTATGCTATTGGGTAATAGTTGACCATGTTTTCTTGACTCATTACTTTTAGTCAAATCAAAATTTTGAATTGGTAAAAGTTGTTGTTGTTTCACGAATCGCATGATGAAAGGTACTAAACAATTTCCTTTAAATGTGAAGGTTTTATTACAAAATTGTCATAACATTGTAAGTCGTCCTATTGAGTACATAACTTTATTTCTATAAAAATGTTGGATTTTTCAAAAAAAACTTATCAGTCAACAAAGCACCGTGAAAGGAGACGGTTTGGTAAACTCTATAATCAACAAATTACCTCTTGAACTACATCTTCCTGGTTATCAATATTGTGGACCTGGAACAAATCTAGAAAAACGATTAGCAAGAGAAGATCCAGGAATTAACTTGCTTGATCAGGCATGCAAGCAACATGATATATCTTATTCTAAATTTAAAAATACATCTGAACGTCATACAGCAGATAAAATCTTAACTGAGAAAGCTTGGAAGCGAGCGACATCTAAGGACACTGGGTTAAGTGAACGAGCAAATGCTGTACTAGTTACCAATCTAATGAAAGCTAAACTAAAATTAGGTATGGGTTGCTGAAACAGTAATGCAAAAACGAAATCAAAAAACAAAAAACAGAAAATCAAGAAGAGCATCACTTTTAGTAGAACAATTAAAAGTCTTGGAAAAACTATTCAAAGAAAAAAACCACATAATCTGGAAAGAGCTATCAAAATAGCATTGTCAGCTGCTAAGAAAACAATTCATAAAAATGGTCACAAAATTAAAACACCAAGAGTTATTTCAGTACCGAAAATTGGTGGTGTTATACCATTTCCTGTTCCTCTCTTTGCAGGGCTTTCAGCTCTCGGAGCTTTATCTGGAGGTGCTGCCGGTATTGCTAAGGCTGTCAACGATGCTAATAATGCTAAAAAAGATTTAGATGAGAAAAAACGTCATAATCGAAAATTGGAAGCTATTTCAATGGGTAACGGGCTACATTTAAAACCTTATAGAAAAGGACTCTGACTTTATTTGCATCCGCATTCAAAAAACTTATAAAGTCGTTACCCAAACGTGCCTTGAATGAGTTGGATTTGAGAGCTTTTGCCATAAGGTTTATAATTCATTTTCGGGGAATTTTCATGCGTGATAATTTACCGAAAAGTAAACCATTAAGAAATGAATGTGCAATAGTGAATTTAGATTCCTCAAATGGACCAGGAACACATTGGGTAGCGTATTATAAGAAAGGCAGTCACATTGAATATTTCGATAGTTTTGGAAACCTTCAACCACCGAAAGAATTAATTGATTATTTAGGCGATAAGATTAAATATAATTATATTAAGTATCAAGATTATAACGCAGTAAATTGTGGCCACTTATGTTTAAAGTTTTTATATGACTACTATTATGAATAAATAACATAAATTTTGTAAAATTATTTTCATTGTCTTTTTTATTGTCATGGCGTTAACACTTACACTGAGCGGAAATACTTCTTATTTGACAGCAGAATATTTTCCACCTTTAAAGTTGGATCGGGACTATGTTTGCGGTTTGATAGATTTTCAGTCATATAACTCCATAGCTAATGTTGATGAACGAAACAATTTGCTGCATATTGGAGCACATGTTATTGAAATTCCAACAGGCTCATATGAAATCGATGACATTTATTCTTTTATTAACTATAAATTAAATGAAATGAATTTTCCTATCTCCATGAAAATTGAAGCTAATAATAATACATTACAATGTGAAGTGGATAGTACAGAGACTGTACATTTTGAGAAAGATCGATCTATTGGAAAATTATTGGGGTTCAGTAAACGATCTTTGAAAGCTGATTTATTGCATACTTCAGATTTACCTGTTGACATAAACAAAGTGAATGTCATACGAATTGAGTGTAATGTTATTTCTGGTTCATATTTTAATAACAAACCAATGCATACAATACATGAATTTTCACCAGAAGTAGGACCTGGATATAAAATCATTGAAGTTCCAAGAAATGTCATTTATTTACCAGTGAACGTCAAAGAGTTAAGTTCTCTTTCATTGAAGCTTGTTGACCAGGACGGAGATTTAATTAATTTTAGAGGAGAAACAATAACCATACGTTTACATTTAAAACCATTAGGTGATTCATAATGTTGATTTATAATAATATAATCAACCGCAAAAGTGACGATTCTGTTAGTTCTACAAGAGCAGCAAAACTGACAAGACCAAAGCTCACATCTGAAAATAAATCTTATCTTCAGTCTTTAGGATTTGTTTTAAAATAAAAATATAAAATAATAAAAAATAAAATAAAAAAAAATAAACATGAGTGAAATATTGAATATATCCCAAACACCTGGTTATGATAATAGCATTTCCAAATTTGAATATCACAGCTACTCTCCGTTCTTACAGTCTTACAATACAAGCGACAAAATACGTATTTCTATTCAACAACAAGACGTGTGTATTCTACCTAGCGAAAGTTATATTTACATTGAAGGAACCCTCAAAAAATTAGACGGAAGTAATTCTGATTCAGCTAAATTATGCAATAATGCTATGGCCTTTCTTTTTGAGGAAATTCATTATGAATTGAATGGTGTGGATATTGAATACAATAAAAATGTGGGTATCACAACAACATTAAAAAACTGTATATCTTTGAATGAGAATGAAAGCAGATATCTTCAAAATGCATCATGGTATGGAAAAGACATCATTTTGACCTCATCTGGTACTTTCAACTTTTGCGTACCACTTAAAAGTTTGTTAGGATTTGCTGAAGATTACAAAAGGATTATAGCAAACGCAAGACATGAATTGATTTTAATACGTACTCGAACTGATGAGAATGCTTTTGTTTCGTCGGAAGATGTACAAATTAAAATCCTGAAAATGCAATGGAGAGTTCCTCACATCACTTTGGCCGATGCTGAAAAGCTAACCTTACTTAAACAAATACAATCAAAACCCATTCAAATGCATTTTAGAAACTGGGAAATGTATGAATATCCAACACTACCAGCTGCAACCGATCACATATGGACCATTAAAACTTCGAGTCAACTTGAAAAACCTAGATATATTATAATTGGACTACAAACAAACAGAAAAAATCAGAAAGATAAGGATGCTAGCAAATTTGATCACTGCACGTTGAGAAACGTTAAGATACATTTGAACTCTGAGTCATATCCGCGTGAAGATTTGAATGTTGATTTTACCACTGACCGATACGCTGTTCTCTATGATATGTACAGCCGATTTCAACAATCCTTTTACAGCAAACAATCGCAACCACTCTTATCACGTGAAGAATATAAGGAAACTGCTCCAATTATTGTAATTGATTGTTCCAGACAAAACGAGTCCATCAAGTCGGCTCCTGTAGATGTAAAACTTGAAATCAAAACAAACGTAGCTGTACCAGCAAATACTTCAATATATTGCATGATCATACATGATCGTATTATTGAGTACAGTCCCTTAACTGGAGAAGTTCGAAAACATACATGATTTATGAGAAACACCTGCAGCTGTTAGAAAAAGAATCTGTTTTTTCTAGGAAAAGAAGCACATAAAAAATATTAAGAATGAAGGAAAACAAAACACGTATAAACTTGTCCTAAGAAGGTAAAAAAAAAAGGAGAACGAAAAAAAAAATCAATTTTCCAGAAATAGAAACACTTAAAACATGAAAAAGAAGAAACAAACTAATAAACTTTCCCCCTAAGAAGCTAAAAAAAGAGAGAACAAAAAAAATAAAATCCGTATAAATTCAACTGTTTGAGATGAAATTTTATTAGTATAATCTGAAAAATCAATATTATTAAACCATGTCTCAAGAATTTGAAAAAGAAATTCAAGAAATTGAAGTTGGAAGCAGTTTTAATACTGTGATTAATATAAAAAACTTAGAGCAAAATCATTGCTATCCAATAATAAGCATGAGAAGGATCCAAACTAAATTCGGAACGCAATTAGTTGTCGATCTGGGTACAAACGATGTAAGTAATTTTTTTTTTTTTTTTTTTTTTTTTTTTTTTTTTTTTTTTTTTTGTAAATTTTCTATCAAATTTTAAATATGATTTTTCTTTCATAGGTATTCCTTCCACGCCGCTACAACAAATTAACTGAAAAGGCAGTTGAAATGATCAATATGAAAACAGGATCATACTGTATCATATACAAAGGTCCAATGGGAAGATCTGTTAAACTAGAAATAAGAAAAATTAGCGAATAAGAGCGAAATAAATACAAAATTTGGTTTTTTCTTTTGAAATATAAAATTATTTTTTTTATTAGCCAATAAGAGACGAATATGTTTAAATGAATAAAAACAGTTTTTTATATAATATATTTTTTGTTTTTTCTTTTTTTTTGTTTTCTTATTTAATTTTTTCTTAACTCTAAAAAGGAAAAGGTGGATCTCCAAATAATGAACCATAATAATATGATGGAACTCCAAATGCCGGTTCAGAAAAAGGCGGAGCTCCTGATTCATCATATCCTTGTTCAACATCAAAATCGACTGTTTCAAGAAGATATGTGGGTGGCGGTGCTTGAAGTAGCCTTATTGAGGTTCGTGGTGCTACATATATCCACCTTGGGGCTGGTGGTACTTCTTCCTCTTCCTCTTCCTCTTCCTCCATCTCTGGTAAAATTTCCACCATTGGTCTTGGGAATGGTGATGACGTATCTTCTTCTCGCAAGAACTCCACTTCGTCTTCGTCTTCATCATCGGTTTCATCTTGCTCTTCCTGCATCTCTTCCTGATACTCCATCATTGGCATTGGGAATGGTGATGACGTATCTTCTTCTCGCAAGAACTCCACTTCGTCTTCGGGGTCATCTTCCTCCATCTCTTCCAGGAACTCCACTTCGTCTTCGGGGTCATCTTCCTCCATCTCTTCCAGGAACTCCACTTCGTCTTCGTCTTCATCTTCGGTTTCATCATCGGTTTCATCTTCATCTTCTGATGAAGAAGTTGATGCTGGTCTTGGTGTGGGTTGAACCCTTTGGATAGGCCTGCTATATGATGAAACCGAAGATGATGCTGGTCTTGGAAATGATCGTGCGGTAAATATCGGTCTTTGGGCTGGTGGTACTTCTTCCTCTCCATCTTTGATGGGCTTCCATGCCATCCTAGGTGTGGGTTGAATCCTCTGAATAGGTCTCCCATCCTCGGCTTTAATGGCCGCTAGAATTTCTACTAATTTCTCTACGTTTTTTGAAAAATTTTTCATTTTTCTCTTTTATTATAATTGCAACTAATTCTAACGATGACCATCTCATCATCTTTTATACACAAAATTTGTATAGAATACTACTACTACTACTACGAACAAAGTCTTTAAAAAAACACTGTCAAAATCAAATCTAGTTCTTATTGGCTCGAATAGTATATAAAACAATAACATAAGATAACGCCCACGAAAAATATACTTTGAAGATTCAGAGCAATATACATGAAAAAGATTTTACTATATGTGATGTGGGTGTGTGTTGACGATCGATCGCTTAAATTCAAAAGGATGTTTTGGTACCTGTTTTTTTATTTTTTTTTATTAGGTAGAAACAATATAGAGACTCCTATTTTATGTTACTTTAACGCTGACATACATTTTTATTTTTAAGATAAAAATACGATTCTTATTGCGATTAAAAAAACAAATTAATTTTTATATTTTTTTATTACCTTGAGTTGAAATGATTTTCACTTTTAAATATGTGGTATATTTTTATGGCCCCAAGCATATGTGCTTTTACCATCTTCACATATAAACCTCTTTGTATCATTACAACTCAATGTTTTTTTATTTATCATTTGTGTGTACATCAAATGTTGCTTACTTCTAAATATATACATAGTTCTATATATATCTCGTTTCTTAATTAAACAATTTCTATAGTCTCTTAATTCTAAATTATTAGTAATATATTTTTTTATTCCCTTGGCTTTTTTGTCACTTCACCGGTATCAATCCCAAAAAAAATATAATTTAGCCCTTAGTCCTACAAAATCAGTCATAATCCTCGAACTATTTTCATCTTTAAAAAGCCCTATCACCTTGCCATTATTTAAAGGGAAATTATGGATGTTGTTCACCGGATACTCAGAAGTGTCAAACCTAGATCTCTCAGGATTAATTACATCATCATAGATTTTAGCATAAAAGTCGTCTGTAAATATGGAATAGATAAAAGAGTCCGTATCCATATAGTTCAAACGAATTTTATTACTAAATTTTGGCTTCATGTAATCATAATGAAAATCATACATTAACCACTTTGAGAGTTCTAAAACGGTAAAACCTACATAAATTGGTTTATCTAGTTTAACACTTCCTTTCTTCATCTCAATAGCACACATATTCGGTGAAAATATGCTACTACTATGAAAATTGGGGTGCGCAATCAGCTTTCTTGCTGAAAATTGGTTTCTATGCGCACTCCATTCTGAAACAATCTTCACATTTCTACGCTTTTCAACATTTTCCATGGTTTTACCATAGACGCTATTGTTCATTAATTTGAAAAAGTCTTTCTCGAACTTATTCCTGGCAACTTTTCTTTTTTCGGTGTTCAGAGAAATATACTTTTGGAGCCAGTTCGACTGACTAAACTCATGACTCTATGTACTTTTCTTAAAATTAATCCATGTGAAATACATTACTGTAAATTTCTTAAATGAGTTTTGAAATTTTTCCTTGAATTCAAGTGAGCAACTAACTTGGGAATTTTACATCCTGGGGTGGTTATATTTTCAGGACAAAATGGAAGATCATTATGTGAGTCATGAATACTCGATGGATAATCTAAATCTACTTCCAATACATATCCAACATTATCACCTTTAATGTTGGAGATGTATTCAGATGTATAAATCTGAGGATTATCCCACTGAAAATTACCATATGGTAAGGGTTGTGACATAGCCCATCCGTATAAGTTATTAGCATCAAGATACATTAAGTATTCCGATTCTAGGTTTGGGTTATAGCTAGATATGTATTTATTATTAGCCACAGCATTTCTGTGACTACATTGACACAAACCACCTCTAATTCCAGTTTTAAAAAAATTGTACATATCGACATCAGTTAAAAGCTCCAACTTGATATTAGTTGTTTTGAGCATAGCGTCCCATGATAACCCAGGAGCTGTAAAATAATGACAAGGATCACGTTCGTAGATTGAAATACAAAGTTTCCTAAAACTTTCAAATATATCTGCTAATAAAAGCACATCACTCTTAAGATAGAGAACCATATAATCTTCAAGTTTTTTACACTTAAAGTGATCCCATTCATTAAGAGCATGTTTATAGTCCTCAACTAAACATTCTTCATCAATCATTTTGTTATAAAATTTCGATTTCGATGGTAAAGAGGTTTCCTCAAATCGTTCCCATGAATCTAAATGATCATAAGGAAATACACCTTTTCTTTGCATTAAATTAAATGATATATTGTCTTGGAAAACACTTTTAGTATTTTTTAAATCATTAGACGATAAATTCTTTGCTAAAGATGAGATGCTCGACTGAAGAAACCTATTTGAATCTAAGAATCGTATCTCAAAAGTGTTTTTAGCATCTAAATAAATTCGTTTAGAAAGAGAAATATAATTTTCTTTGTTCAATGGAATTATTGAAATTTCTCCGTTGATATTAGAAAGACTTTTTATAAAAAGATGACAATCATACCCCGAAAAATTATGAAAGAAGACGGGGAAAAATTTTGGTATTTGGAAATTTAAATTACACTGAACGTGAGCGGGTCCTCTATACAACCCGGTGAAGTGACAATGATCTCTTGCCCTTAAATCTGAATTCTTAAAACTACTCTTACATATATGACATGTTGGCGAATGTCTTTGTCTAAAATCTTCGGCTATGGTCAACATGGGCATCGGTTTTGGGTTTTTGATGACTTCTTGATATAAATTCGTCAATTCTTCCACCAACATTTCCACAAATTTGTCTGACGAATTCTCACCTAAAATAGAAAAATGGACAATTATTATAAATATGTTTATTGGGAAATATTGTTATATTCATATTTAAATTCTTACCAACAAATGTCTTCTGTTTGTTAAACTTTTCATCAAATGTACATTTAATAAAATAAGAAAAAGCGCAGGGCACATGCTGTTGAACATCAGTTGTTGAAGAAAAATCCGGGTTGGGCTGTTGATGGTTTATCGGCTGTTAAATGGACTCGAAGTCAGCGTAAACTACAAATGGTACTTCCAACTTCTTTCCATGCTTTTCAAACTTTATTGAGGACTTATCTCCCTCTGGCATCAGTGTAACAATCTTGCAACATTCGTTTTTATGTTTTTTTAATGAATCTTCATCAGCAAAAGATTGTAGACAACCATTTTTTTTTTTTGTTAATTGAGAACTGATTAGTCGTGATATGTTTTTAATAAGAACATAATGAGTAAGTCCCTCCTCATTCTCACAAAAGAGCAAATTTATATGCTTACTCTGCTCCTTTTGGGTATGATAGAATGGACCAATTATTTGTATATCATTATTTGTATTAGTCATCTCATAACCAAACACATTCACACTTATCTCAGGGTTGTTTTCCTCGAATATTTTAACATCTTTTACAGCCAGAGGGAATTGCAGGTCTTTGAAGCTTACGAGTTGATACCAAAAAGGGACAAATATTTGTGAAATGGCTTGGTTTCCCATCTGAACAAAATTCTTGGACATCTATACCTCAAAACGATTAACAAAAATTGTATAATTTTTTTTTAATAAAGATGTTGTTTCATTAAAAATATTCACTCTGTTTTTTTCTCCTTCAAACCTTTATAAAATATATATTTTTACTAGCTATGATCACACGATAAAAATAAAGACAAAATATCTACTTCAAATGAAAAAAAGAAAAAGATACCTGTCTCAAACCAAAAACATTCTATCTAAAAGGACACTTTACAAAAAATGCATTTTTAGTCCATACCGCTATAAATTACTCCATTTTTATTACCTACCTACCAAACATTTTATAAATTCAAAGCAACACCAACAATAAAAAAATAGGTACCTGTCCCAAGCCAAAAACACACAATCTTCCATTTTACGTTTCCCAGCAAGCATAGAACGGTCTGTCTCATCCCTATTGATGATTTACTCCGCACATCCGCGCATCCGCCCGATTTACTCCGCACATCCATGCATCCGCACATAGCTCCGCTCGAGCGCCAGAACCCGCCAAAACTAACTACTGACATTCGCCAACATGTCATATATGTAAGAGTAGTTTTAAGAATTCAGATTTAAGGGCAAGAGATCATTGTCACTTCACCGGGTTGTATAGAGGACCCGCTCACGTTCAGTGTAATTTAAATTTCCAAATACCAAAATTTTTTCCCGTCTTTCATAATTTTTCGGGGTATGATTGTCATCTTTTTATAAAAAGTCTTTCTAATATCAACGGAGAAATTTCAATAATTCCATTGGACAAAGAAAATTATATTTCTCTTTCTAAACGAATTTATTTAGATGCTTAAAAACACTTTTGAGATACGATTTTTAGATTCAAATAGGTTTCTTCAGTCGAGCATCTCATCTTTAGCAAAGAATTTATCATCTAATGATTTAAAAAATACTAAAAGTGTTTTCCAAGACAATATATCATTTAATTTAATGCAAAGAAAAGGTGTATTTCCTTATGATCATTTAGATTGATGGGAACGATTTGAGGAAACCTCTTTACCATCGAATTCGAAATTTTATAACAAAATGATTGATGAAGAATGTTTAGTTGAGGACTATAAACATGCTCTTAATGTATGGGATCACTTTAAGTGTAAAAAACTTGAAGATTATATGGTTCTCTATCTTAAGATTGATGTGCTTTTATTAGCAGATATATTTGAAAGTCTTAGGAAACTTTGTATTTCAATCTACGAACTTGATCCTTGTCATCATTTTACAGCTCCTGGGTTATCATGGGACGCTATGCTCAAAACAACTAATATCAAGTTGGAGATTTTAACTGATGTCGATATGTACAATTTTTTTTAAACTGGAATTAGAGGTGGTTTGTGTCAATGTAGTCACAGAAATGCTGTGGCTAGTAATAAATACATATCTAGCTATAACTCAAACCTAGAATCGGAATACTTAATGTATCTTGATGCTAATTACTTATACGGATGGGCTATGTCACAACCCTTACCATATGGTAATTTTCAGTGGGATAATCCTCAGATTTATACATCTGAATACATCTCCAACATTAAAGGTGATAATGTTGGATATGTATTGGAAGTAGATTTAGATTATCCATCGAGTATTCATGACTCACATAACGATCTTCCATTTTGTCCTGAAAATATAACCACCCCAGGATGTAAAATTCCCAAGTTAGTTGCTCACTTGAATTCAAGGAAAAATTTCAAAACTCATTTAAGAAATTTACAGCAATGTATTTCACATGGATTAATTTTAAGAAAAGTACATAGAGTCATGAAGTTTAGTCAGTCGAACTGGGTCCAAAAGTATATTTCTCTGAACACCGAAAAAAGAAAAGTTGCCAGGAATAAGTTCGAGAAAGACTTTTTCAAATTAATGAACAATAGCGTCTATGGTAAAACCATGAAAAATGTTGAAAAGCTTAGAAATGTGAAGATTGTTTCAGAATGGAGTGCGCATAGAAACCAATTTTCAGCAAGAAAGCTGATTGCGCACCCCAATTTTCATAGTAGTAGCATATTTTCACCGAATATGTGTGCTATTGAGATGAAGAAAGGAAGTGTTAAACTAGAAAAACCAATTTATTTAGGTTTTACCGTTTTAGAACTCTCAAAGTGGTTAATGTATGATTTTCATTATGATTACATGAAGCCAAAATTTAGTAATAAAATTCGTTTGAACTATATGGATACAGACTCTTTTATCTATTCCATATTTACAGACGACTTTTATGCTAAGATCTATGATGATGTAATTAATCCTGAGAGATCTAGGTTTGACACTTCTGAGTATCCGGTGAACAACATCCATAATTTCCCTTTAAATAATGGCAAGGTGATAGGCTTTTTTAAAGATGAAAATAGTTCGAGGATTATGACTGATTTTGTAGGACTAAGGGCTAAATTATATTTTTTTGGGATTGATACCGGTGAAGTGACAAAAAAGCCAAGGGAATAAAAAAATATATTACTAATAATTTAGAATTAAGAGACTATAGAAATTGTTTAATTAAGAAACGAGATATTTATAGAACTATGTATATATTTAGAAGTTAGCAACATTTGATGTACAAACAAATGATAAATAAAAAAACCTTGAGTTGTAATGATACAAAGAGGTTTATATGTGAAGATGGTAAAAGCACATATGCTTGGGGCCATAAAAATATACCACATATTTAAAAGTGAAAATCATTTCAACTCAAGGTAATAAAAAATATAAAAATTAATTTGTTTTTTTAATCGCAATAAGAATCGTATTTTTATCTTAAAAATAAAAATGTATGTCAGCGTTAAAGTAACATAAAAAAGGAGTCTCTATATTGTTTCTACCTAATAAAAAAAACAGGTACCAAAGCATCCTTTTGAATTTAAGCGATCGATCCTCAACACACACCCACATCACATATAGTAAAATCTTCTTCATGTATATTGCTCTGAATCTTCAAATCTTCATGGGCGTTATCTTTTATTATTATTTTATATACTATTCGAGCCAATAAGAACTAGATTTGATTTTGACAGTGTTTTTTCAAAGACTTTGCTCGTAGTAGTAGTAGTACTATTCTATACAAATTTTGTGTATAAAAGATGATGAGATGGTCATCGTTAGAATTAGTTACAATTATAATTAAATAGAATGATGAGCAATTTACCATCAAATTTAAAAGAATTAGAAGAAATTCTAGCGGCCATCAAAGCTGAGGATGGGAGACCTATTAAGAGGGTTCAACCTACACCTAGGATGGCATGGAAGCCCATCAAAGATGGAGAGGAAGAAGTACCACCAGTCCCAAGACCGATATTTCACCCACCACCACCATTTCCAAGACCAATGGTGGAAATTTTACCAGAGGTGGAGGAAGAGGAAGAGGAAGAGGAAGAAGTACCACCAGCCCCAAGGCCGATACTTCACCCACCACCACCATTTCCATGACCAATGGTGGAAATTTTACCAGAGGTGGAAGAAGAGGAAGAGGAAGAAGTACCACCAGCCCCAAGGTGGATATATGAAGCACCACCAACCTCAAGAAGGATATTTCAAGCACCGCCACCCACATATCTTCTTGAAACAGACGATTTTGATTTTGAACAAGGATATGATGAATCAAGAGCTCCGCCTTTTTCTGAACCGGCATTTGGAGTTCCATCATATTATTATGGTTCATTATTTGGAGATCCACCAAATATCCTTTTTGAAACAGACGATTTTGAACAAGGATATGATGAACCGGCATTTGGAGTTCCATCATATTATTATGGTTCATTATTTGGAGATCCACCTTTTCCTTTTTAGAGTTAAGAAAAAATTAAATAAGAAAAAAAGAAAAAACAAAAAAAAAATTTATATAAAAAACTGTTTTTATTCAATTAAACATATTCGTCTCTTATTGGCTAATAAAAAAAATAATTTTATATTTCAAATGAAAAAACCAAATTTTGTATTCATTTCGCTCATTCAAAGATATATAGTTTCTTAATGTTGTTGTGATACCCACATTTTTATTGTATTCAATATCCACACCATTCAATTCATAATGAATTTCCTCAAAAAGAAAGGCCATAGCATTATTGCATAATTTAGCTGAATCAGAATTACTTCCGTCTAATTTTTTGAGGGTTCCTTCAATGTAAATATAACTTTTGCTAGGTAGAATACACAGCTCTTGTTGTTGAATAGAAATACGTATTTCGTCGCTTGTATTGTAAGACTGTAAGAACGGAGAGTAGCTGTGATATTCAAATTTGGAAATGCTATTATCATAACCAGGTGTTTGGGATATATTCAATATTTCACTCATGTTTACTTTTTTTTTTTTTTTTTTTTTATTATTTTATATTTTTATTTTAAAACAAATCCTAAAGACTGAAGATAAGATTTATTTTCAGATGTGAGCTTTGGTCTTGTCAGTTTTGCTGCTCTTGTAGAACTAACAGAATCGTCACTTTTGCGGTTGATTATATTATTATAAATCAACATTATGAATCACCTAATGGTTTTAAATGTAAACGTATGGTTATTGTTTCTCCTCTAAAATTAATTAAATCTCCGTCCTGGTCAACAAGCTTCAATGAAAGAGAACTTAACTCTTTGACGTTCACTGGTAAATAAATGACATTTCTTGGAACTTCAATGATTTTATATCCAGGTCCTACTTCTGGTGAAAATTCATGTATTGTATGCATTGGTTTGTTATTAAAATATGAACCAGAAATAATATTACACTCAATTCGTATGACATTCACTTTGTTTATGTCAACAGGTAAATCTGAAGTATGCAATAAATCAGCTTTCAAAGATCGTTTACTGAACCCCAATAATTTTCCAATAGATCGATCTTTCTCAAAATGTACAGTCTCTGTACTATCCACTTCACATTGTAATGTATTATTATTAGCTTCAATTTTCATGGAGATAGGAAAATTCATTTCATTTAATTTATAGTTAATAAAAGAATAAATGTCATCGATTTCATATGAGCCTGTTGGAATTTCAATAACATGTGATCCAATATGCAGCAAATTGTTTCGTTCATCAACATTAGCTATGGAGTTATATGACTGAAAATCTATCAAACCGCAAACATAGTCCCGATCCAACTTTAAAGGTGGAAAATATTCTGCTGTCAAATAAGAAGTATTTCCGCTCAGTGTAAGTGTTAACGCCATGACAATAAAAAAGACAATGAAAATAATTTTACAAAATGTATGTTATTTATTCATAATAGTAGTCATATAAAAACTTTAAACATAAGTGGCCACAATTTTAATCTTGATACTTAATATAATTATATTTAATCTTATCGCCTAAATAATCAATTAATTCTTTCGGTGGTTGAAGGTTTCCAAAACTATCGAAATATTCAATGTGACTGCCTTTCTTATAATACGCTACCCAATGTGTTCCTGGTCCATTTGAGGAATCTAAATTCACTATTGCACATTCATTTCTTAATGGTTTACTTTTCGGTAAATTATCACGCATGAAAACTCCCCGAAAATGAATTATAAACCTTATGGCAAAAGCTCTCAAATCCAACTCATTCAAGGCACGTTTGGGTAACGACTTTATAAGTTTTTTGAATGCGGATGCAAATAAAGTCCGAGTCCTTTTCTATAAGGTTTTAAATGTAGCCCGTTACCCATTGAAATAGCTTCCAATTTTCGATTATGACGTTTTTTCTCATCTAAATCTTTTTTAGCATTATTAGCATCGTTGACAGCCTTAGCAATACCGGCAGCAATTCCAGATAAAGCTCCGAGACTTGAAAGCCCTGCAAAGAGAGGAACAAGAAATGGTATAACACCACACATTTTCGGTACTGAAATAACTCTTGGTGTTTTAATTTTGTGACCATTTTTATGAATTGTTTTCTTAGCAGCTGACAATGCTATTTTGATAGCTTTTTCCAGATTATGTGGTTTTTTTCTTTGAATAGTTTTTCCAAGACTTTTAATTGTTCTACTAAAAGTGATGCTCTTCTTGATTTTCTTTTTTATGTTTTTTGATTTCGTTTTTTCATTACTGTTTGAGCAACCCGTACCTAATTTTAGTTTAGCTTTCATTAGATTGGTAACCAGTACAGCATTTGCTCGTTCACTTAACTCAGTGTCCTTAGATGTCGCTCGTTTCCAAGCTTTCTCAGTTAAGATTTTATCTGCTGTATGACGTTAAGATGTATTTTTAAATTTAGAATAAGATATATCGTGTTGCCTGCATGCCTGATCAAGCAAATTAATTCATGGATCTCCTCTTGCTAATCGTTTTTCTAGATTTGTTCCAGGTCCACAATATTGATAACCAGGAAGATGTAGTTCAAGAGGTAATTTGTTGATTATAGAGTTTACCAAACCGTGTCCTTTCACGGTGCTTTGTTGACTGATAAGTTTTTTTGAAAAATCCAACATTTTTATAGAAATAAAGTTATGTACTCAATAGGACGGCTTACAATGTTATGACTATTTTGTAATAAAACCTTCACATTTAAAGGAAATTGTTTAGTACCTTTCATCATGCGATTCGTGAAACAACAACAACTTTTAACAATTCAAAATTTTGATTTGACTAAAAGTAATGAGTCAAGAAAACATGGTCAACTATTACCCAATAGCATAAGAGGTTTAATTACGGGTCCCTCGAATTGCGGAAAAAACAAATGCTATGATGAGTTTACTACAGCATCCTAACGGTTTAAAATTTGAAAACATATATATTTATTCAAAGTCATTACATCAACCAAAGTATGAGTTTTTACGAAAAGCCGTCAAAGTGAAGTTATACCATATGAAGAAGCAAAACCAAATTCGGTTTTTATCTTTGATGATATTGCTTGTGAAAAACAAGATACTATACGAACCTACTTTAGTATGGGACGACATCTTCTTATTGATAGTTTTTATTTATGTCAAACATATACAAGAATTCCAAAACATCTTATACGCAACAATGCAAATTTTTTAATTGTTTTCAAACAGGACGATATGAACTTGAAACATATTCATAATGATCATGTTAATTCTGACATGGCATTTAATATATTTCAAAAGGTATGGTGCAGAATGCTGGAATGATAAATATGGATTTTTGGTTATTGATAAAGACAGTCCTTTGAAAGAAGGTCGATATAGAAAGGGCTTTGATCATTTCCTTAAACTATAAAAGCAGCTCTTCATAACAGTTTACATCATACGTATAGTAATGTTCTATGAGAACAGTTCAAAAGCAGTAAAAAGTAGTAAAAAGCAGTTCAAAAGCAGTTCGAAAGCAGTAAAAAGCAGTTCAAAAGCAGTAAAAAGCAGTATAAAAGCTGTAAAAACAGGTCAAAAGCAGTAAAAAGCAGTTCAAAAGCAGTAAAAAGCATTTCAAAAGCTGTTCGAAAGCAGTAAAAAACAGGTCAAAAGCAGTAAAAAGCTGTTTTAAAGCAGTAAAAAGCAGGTCAAAAGCAGTTCAAAAGCAGTAAAAAAACAGGTCAAAAGCAGTAAAAAGCAGTATAAAAGCAGTAAAAAAGCAGTAAAAAGCAGTTCGAAAGCAGTAAAAAACAGGTCAAAAGCAGTAAAAAGCTGTTTTAAAACAGTAAAAAGCAGTTCAAAAGCAGTATAAAAGCAGAAAAAAACAGGTCAAAAGCAGTAAAAAGCAGTTCAAGAGCAGTAAAAAGCAGTTCAAAAGCAGTTCAAAAGCAGTTCAAAAGCAGTAAAAAACAGGTCAAAAGCAGTAAAAAGCTGTTTTGAAGCAGTAAAAAGCAGTTCAAAAGCAGTAAAAAAAACAGGTCAAAAGCAGTAAAAAGCAGTATAAAAGCAGTAAAAAAGCAGTTCCAAAGCAGTAAAAAGCAGTTCAAAAGCAGTTCGAAAGCAGTAAAAAACAGGTCAAAAGCAGTAAAAAGCAGTTCAAAAGCAGTAAAAATAAAGTAAAAAGCAGTATAAAAGCAGTAAAAAGCAGTATAAAAGCAGTATAAAAGCAGTATAAAAGCAGTAAAAAATCAGTAAAAAGCAATATAAAAGCAGTTCAAACGCAGTATAAAAGCAGTTCATAAATGAAAACAATAATAAACACTTCTCCATATCGTTTACAACATACGTAGAGTTATGTTCTATGAGAGCAGCTCAAAGCAGTTCAACGCACAGTCCGTAGAAGTACGAAGTCGCTCAACTCGGTTTAAAAATCGATGTTCATCAATCAGAAGCAGTACATTCAACATTAAAATAAATTTCAAACCGATTGAAAGACTCTTTCATAATATAAGAAGCTTATTTACAGTCTGCTTTTAAAACAACACAGCTTCATTATGATAAATTTAAATAAGGAATTGACAAGTGAACTCATTAAAACTACTGATGCTCTACGAAAGAAATATAAAGCTCTAAGGAATGGAAGAGAAGCATTCGAAACTCAATTGGAGGAAACCTTTAAACCAATCACCAATCCTCTGAAAGAGTTAGTTGAGAAATCAAATGAACAGCAAAATTGTTTTCAAACCCCTGTAATTAAATCAAAACAGAATTTTGATGATGATTTTGCTACACCTGCTGCTAGCATCAGTAGTATTACTCCAAAAAACTATTCAGCAACACCCAAAAGCAAGCATTTTAGAGAAAGCAGACAACGAGTACGTGATCCTTACAAAGCTCGTCATTTAACCGACCAAATAGAAGACACTGCATTCGATGAAATATCACAGAAGTATTTAGATTTATTTTTGAATGAATCTAGTGCTTTTGACAATATATATGGTATTCACGAAAAGAATGGCAAGTGGTTCATCGGGGATGGAGAGTTTAAGATTCTTGGAAGAAATATACATAATAATCATTCCAATGAAATTGTATCAATTATCGAAGAATTAAAAGAATCTAATATTATCGAATAAAAAATGAGTGTAGATAAGTTCGGAAGGTTTTCAAATAGAACTCCTGTCAGAGGCCTAACAGGACCAATTGGACCACGTGGGGAGCGAGGAGAATCAGGACCACCTGGGTTGCAAGGAGTGCCAGGACCACCTGGGTTGCAAGGAGTGCCGGGAACACCTGGTGAGGGATTTCTCAAAACAGAAAACGGCAACTATAATATAAACTGGAAGCGTCTACAAAACCTACAGGACCCACAAGAGAAGGAAGATGCTGCAACAAAAAATTATATTGATGAAAAAATTGAAGAATTAAACAAGAAATTAATTAGTAATATTAGCACAATTGCCAAAATTGAAGAATATTTATATTCTAAAGATGAAAAATATTTATATTTTTGAATTCAAGAAATATGTATTTATAACCCTTGGGTGAAATTTCAAACTGCTTGAACCAACATTCTGTCTCTTTCTCCTACTTCCCAGCCCCAACATTCTTATTTCCTACTAATGTAATTCTATTGATTGAATAAAAAAAACTAAAAAAAGAAAAATCTACTATTTAACTTAACGAGGAAATTGTTTTTTGATTTCAGTCTTATTTTTAATATCAGTGTGAGAGGACAGTAACCTAATAATGGCAGGAATAAATACTTCTATAATTTTTGATGAAATTTTAACATTTCTTAAAACAAATCAACATACTATACTAGAAGAACACTATGAGTATTTCATGGGAGCGGGTCATAATACCGGTTGTCAAAATTCTGTATGACCAAAATTCTGTTTTTTTTTTTTTTTAATACTGTATTACCAATATTCTGTGTTTCAGAATTCTGTATTTCAGAATACTGTATTTCAAAATCCTGTATACCAAATATCTGTTTATCCAAAATGCTGTTAGTATAAAATTCTGTTTTTTTACAATACCACAGCCAAGCATGTGCGAGTACAACCAGCATTTGTTGCAATTAATTTTGTAATGGCTCTTTTAATAATGACCTTGGTATGTAAAGAACAAGAAAAACAAAATTTTAAAGAGAAAGAGACGTATAAGTACGCTAACTTGTTGTCGTCTCTAGATACATAAGTGTATGAATCCATACTTAAAAGAGGTTAAAATCTTAATTGATTCGAATATTTAATATATTGAGGTTTAAGTGCAGAAAAAACTGTCTGAACTTGTAGCTGTTGTTTTTGTTGTTGTTGATGTTTTTAATGTTGTTCATATCATTCATTTTGATGTTCTGTATTTCAAAATTCTGTATTTAAACAAAATTTGTTTTGATAATGTACAAAAGTGCGCACTTTTGTACATTATCAAAACAAATTTTGTTTAAATACAGAATTTTGAAATACAGATTTTTGTCCATACAGAATTTTAAAATACAGAATTTTGAAATACAGTATTTTGTGTAAGCAGAATTTTGAATTACAGTATTTTGAAATACAGTAGGTATTTTGTAAACAGAATTTTGACCATACAGTATTTCGACCCCAACCCGTATTTCATAGCAAGTATAAATTTTCTGAGGAAATTTGAAAATATATCCTCTACAACATCTGATCATGGGTGTCACTTTATAAATTGCCCATGGTCTTCTAATAAATGTAAATCAGGGCCAGATACATGTGCGTGCTACATGATTGAAAATAGACTATTAAAAATAAAAAAACTTATGTTATTATATAAGGAATTACAATAAATAAAATTATTATAAAAAGAAAAAAACATTACATTTTTATTTCAATCAACTGAAAGATGAGTAAGAGAAACATTGTTAACGAGCTGCATAAACCTGCAAGAAGAAATTTCAAAAAAAGACGAGTCATTATAAAGGGACTTGATGAATTATGGCAAGCTGATTTGGTGGAAATGGGTACCTATTCACCAGAAAATGATAATTATCGATATCTTCTTACGGCAATAGACACATTTTCTAAATTTCCTTGGAGTATAGCTATCAAAAGTAAAACAGGAGTTGATTTCACTGCAGCTATGCAAAACATATTTAATGAAGGACGCACCCCAAAGAATCTGCAAACAGATGACGGAAAAGAATTTTATAATAAAATTTTTCAACATCTCATGAAAACATATAAAATCAAACATTACTCTACATTTAGTGCACTTAAAGCATCCATTGTTGAATAATTCAATCGCACCTTAAAAAACATGATGTGGAAAGAATTTAGCGCTAATGGCTCATATCGTTGGATTGACATGATAAAATCACTGACTAAATCATATAATACCACGAGACATCGCACTATTAAAATGAGTCCATCTGAAGTTAATTCTATAAATGAAGAACACATACTTTCAACAGCATATAATCATATCAAAATTCATATTACACCTAAGCTTCATATTGGTGACTTTGTAAGAATAAGTAAATATAAGCATGGTTTTGAGAAAGGATACACCCCAATTGGACAACTGAAATCTTCAAAATAATAAAAGTTCAACACACAAATCCCGTTACATATTTATTAGAGGACTATCAAGGACATCCCATCAAAGGAGGATTCTATGAACTTGAATTACAAAAAACAAAATTTCCACATTCCTGCCTCATAGAAAAAGTACTTAAAACCAAAAAGGGACAAATATTTGTGAAATGGCTTGGTTTCCCATCTGAACACAATTCTTGGACATCTATACCTCAAAACGATTAACAAAAATTGTATAATTTTTTTTAATAAAGATGCTGTTTCATTAAAAATATTCACTCTGTTTTTTTCTCCTTCAAACCTTAATAAAATATATATTTTTACTAGCTATGATCACACGATAAAAATAAAGACAAAATATCTACTTCAAATGAAAAAAAAATAAAAAGATACCTGTCTCAAACCAAAAACATTCATTCTAAAAGGACACTTCACATATGCACCGCAAAAATGCATTTTTAGTCCATACCGCTATAAATCAATCAATTTTTATTATACCTACCAAACATTTAAAAAAATTCAAAGCAACACCAACAAAAAAAAAAGGTACCTGCCCCAAGCCATCTTACGTTTCCCACCAAGCATAGAACGGTCTGTCTCATCCCTATTGAGGATTTACTCCGCACATCCGTGCATCCGCCCGAATCTCCATACATTACAGAACCCGGCAAAACTAACTACTAATATGCAGCAAATTGTTTCGTTCATCAACATTAGGTATGGAGTTATATGATTGAAAATCTATCAAACCGCAAACATAGTCCCGATCCAACTTTAAAGGTGGAAAATATTCTGCTGTCAAATAAGAAGTAGTTAACGCCATGACATTAAAAAAGACAATGAAAATAATTTTACAAAATGTATGTTATTTATTCATAATAGTAGTCATATAAAAACTTTAAACATAAATGGCCACAATTTACTGCGTTATAATCTTATCGCCTAAATAATCAATTAATTCTTTCGGTGGTTGAAGGTTTCCAAAACTATCGAAATATACAATGTGACTGCCTTTCTTATAATACGCTACCCAATGTGTTCCTGGTCCATTTGAGGAATCTAAATTCACTATTGCTCATTCATTTCTTAATGGTTTACTTTTCGGTAAATTATCACGCATGAAAACTCCCCGAAAATGAGGTATAAGCCTCATGGCAAAAGCTCTCAAATCCAACTCATTCAAGGCACGTTTGGGTAACGACTTTATAAGTTTTTTGAATGCGGATGCAAATTAAGTCCGAGTCCTTTTCTATAAGGTTTTAAATGTAGCCCGTTACCCATTGAAATAGCTTCCAATTTTCGATTATGACGTTTTTTCTCATCTAAATCTTTATTAGCATTATTAGCATCGTTGACAGCCTTAGCAATACCGGCAGCACCTCCAGATAAAGCTCCGAGAGCTGAAAGCCCTGCAAAGAGAGGAACAAGAAATGGTATAACACCACCAATTTTCGGTACTGAAATAACTCTTGGTGTTTTAATTTTGTGACCATTTTTATGAATTGTTTTCTTAGCAGCTGACAATGCTATTTTGATAGCTCTTTCCAGATTATGTGGTTTTTTTCTTTGAATAGTTTTTCCAAGACTTTTAATTGTTCTACTAAAAGTGATGCTCTTCTTGATTTTCTTTTTTTTTTGTTTTTTGATTTCGTTTTTTCATTACTGTTTGAGCAACCCATACCTAATTTTAGTTTAGCTTTCATTAGATTGGTAACTAGTACAGCATTTGCTCGTTCACTTAACCCATTGTCCTTAGATGTCGCTCGTTTCCAAGCTTTCTCAGTTAAGATTTTATCTGCTGTATGACGTAAGTAGGAATAGGTGCACTTCAGACTGGGAATTTTTCAGTGGTGCGTGAAATGAGTGTGATTGTTTATGTTGAGTCCGCAGTCATGAATATTTTTTTTTTTTTTTTTTTTTTGTATCTCAAATTCTTAAGAGAAAAGAAATATGATGGGTGTGATGCGATTGTTTACACTTCTTGTGTAATTGAATTGAGAGATTAAGCTGACACAGCATAACTGTGGTGCAGAGCGATCGATTGGATTCGATCGTTGTTTTTTTTTCATTTAAGTCGAGAACTCCAGAAAAAAAAAATTATGATAATTGATTCTTATATTTATTCTTCAAACGCTACAACGGACGTTGGATTTTGATTAAGATGAAACAATCTCAGTATTTAAGATATGGGGGAGACAAAAAGTGAATTAAGGAAATCGATATGAAGTTAAGTTAGTATGGAATTGGGATGAATATGGGAATTATTATGAAAAGTAGGTATGAAAAGTATGTCTTGGAATTTTTCAATGGTTCGAGAAATGAGTGTGATTGTTTATGTTGAATCCGCAGTCATGCATTATTTTTTTTTTTTGTATCTCAAATTCTTAAGACAAAAGAAAGATGATGGGTGTGATGGGGATGTTTACACTTCTTGTGTAATTGAATTAAAAAGATTAAGCTGACACAGCATAGCTGTGCAGAAGGATTGATTGGATTCGATCTTTGTTTTTTTTTTCATTGAAGTCGGGAACTCTTGTGAGTTTTCCTTTCCTTGAAATAGCATAACTTTGTTCTTCATTAAGAAAAGTAATATGCGTAAGAAAAAAGTGATGGTCAACGATAGTAGTTAGTTTTGGCGGGTTCTGGCGCTCGAGCGGAGCTATGTGCGGATGCATGGCTGTGCGGAGTAAATCGGGCGGATGCGCGGATGTGCGGAGTAAATCCTCAATAGGGATGAGACAGGCCGTTCTATGCTTGCTGGGAAACGTAAGATGGCTTGGGACAGGTACCTTTTTTTTTTTTGTTGGTGTTGCTTTGAATTTTTTGAAATGTTTGGTAGGTATAATAAAAATTGATTGATTTATAGCGGTATGGACTAAAAATGCATTTTTTTGTAAAGTGTCCTTTTAGATAGAATGTTTTTGGTTTGAGACAGGTATCTTTTTCTTTTTTTCATTTGAAGTAGATATTTTGTCTTTATTTTTATCGTGTTATCATAGCTAGTAAAAATATATATTTTATAAAGGTTTGAAGGAGAAAAAAACAGAGTGAATATTTTTAATGAAACAGCATCTTTATTAAAAAAAATTATACAATTTTTGTTAATCGTTTTGAGGTATAGATGTCCAAGAATTGTGTTCAGATGGGAAACCAAGCCATTTCACAAATATTTGTCCCTTTTTGGTTTTAAGTACTTTTTCTATGAGGTAGGTATCTGGAAATTTTGTTTTTTGTAATTCAAGTTCATAGAATCCTCCTTTGATGGGATGTCCTTGATAGTCCTCTAATAAATATGTAACGGGATTTGTGTGTTGAACTTTTATTATTTTGAAGATTTCAGTTGTCCAATTGGGGGTGTATCCTTTCTCAAAAACATGCTTATATTTACTTATTCTTACAAAGTCACCAATATGAAGCTTAGGTGTAATATGAATTTTGATATGATTATATGCTGTTGAAAGTATGTGTTCTTCATTTCTAGAATTAACTTCAGATGGACTCATTTTAATAGTGCGATGTCTCGTGGTATTATATGATTTAGTCAGTGAGTTTATCATGTCAATCCAACGATATGAGCCATTAGCGCTAAATTCTTTCCACATCATGTTTTTTAAGGTGCGATTGAATCGTTCAACAATGGATGCTTTAAGTGCACTAAATGTAGAGTAATGTTTGATTTTATATGTTTTCATGAGATGTTGAAAAATTTTATTATAAAATTCTTTTCCGTCATCTGTTTGCAGATTCTTTGGGGTGCGTCCTTCATTAAATATGTTTTGCATAGCTGCAGTGACATCAACTCCTGTTTTACTTTTGATAGCTATACTCCAAGCAAATTTAGAAAATGTTTCTATTACCGTAAGAAGATATCGATAATTATCATTTTCTGATGAATAGGTACCCATTTCCACCAAATCAGCTTGCCATAATTCATCAAGTCCCTTTATAATGACTCGTCTTTTTTTGAAATTTCTTCTTGCAGGTTTATGCAGCTCGTTAACAATGTTTCTCTTACTCATCTTTCAGTTGATTGAAATAAAAATGTAATGTTTTTTCTTTTTATAATAATTTTATTTATTGTAATCTTTTATATAATAACATAAGTTTTTTTATTTTTAATAGTCTATTTTCAATCATGTAGCACGCACATGTATCTGGCCCTGATTTACATTTATTAGAAGACCATGGGCAATTTATAAAGTGACACCCATGATCAGATGTTGTAGAGGATATATTTTCAAATTTCCTCAGAAAATTTATACTTGCTATGAAATACTCATAGTGTTCTTCTAGTATAGTATGTTGATTTGTTTTAAGAAATGTTAAAATTTCATCAAAAATTATAGTAGTATTTATTCCTGCCATTATTAGGTTACTGTCCTCTCACACTGATATTCAAAATAAGACTGAAATCAAAAAAACAATTTCCTCGTTAAGTTAGATAGTAATTTTTTCTTTTTTTAGTTTTTTTATTCAATCATTAGAATTACATTAGTAGGAAATAAAAATGTTGGTGCTGGGAAGTAGGAGAAAGAGATAGAATGTTGGTTCAACCAGTTTGAAATTTCACCCAAGGGTTATAAATACATATTTCTTGAATTCAAAAATATAAATATTTTTCATCTTTAGAATATAAATATTCTTCAATTTTGGCAATTAAGCTAATATTACTGATTAATTTCTTGTTTAATTCTTCAATTTTTTCATCAATATAATTTTTTGTTGCAGCATCTTCCTTCTCTTGTGGGTCCTGTAGGTTTTGTAGACGCTTCCAGTTTATATTATAGTTGCCGTTTTCTGTTTTGAGAAATCCCTCACCAGGTGTTCCCGGCACTCCTTGCAACCCAGGTGGTCCTGGCACTCCTTGCAACCCAGGTGGTCCTGATTCTCCTCGCTCCCCACGTGGACCAATTGGTCCTGTTAGACCTCTGACAGGAGTTCTTTTTGAAAACCTTCCGAACTTATCTACACTCATTTTTTATTCGATAATATTAGATTCTTTTAATTCTTCGATAATTGATATAATTTCATTGGAATGATTATTATGTCCTGCTTGATGTGAAGCGACAAGAAGTCTTAATCGAACTACAAGTTCATTGGGATCATCCCAGAAGATATAGTCTTTTTCTTTCTTAGATAATTGCATTAATCCATTTCCAGTATGTGAAACTGGAGTAGTAGTATCTGTTAGCAGTTTGCTTATAATTTCTTTATATTTACTTCCACGATTTCCTAAAACTTGTTTTGTAGAGTCATGAGAACGTCTATATGCATTGGTATCTTCCAATATATCCTTATATATTTTTAAGTCTTTCTCATTGTATATTTTTTGACAGGGTTTTTTCTTGAATATAAGTTCATATAAGCCGTTTGAACCTTCATAGATTTTATTTTTTATTTGTATATTTTTTCCAAGAATCTTAAACTCTCCATCCCCGATGAACCACTTGCCATTCTTTTCGTGAATACCATATATATTGTCAAAAGCACTAGACTCATTCAAAAATAAATCTAAATACTTCTGTGATATTTCATCGAATGCAGTTTCTTCTATTTGGTCGGTTAAATGACGAGCTTTGTAACGATCACGTACTCGTTGTCTGCTTTCTCTAAAATGCTTGCTTTTGGGTGTTGCTGAATAGTTTTTTGGAGTAATACTACTGATGCTTGCAGCAGGTGTAGCAAAATCATCATCAAAATTCTGTTTTGATTTAGTTACAGGGGTTTCAAAATAATTTTGCTGTTCATTTGATTTCTCAACTAACTCTTTCAGAGGATTGGTGATTGGTTTAAAGGTTTCCTCCAATTGAGTTTCGAATGCTTCTCTTCCATTCCTTAGAGCTTTATATTTCTTTCGTAGAGCATCAGTAGTTTTAATGAGTTCACTTGTCAATTCCTTATTTAAATTCATCATAATGAAGCTGTGTTGTTCTTACAACAGACTGTAAATAGGCTTCTTATATTATGAAAGAGTCTTTCAATAGGTTTGAAATTTATTTTAATGTTGAATGTACTGCTTCTGATTGATGAACATCGATTTTTAAACCGAGTTGAGCGACTTCGTACTTCTACGGACTGTGCGTTGAACTGCTTCGAGCTGCTCTCATAGAACATAACTCTACGTATGTTGTAAACGATATGGAGAAGTGCTTATTATTGTTTTCATTTATGAACTGCTTTTATACTGCTTTTGACCTGTTTTTTACTGCTTTTTACTGCTTTAAAACAGATTTTTACTGCTTTTGACCTGTTTTTTACTGCTTTCGAACTGCTTTTTACTGCTTTTTACTGCTTTCGAACTGCTTTTTACTGCTTTTATACTGCTTTTTACGGCTTTCGAACTGCTTTTTACTGTTTTTTACTGCTTTTATACTGCTTTTTACTGCTTTCGAACTGCTTTTGAACTGCTTTTTACTGTTTTTTACTGCTTTCGAACTGCTTTTTACTGCTTTTTACTGCTTTTATACTGCTTTTTACTGCTTTCGAACTGCTTTTTACTGCTTTTATACTGCTTTTTACGGCTTTCGAACTGCTTTTTACTGTTTTTTACTGCTTTTATACTGCTTTTTACTGCTTTCGAACTGCTTTTGAACTGCTTTTTACTGTTTTTTACTGCTTTCGAACTGCTTTTTACTGCTTTTTACTGCTTTTATACTGCTTTTTACTGCTTTCGAACTGCTTTTTACTGCTTTTATACTGCTTTTGAACTGCTTTTTACTGTTTTTTACTGCTTTTATACTGCTTTTTACTGCTTTCGAACTGCTTTTGAACAGCTTTTGAACTGCTTTTTACTGTTTTTTACTGCTTTCGAACTGCTTTTATACTGCTTTTTACTGCTTTCGAACTGCTTTTGAACTGCTTTTTACTGCTTTTGAACTGTTCTCATAGAACATTAATATACGTATGATGTAAACTGTTATGAAGAGCTGCTTTTATAGTTTAAGGAAATGATCAAAGCCCTTTCTATATCGACCTTCTTTCAAAGGACTGTCTTTATCAATAACCAAAAATCCATATTTATCATTCCAGCATTCTGCACATACATTTTGAAATATATTAAATGCCATGTCAGAATTAACATGATCATTATGAATATGTTTCAAGTTCATATCGTCCTGTTTGAAAACAATTAAAAAATTTGCATTGTCGCGTATAAGATGTTTTGGAATTCTTGTATATGTTTGACATAAATAAAAACTATCAATAAGATGATGTCGTCCCATACTAAAGTAGGTTCGTATAGTATCTTGTTTTTCACAAGCAATATCATCAAAGATAAAAACCGAATTTGGTTTTGCTTCTTCAGGTGGTATAACTTCACTATTATTGGAAAACGTAAAGAAACCCATTCCTTTGATTGGTTTCACGGCTTTTCGTAAAAACTCATACTTTGGTTGATGTAATGACTTTGAATAAATATATATGTTTTCAAATTTTAAACCGTTAGGATGCTGTAGTAAACTCATCATAGCATTTGTTTTTCCGCAATTCGATGGACCCGTAATTAAACCTCTTATGCTATTGGGTAATAGTTGACCATGTTTTCTTGACTCATTACTTTTAGTCAAATCAAAATTTTGAATTGGTAAAAGTTGTTGTTGTTTCACGAATCGCATGATGAAAGGTACTAAACAATTTCCTTTAAATGTGAAGGTTTTATTACAAAATTGTCATAACATTGTAAGCCGTCCTATTGAGTACATAACTTTTTCATTTCTATAAAAATGTTGGATTTTTCAAAAAAACTTATCAGTCAACAAAGCACCGTGAAAGGAGACGGTTTGGTAAACTCTATAATCAACAAATTACCTCTTGAACTACATCTTCCTGGTTATCAATATTGTGGACCTGGAACAAATCTAGAAAAACGATTAGCAAGAGGAGATCCAGGAATTAACTTGCTTGATCAGGCATGCAAGCAACACGATATATCTTATTCTAAATTTAAAAATACATCTGAACGTCATACAGCAGATAAAATCTTAACTGAGAAAGCTTGGAAGCGAGCGACATCTAAGGACACTGGGTTAAGTGAACGAGCAAATGCTGTACTAGTTACCAATCTAATGAAAGCTAAACTAAAATTAGGTATGGGTTGCTCAAACAGTAATGCAAAAACGAAATCAAAAAACAAAAAACAGAAAATCAAGAAGAGCATCACTTTTAGTAGAACAATTAAAAGTCTTGGAAAAACTATTCAAAGAAAAAAACCACATAGTCTGGAAAGAGCTATCAAAATAGCATTGTCAGCTGCTAAGAAAACAATTCATAAAAATAGTCACAAAATTAAAACACCAAGAGTTATTTCAGTACCGAAAATTGGTGGTGTTATACCATTTCTTGTTCCTCTCTTTGCAGGGCTTTCAGCTCTCGGAGCTTTATCTGGAGGTGCTGCCGGTATTGCTAAGGCTGTCAACGATGCTAATAATGCTAAAAAAGATTTAGATGAGAAAAAACGTCATAATCGAAAATTGGAAGCTATTTCAATGGGTAACGGGCTACATTTAAAACCTTATAGAAAAGGACTCGGACTTTATTTGCATCCGCATTCAAAAAACTTATAAAGTCGTTACCCAAACGTGCCTTGAATGAGTTGGATTTGAGAGCTTTTGCCAAGAGGTTTATACCTCATTTTCGGGGAGTTTTCATGCGTGATAATTTACCGAAAAGTAAACCATTAAGAAACGAATGTGCAATAGTGAATTTAGATTCCTCAAATGGACCAGGAACACATTGGGTAGCGTATTATAAGAAAGGCAGTCACATTGAATATTTCGATAGTTTTGGAAACCTTCAACCACCGAAAGAATTAATTGATTATTTAGGCGATAAGATTAAATATAATTATATTAAGTATCAAGATTATAACGCAGTAAATTGTGGCCATTTATGTTTAAAGTTTTTATATGACTACTATTATGAATAAATAACATACATTTTGTAAAATTATTTTCATTGTCTTTTTTATTGTCATGGCGTTAACACTTACACTGAGCGGAAATACTTCTTATTTGACAGCAGAATATTTTCCACCTTTAAAGTTGGATCGGGACTATGTTTGCGGTTTGATAGATTTTCAATCATATAACTCCATACCTAATGTTGATGAACGAAACAATTTGCTGCATATTGGAGCACATGTTATTGAAATTCCAACAGGCTCATATGAAATCGATGACATTTATTCTTTTATTAACTATAAATTAAATGAAATGAATTTTCCTATCTCCATGAAAATTGAAGCTAATAATAATACATTACAATGTGAAGTGGATAGTACAGAGACTGTACATTTTGAGAAAGATCGATCTATTGGAAAATTATTGGGGTTCAGTAAACGATCTTTGAAAGCTGATTTATTGCATACTTCAGATTTACCTGTTGACATAAACAAAGTGAATGTCATACGAATTGAGTGTAATATTATTTCTGGTTCATATTTTAATAACAAACCAATGCATACAATACATGAATTTTCACCAGAAGTAGGACCTGGATATAAAATCATTGAAGTTCCAAGAAATGTCATTTATTTACCAGTGAACGTCAAAGAGTTAAGTTCTATTTCATTGAAGCTTGTTGACCAGGACGGAGATTTAATTAATTTTAGAGGAGAAACAATAACCATACGTTTACATTTAAAACCATTAGGTGATTCATAATGTTGATTTATAATAATATAATCAACCGCAAAAGTGACGATTCGGTTAGTTCTACAAGAGCAGCAAAACTGACAAGACCAAAGCTCACATCTGAAAATAAATCTTATCTTCAGTCTTTAGGATTTGTTTTAAAATAAAAATATAAAATAATAAAAAATAAAATAAAAAAAAATAAACATGAGTGATATATTGAATATATCCCAAACACCTGGTTATGATAATAGCATTTCCAAATTTGAATATCACAGCTACTCTCCGTTCTTACAGTCTTACAATACAAGCGACGAAATACGTATTTCTATTCAACAACAAGACGTGTGTATTCTACCTAGCGAAAGTTATATTTACATTGAAGGAACCCTCAAAAAATTAGACGGAAGTAATTCTGATTCAGCTAAATTATGCAATAATGCTATGGCCTTTCTTTTTGAGGAAATTCATTATGAATTGAATGGTGTGGATATTGAATACAATAAAAATGTGGGTATCACAACAACATTAAAAAACTATATATCTTTGAATGAGAATGAAAGCAGATATCTTCAAAATGCATCATGGTATGGAAAAGACATCATTTTGACCTCATCTGGTACTTTCAACTTTTGCGTACCACTTAAAAGTTTGTTAGGATTTGCTGAAGATTACAAAAGGATTATAGCAAACGCAAGACATGAATTGATTTTAATACGTACTCGAACTGATGAGAATGCTTTTGTTTCGTCGGAAGATGTACAAATTAAAATCCTGAAAATGCAATGGAGAGTTCCTCACATCACTTTGGCCGATGCTGAAAAGCTAACCTTACTTAAACAAATACAATCAAAACCCATTCAAATGCATTTTAGAAACTGGGAAATGTATGAATATCCAACACTACCAGCTGCAACCGATCATATATGGACCATTAAAACTTCGAGTCAACTTGAAAAACCTAGATATATTATAATTGGACTACAAACAAACAGAAAAAATCAAAAAGATAAGGATGCTAGCAAATTTGATCACTGCACGTTGAGAAACGTTAAGATACATTTGAAC
Organism: Platycheirus albimanus; assembly: GCA_916050605.2. NCBI lineage: Eukaryota > Metazoa > Arthropoda > Insecta > Diptera > Syrphidae > Platycheirus > Platycheirus albimanus. The sequence goes on along the minus strand of OU696696.1, from coordinate 167,404,454 downwards.
TCTGAGTCATATCCGCGTGAAGATTTGAATGTTGATTTTACCACTGACCGATACGCTGTTCTCTATGATATGTACAGCCGATTTCAACAATCCTTTTACAGCAAACAATCGCAACCACTCTTATCACGTGAAGAATATAAGGAAACTGCTCCAATTATTGTAATTGATTGTTCCAGACAAAACGAGTCCATCAAGTCGGCTCCTGTAGATGTAAAACTTGAAATCAAAACAAACGTAGCTGTACCAGCAAATACTTCAATATATTGCATGATCATACATGATCGTATTATTGAGTACAGTCCCCTAACTGGAGAAGTTCGAAAACATACATGATTTATGAGAAACACCTGCAGCTGTTAGAAAAAGAATATGTTTTTCTAGGAATAGAAGCACATAAAAAATATTATGAATGAAGGAAAACAAAACACGTATAAACTTGTCCTAAGAAGGTAAAAAAAAGGAGAACGAAAAAAAAAATCAATTTTCCAGAAATAGAAACACTTAAAACATGAAAAAGAAGAAACAAACTAATAAACTTTCCCCCTAAGAAGCTAAAAAAAGAGAGAACAAAAAAAAATAAAATCCGTATAAATTCAACTGTTTGAGATGAAATTTTATTAGTATAATCTGAAAAATCAATATTATTAAACCATGTCTCAAGAATTTGAAAAAGAAATTCAAGAAATTGAAGTTGGAAGCAGTTTTAATACTGTGATTAATATAAAAAACTTAGAGCAAAATCATTGCTATCCAATAATAAGCATGAGAAGGATCCAAACTAAATTCGGAACGCAATTAGTTGTCGATCTGGGTACAAACGATGTAAGTAATTTTTTTTTTTTTTTTTTTTTTTTTTTTTTTTTTTTTTTTTTTTTTAAATTTTCTATCAAATTTTGAATATGACTTTTCTTTCATAGGTATTCCTTCCACTCCGCTACAACAAATTAACTGAAAAGGCAGTTGAAATGATCAATATGAAAACAGGATCATACTGTATCATATACAAAGGTCCAATGGGAAGATCTGTTAAACTAGAAATAAGAAAAATTAGCGAATAAGAGCGAAATAAATACAAAATTTGGTTTTTTCTTTTGAAATATAAAATTACTTTTTTATTAGCCAATGTTTAAATATTTAAATATGTTTAAATGAATAAAAACAGTTTTTTATATAAAATATTTTTTGTTTTTTGTTTTTTTTTTTTGTTTTCTTATTTAATTTTTTCTTAACTCTAAAAAGGAAAAGGTGGATCTCCAAATAATGAACCATGGAATGGAACTCCAAATGCCGGTTCAGAAAAAGGCGGAGCTCCTGATTCATCATATCCTTGTTGAAAATCGTCTGTTTCAAGAAGATATGTGGGTGGCGGTGCTTGAAGTAGCCTTCTTGAGGTTGGTGGTGCTACATATATCCACCTTGGGGCTGGTGGTACTTCTTCCTCTTCCTCTTCCTCCATCTCTGATAAAATTTCCACCATTGGTCTTGGGAATGGTGATGACGTATCTTCTTCTCGCAAGAACTCCACTTCGTCTTCGTCTTCATCTTCGCCTTCATCATCGGTTTCATCTTGCTCTTCCTCCATCTCTTCCTGATACTCCATCATTGGCATTGGGAATGGTGATGACGTATCTTCTTCTCTCAAGAACTCCACTTCGTCTTCAGGGTCATCTTCCTCCATCTCTTCCAGGAACTCCACTTCGTCTTCGGGGTGATCTTCCTCCATCTCTTCCAGGAACTCCACTTCGTCTTCGTCTTCATCTTCGGTTTCATCATCGGTTTCATCTTCATCTTCTGATGAAGAAGTTGATGCTGGTCTTGGTGTGGGTTGAACCCTTTGGATAGGCCTGCTATATGATGAAACCGAAGATGATGCTGGTCTTGGAAATGATCGTGCGGTAAATATCGGTCTTTGGGCTGGTGGTACTTCTTCCTCTCCATCTTTGATGGGCTTCCATGCCATCCTAGGTGTGGGGTGAACCCTCTTAATAGGTCTCCCATCCTCGGCTTTAATGGCCGCTAGAATTTCTTCTAATTCTTTTAAATTTGATGGTAAAATGCTCATCATTCTATTTAATTATAATTGTAACTAATTCTAACGATGACCATCTCATCATCTTTTATACACAAAATTTGTATAGAATACTACTACTACTACTACGAACAAAGACTTTGAAAAACACTGTCAAAATCAAATCTAGTTCTTATTGGCTCGAATAGTATATAAAACAATAATATAAGATAACGCCCACGAAAAATATCCTTTGAAGATTCAGAGCAATATACATGAAAACGATTTTACTATATGTGATGTGGGTGTGTGTTGAGGATCGATCGCTTAAATTCAAAAGGATGTTTTGGTACCTGTTTTTTTATTTTTTTTTATTAGGTAGAAACAATATAGAGACTCCTTTTTTATGTTACTTTAACGCAGACATACATTTTTATTTTGAAGATAAAAATACGATTCTTATTGCGATTTGAAAAAAAAAAATTAATTTTTATATTTTTTTATTACCTTGAGTTGAAATGATTTTCACTTTTAAATATGTGGTATATTTTGATGGCCCCAAGCATATGTGCTTTTACCATCTTCACATATAAACCTCTTTGTATCATTACAACTCAAGGTTTTTTTATTTATCATTTGTGTGTACATCAAATGTTGCTTACTTCTAAATATATACATAGTTCTATAAATATCTCGTTTCTTAATTAAACAATTTCTATAGTCTCTTAATTCTAAATTATTAGTAATATATTTTTTTATTCCCTTGGCTTTTTTGTCACTTCACCGGTATCAATCCCAAAACAATATAATTTAGCCCTTAGTCCTACAAAATCAGTCATAATCCTCGAATTATTTTCATCTTTAAAAAGCCCTATCACCTTGCCATTATTTAAAGGGAAATTATGAATGTTGTTCACCGGATACTCAGAAGTGTCAAACCTAGATCTCTCAGGATTAATTACATCATCATAGATTTTAGCATAAAAGTCGTCTGTAAATATGGAATAGATAAAAGAGTCTGTATCCATATAGTTCATACGAATTTTATTACTAAATTTTGGCTTCATGTAATCATAATGAAAATCATACATTAACCACTTTGAGAGTTCTAAAACGGTAAAACCTAAATAAATTGGTTTATCTAGTTTAACACTTCCTTTCTTCATCTCAATAGCACACATATTCGGTGTAAATATGCTACTACTATGAAAATTGGGGTGCGCAATCAGCTTTCTTGCTGAAAATTGGTTTCTATGCGCACTCCATTCTGAAACAATCTTCACATTTCTACGCTTTTCAACATTTTCCATGGTTTTACCATAGACGCTATTGTTCATTAATTTGAAAAAGTCTTTCTCGAACTTATTCCTGGCAACTTTTCTTTTTTCGGTGTTCAGAGAAATATACTTTTGGAGCCAGTTCGACTGACTAAACTTCATGACTCTATGTACTTTTCTTAAAATTAATCCATGTGAAATACATTGCTGTAAATTTCTTAAATTAGTTTTGAAATTTTTCCTTGAATTCAAGTGAGCAACTAACTTGGGAATTTTACATCCTGGGGTGGTTATATTTTCAGGACAAAATGGAAGATCATTATGTGAGTCATGAATACTCGATGGATAATCTAAATCTACTTCCAATACATATCCAACATTATCACCTTTAATGTTGGAGATGTATTCAGATGTATAAATCTGAGGATTATCCCACTGAAAATTACCATATGGTAAGGGTTGTGACATAGCCCATCCGTATAAGTTATTAGCATCAAGATACATTAAGTATTCCGATTCTAGGTTTGGGTTATAGCTAGATATGTATTTATTATTAGCCACAGCATTTCTGTGACTACATTGACACAAACCACCTCTAATTCCAGTTTTAAAAAAATTGTACATATCGACATCAGTTAAAAGCTCCAACTTGATATTAGTTGTTTTGAGCATAGCGTCCCATGATAACCCAGGAGCTGTAAAATAATGACAAGGATCAAGTTCGTAGATTGAAATACAAAGTTTCCTAAAACTTTCAAATATATCTGCTAATAAAAGCACATCACTCTTAAGATAGAGAACCATATAATCTTCAAGTTTTTTACACTTAAAGTTATCCCATACATTAAGAGCATGTTTATAGTCCTCAACTAAACATTCTTCATCAATCATTTTGTTATAAAATTTCGATTTCGATGGTAAAGAGGTTTCCTCAAATCGTTCCCATGAATCTAAATGATCATAAGGAAATACACCTTTTCTTTGCATTAAATTAAATGATATATTGTCTTGGAAAACACTTTTAGTATTTTTGAAATCATTAGACGATAAATTCTTTGCTAAAGATGAGATGCTCGACTGAAGAAACCTATTTGAATCTAAAAATCGTATCTCAAAAGTGTTTTTAGCATCTAAATAAATTCGTTTAGAAAGAGAAATATAATTTTCTTTGTTCAATGGAATTATTGAAATTTCTCCGTTGATATTAGAAAGACTTTTTATAAAAAGATGACAATCATACCCCGAAAAATTATGAAAGAAGACGGGGAAAAATTTTGGTATTTGGAAATTTAAATTACACTGAACGTGAGCGGGTCCTCTATACAACCCGGTGAAGTGACAATGATCTCTTGCCCTTAAATCTGAATTCTTAAAACTACTCTTACATATATGACATGTTGGCGAATGTCTTTGTCTAAAATCTTCGGCTATGGTCAACATGGGCATCGGTTTTGGGTTTTTGATGACTTCTTGATATAAATTCGTCAATTCTTCCACCAACATTTCCACAAATTTGTCTGACGAATTCTCACCTAAAATAAAAAAATGGACAATTATTATAAATATGTTTATTGGGAAATATTATTATATTCATATTTAAATTCTTACCAACAAATGTCTTCTGTTTGTTTAACTTTTCATCAAATGTACATTTAATAAAATAAGAAAAAGCGCAGGGCACATGCTGTTGAACATCAGTTGTTGAAGAAAAATCCGGGTTGGGCTGTTGATGGTTTATCGGCTGTAAAATGGACTCGAAGTCAGCGTAAACTACAAATGGTACTTCCAACTTCTTTCCATGCTTTTCAAACTTTATTGAGGACTTATCTCCCTCTGGCATCAGTGTAACAATCTTGCAACATTCGTTTTTATGTTTTTTTAATGAATCTTCATCAGCAAAAGATTGTAGACAACCATTACAAAGATTCAACTGTTTTTTTTTTTTTGTTAATTGAGAACTGATTAGTCGTGATATGTTTTTAATAAGAACATAATGAGTAAGTCCCTCCTCATTCTCACAAAAGAGCAAATTTATATGCTTACTCTGCTCCTTTTGGGTATGATAGAATGGACCAATTATTTGTATATCATTATTTGTATTAGTCATCTCATAACCAAACACATTCACACTTATCTCAGGGTTGTTTTCCTCGAATATTTTAACATCTTTTACAGCCAGAGGGAATTGCAGGTCTTTGAAGCTTACGAGTTGATTAAATGCATCTATTGTTTCATCACCAATATTATTTTTACAAGGATATGCTGTTGTTCTTTCAGGATTAGATATTCTTCCTGCGAGAGCAGCTATAATAGACCATTTAAAACAGTACTCATCGTTGTTTTGAACGTTTATGCATGCTTTTTTGTTTATTATTTTGGCCGGCAATTCAAAATAGGATGATCCTCCAACAGGTTGGTATTTATTGATGTTAATTTCGATTCTGAGAAATGAAAGCAAAGCCCATCCGCTCTCTTTTTCCTGAAATTCTTCTAATTTCACTTTTATTTCATCAATAAATTGTTGAAGCTTTGCATCTATTTCACTTTCACTCAGCACCACACGCATTTTTGTTTGAATATTTTTCACATTCGAAATCAACTCATCAGGACTATTGTTGGACTTCACGAAATCACCGAAAAGTTCAATGTTTAGCTTCAATGCGCCTAAAATGCCTATCTCATTTTCCAGCAACTCTTTGATAAGACATTTATTTTCGTCAAACAAAACATTCACATCTAAGATTGATTCATCGACAATCTTTATGCAATAAGTTTTAATTCGATTTTTGAAAGCTCCACTTATTACACTTACATTCTCAGTCAGGAGCTGCATAGCCAGTGCTCTATGTGAAGATTTTCTTTGGTGATGTGTCATTTTTCGCTCCTCGACATCCTCCTCACAGATGTAGCAATATGTAGTTTGAGGAGAATCCTCACCATCTTTTTCCGAAAGCAGCTGTTTAACTAGCGTTTTATGGGAAGCTTTTTTATTATGATCGCTAGATTCCACAACACCTTCTTCACAGATATGACAATACCCATTAGCAATTATTCTTGGTTTTTTGTTCAATATCGCCTTAGATGTTGAAGGTTGAGGAGAATGTTCCCTTTTTCTAGCGCTTCTTTCATTCGCCACAACAGCTCCTGCTGAATGCACATTTTTAATATGCCTATTAAGTATGTCCTTCCTCGACATGACTTTTTCACATACGTTAGTTGTCATTTTTCGCTCCTCGACATCCTCCTCACAGCAATATGTAGTTTGAGGAGAACTCTCACCATCATTTTCCGAAAGCAGCTGTTTAACTAGCGTTTTATGGGAAGCTTTTTTATTATGATCGCTCCATTCCACAACACCTTCTTCACAGATATGACAATACCCATTAGCAATTATTCTTGGTTTTTTGTTCAATATCGCCTTAGATGTTGAAGGTTGAGGAGAATGTTCCCTTTTTCTAGCGCTTCTTTCATTCGCCACCACAGCTCCTGCTGAATGCACATTTTTAATATGCCTATTAAGTATGTCCTTCCTCGACATGACTTTTTCACATATGTTACATTTAAACATTTTTCTTTCATCACCATGGATACTGATGACGTGTCTTATCAAATTCTGCTTTTTAGTGAATGATACTCCACAATTTTCACAATTAAACATTTTTAGAAATTAGTTTTTTTAATAAAATTCAAAAAAGAAAACAGAAAAACACAAAATCGAACTTGATTTTTTAATAACTAACGAAAACAGATTTTCAAAGAAAAATTCAACGAAAGCGAACTTGATTGTCTTATTCACAAAAACAGAATGCCCTGCTACATATTCAAAATTTACCTTTTATGCATTTTTTTCTGAATGTTTAAGATTAAAAAAAAAACGATTAATCCTTAAAAACAAAAACAATAAAAATTCCGATATTTCTTAACCAATCAGATCTGTGTATATATTTTTCTTTATGTTTTGAGAATATTAAAAAATGAAAATGTAAAAGGACATCTCACATATTATGTAGTTACTCCATGAATGCATTTTTTTTTATTATTTTCTCCATACCGTTATAAATCAATAAATTTTTATTACTATTTTAAAAAATCATGATCCCGTCAAAGCAACCCCTAAGAAAATAACGATTTTTTTCCTATGAACTTGAATTATAAAAAACAAAATTTCCAGATACCTACCTCATAGAAAAAGTACTTAAAACCAAAAAAGGGACAAATATTTTTGAAATGGCTTGGTTTCCCATCTGAACACAATTCTTGGACATTAACAAAAACGATTAACAAAAATTGTATATTAATTTTTTTGTTGTTCCATTAAAAATATTCACTCTGTTTTTTTCTCCTTCAAACCTAAATAAAATATATATTTTTGCTAGCTATGATCACACGATAAAAATAAAGACAAAATATCTACTTCAAATGAAGAAAAAAACATTTTATTTGTGTTTGTCTGTTTCGTTTTTGTTTATTTTATTTTATAACTATACATTTAATCCAATAAAAATATCCGTTAATAATGGGAGAGACTCAACATCGAACCCCGCTCTCACTGCCTTCAATTCTAACGCCTTCATGATGTATGCTGCTGCTATTATTTTTCTTATGTCATCATCCATGAAACTGACCTCCTGCAAAGCAATTTTCTGAAGTTCGTCGAACTCCCAGCACTGATTGCCAAAGTTATTTAACCATGCAAGAAAAATTTGTTTAACCATTATTATATTAATAAAAACAATATTTTTGTTCTAATTCTTAAATTTTCAGAAATTAACTGATGATCTGGGATAAACAAACATTGTATTTATATCAAAATCAAAAAAATATATACAGGTTAGCTTTGTGTGTTATACGCTTCATATTCAACACATACATATATATATCTGATTTTTTTTTTTTCAATCGTTTCGGTTTAACTTAATTCTTATCTACTTATCTAATTTATTGATTCATAAATATCCACCAAACAACCAAACTAAACCTGATTCCGTCAAACCAACCCCCAAAAAATTACCTGTTTCAAATCAAAAAAATCAGATCTAAAAAAGGACACTTCACAAAAATGCATTTTTAGTCCATACCGCTATAAATTAATCCATTTTTATTACCTACCTACCAAACATTTTTATAAATTCAAAGCAACACCAACAATAAAAAAAAAAATAAAAAGATACCTATCTTAAACCAAAAACATTCATTCTAAAAGGACACTTCACATATGCACCGCAAAAATGCATTTTTAGTCCATACCGCTATAAATCAATCAATTTTTATTATACCTACCAAACATTTCAAAAAATTCAAAGCAACACCAACAAAAAAAAAAAAAGGTACCTGTCCCAAGCCATCTTACGTTTCCCAGCAAGCATAGAACGGCCTGTCTCATCCCTATTGAGGATTTACTCCGCACATCCGCGCATCCGCCCGATTTACTCCGCACAGCCATGCATCCGCACATAGCTCCGCTCGAGCGCCAGAACCCGCCAAAACTAACTACTAACGATAATTGTTCTTTAATGCTACAACGGATGATTTTGATGACACAATCTCAATATATAAGATATGGGGACAAAGGGGTGAATTAAGGAGTTGATATGAAGTAAGTATGGAATTGGGATGAATATGGCAATCATTATGAAAAGTAGGTACGAGTGTATAAAAAAAAAAAAAAAAAAAAAAGTAAGAATTGTGCACAAGTGAATCTCGAAAACCGAGTTGACGAGTACGATGCAAGGACAAGATCTGGACAATTCAAGAAGAGCATCCGATAGGAACACTACTCTTTAAAGTAAAAAAAATGTCGTTCATTAACAAACTTAAGGCCAGAATTAATATGCACAAACTGCACAAACCAATATTGAGTTTGGCAAAACTCATTCAGAAAAAACGCTACCCTATAATCGAATGCAAGAGGGTAAACGGAAAATATGGCGAGCAAATCATGCTAGAACTGGAGAATTGTTCTGTTTTCTTACCGAAACGGTGCAACTCTCAGTTGGACAACGAGGACATTGCTAATATGAGGCAATGTTCCTTCGAAGTAGTAGAGCCTTATGGAGAATTATTATTCCATGGTGATTTTCATCTAAAGGATGAAAACAATCAGCAACTGCAGCAGCCACATCAGGAACAGCAGTCACATCAGCAACAGCAGGAACTGCAGCAACAACAGCAACAACAGCAGCAACAGCAGCAACTGCAGCAGCAACTGCAGCAGCAACTGCAGCAGCAACAGCAGCAACCGCAGGAACTGCAGCAACAACAGCAGGAACTGCAGCAGCAACAGCAGCAACAGCAGGAACTGCAGCAAGAACAGCAGCAGCAACTGCAGCAACAACAACAGCAGCAACAACAGCAGAAGCAGCAGAAACAACAGCCTCGACAACCACAAAAAAATAGAAGACAAAAGCATCATGAGACTTATTACCAACACTGTATTTTGATGACGAGCATAATTTGCTCAATTCCCAAAAATATGCTTTTAAATAAATAAATGGCATTGAAAAAAATTTAACGTCTCTTTTTTTTTTTCTTGGACTTTCAGAGTTTTGAGATAATGAGCGATATTGTAACTAATATCAAAAGATTTAATATGAAAGGGCGCAAAATAGAATTCGCATTAAATCCTGTTCCAGACCAAGAAGAACCTACTTCATGGATTAAGAACGCAGTTGAAGATATTTTATGTTTAGCCATCAAAGATCTTAGTCCCAACGATAAGGTGGGTGTGACTTTTACTGGTAAAAGCTTCGTAAGCAACCGCAGTAGTGGGTGGATTAATTATAAGAATTGCTCAGAATTGAGTTTTTCTGATATATGGGACATGATATCGAAAATTTTCCAGAGCAACTCCGAAGGAATAAGCACAGATAACTTTTGCTTATCGGTTACTTCGGTGCAGATGCCAGTTGGGGAGGGAAGAAATCCATCAAAGATGTACAACACTTTCGACGAAGAATGCATCAAACGAAAAGGAATTGTGTACATAAAAAATACAGATAATTTATGCCTTCCACGTGCTTTGGTTGTAGCCAAGGCATATGCAGATAAGGAAGTAGATACTGATAAAATAAGAAGAGATATTTTAAAAGTTCAAACAAAGAGAACAATAAAACTTTTATATGATTCCGAAATAAATGTACCAGCACATGGTTCTGGAATAGAAGAATTGAAAGCTTTTCAAAATCATTTAATAGACTACAAAATAACTGTGTATGAATACGGGACGAAAGGTAGGAAAATAATGTACGAAGGGTTTTCCAATTCCAATGAGAAAAAAATAAATTTGCTATACTTCAACAACCATTTTAATGTGATTACTTCCCTAACCGCCGCATTTTGCTGCTCATTCTATTGTGAAATTTGCCACTTACCATACAACACAAAAAATAATCATCATGGATGCATCAAACAGTGTTCTCAATGTCAGCGGTCACCAATATGTTCAGAGACAAAACTGCAAATTGTATGTTCAGATTGTAATCGTAGTTTTAAGGGGACTAACTACTATGACAACCACAAAATGTCTAGTTCATCAGGAAAACTGTCTATTTGTGATCAAATAAAAAGATGTCTTCTTTGCCTGAAATCCTATGGAGGAGGACGAGATCACATTTGTGGAGAATTCTTTTGCAAATATTGCAAAGTACATGTGCCAAAAGACCATTTTTGTTACATTCGCCCTGACACGAAGACACCTAATTTTAAAAATGTATTATATATATTTTATGATCTTGAGTGTCGGCAAGAAAAGATTATTGGAAAAAAAGATGAAGAGGAAACAAACATTGTTACAAAACAACATGAACCAAATTTGTGTGTATTTCAACACAAGTGTGATCATTGCATAGATCATGAAGATTTATATTTTTGTCAACGTTGTAAGTTATCAATCAATGTTTTAAAAGGAGACATGGTCACATCAACATTTCGTCAGCATGCGCTTGAAATGAGAAAACAATTTAAAAAAGTAATTGTGATAGCTCATAATGGTCAGGCGTATGACCATCAGTTTATCCTAAATTACGTTTAAAAAAAAACACAATTAAGCCCTGAACTAATTATGCGAGGTACAAAAATATTAAACATGCAGCTTGGAAACGTCAAATTCATCGACTCAATAAATTACTTTCCTATGGCTTTATCAAAACTCCCGAAAGCCTTTGATTTGGCTCCGGTTCTCAAAAAAGGTTACTTTCCGTATTTATTTAATACAAAGGAAAATGAACACTACAATGGTAAACTACCAGCAGTAGAGTTTTATAGTCCTGATGCGATGAAAACTGAAAATCGTGATAACTTTTTAAAATGGTATTCGGAGCATAGAAATGATAGTTTTGACATGCATCATGAAATTGTAGAATACTGCAAGAGTGACGTCAAAATATTAACAGGAGCTTGTTTAAAATTTAGAAAATTATTTCTTAAACAAAGCAATGTTGAACCATTTTTGGAAGCGATAACTATTGCATCAGCGTGTAATCTTCTTTTCAGACGAAACTTTCTGAAACCTGACACTATAGGATTAATACCTAAGAATGGATACAGATGTATTGATAACCAATCTGTTCAAGCAATACAGTGGATGATTTGGGAAGAAAAAAAAAGAAACATTAACATAAAGCACGCATATAATGGGAGAGAAGAACTTATAAACGGGGTAAAGGTTGATGGTTTTTGTAAAGAAACAAAGCAAATTTTTGAATTCCACGGCTGCTACATTCATGGTCATCCTCTATGTTTGAAACATAAACGCGATGAACCTTTGCATGAAAATGAAACAGATACACTAAATCAACGGTATGAAAGAACAATAGCTAAAACTGAGCGATTAAGAAAGTTTAATTACGAAGTCATTGAAATGTGGTCTTGTGAGTTTCACCATCTTATTAAGAAGTTTAATAAAGAAGAATTAAATTTCATTGAAAGCCATGAATTAATTCAAAATTCTCCGCTGAATCCTCGTGATGCTTTTTATGGTGGACGAACTGGGAATTCATTTAATTATTTTAAATGTAAGTCAGGTGAAAAGATTCATTATATAGATATTTGTTCTCTTTACCCATGGGTCTGTAAAACCGGAAAATTTCCTATTGGTCATCCTAAAATCCATGTATACGGAAGTGCTAATTATTGTTCACCAACAAAACTAGAACACGTAAATGGTATTGTCAAATGCAAAATTCTACCCCCAGAACACCTACTTCACCCGGTATTACCAATTAAGCAAAATAAAAAACTCATGTTTTCATTGTGCAAAAGCTGTAGTGATGAAAAAAATCAAGACCAGATGTGTACTCATTCCAACGAGCAAAGAGCATTAATTGGAACCTGGGTTATTGACGAAGTCTTGAAAGCAGTTCAAAAAGGATATATTATAATTACTATTTTCGAAATATGGGAATATGATGTTGCGGAATATAACTTAGAAACGAATTCTGTCGGTCTTTTTACTTCCATGATGAACAAATTTCTAAAGATTAAACAAGAAGCATCAGGATGGCCAAATGAATGTTCATCTCACGAAGAAAAGGTTAAATACATAGATGATTTTCTTGCAAAGGAAAATATTAAGCTGGAATATTCAGAAATTTGCAAAAATTCGGGCAAGAGATTGCTGGCTAAGATTATATTTAATTCATTTTGGGGAAAATTTGGACAGCATGAAAATCAAATTCAAACAATTGTTTTGAACACCCCTTCAACATTATTTCATCTACTTACACATCCATCAGTGGAGGTGTCGCATATTCTCCCCGTAAATGAAGAAAACATTGTTGTTAACTTTGAAATGAAAGAAGAAGCAGCCGACTCCCTATCGACAGTTAATGTTTGTATTGCTGCTTATACAACTACCTTAGCTCGTCTTAAACTCTACAGCTATCTAGAGAGCTTAGAGGAAAGAGTTCTCTACTATGACACAGATTCAGTTATATATGTTAGTCGACCAGGGGATTTCCTTCCACCTACTGGGAAATTTATCGGTGATATGACAGATGAACTAGAAAGTTACGGCGTTGGAAGTTATATAACGGAGTTTGTAAGTGGAGGCCCTAAAAATTATTCTTTTAAAGTATTTAGTACAAGAGATAATACACGTTGTCTGCAAGGTAAAAGGCATTTTCCTGAATTATGAATCATCACAAAAAATTAACTTTGATTCAATTAAGAATGCTGTACTGAATTCTTCTTCATCAGATAATGAAAACAGTATAATAATAACATCAAATAATATTCGGAGAACTCAAGAGCATGAAGTTATCACCATACCAGAAATAAAAACGTATAGGGCAAAAGCAGAAAAACGTCGTTTTTTGGAAGACCATAGTTCCTTACCTTACGGTTATAAAAGGCAATCCTTATATGAAAATAATAGGGGTATTCACGATCTGGTGTAACTTGTCTTGCATCATTGTAAAAGTGGAGAAGTGCTACGTTTTCTTGCAATACAACAACAAATATACTGGATGTCATTTTGTTACACTTTTGCACTTTATCTATACCTTAACCCCATTGCAACAGGAAAATACAAGGGTGTAAAATTTGTACTTTTGATTTTGACATTTGTGTCAACCTGATTTGGACATTTGTGTGAGTTTTGCTACAGATTAGAAGAAGTGAGTTCACGATCTACAAGAAATACAAACAATTTCGCACTTTTACAATACTTGGTTGCACCAGATCGTGAATACCCCTAATGTTTCTAAAAACTTGTAAAATAAAAGAAAATTTAAGTTTACAAAAATAAAAAAATTATTTTATTTACTTCGCATTACATTCATTCAAGAACATACTTAAAAGAAAAACATTTTGAAGTGCACAACATTTTACATGGCTTTCACATTTTATTTGATTAGGATAAATACTTCTGAGTTTTTTTTAATTTGGACAGCTAAAAAAATCTTCTACGTTTTTGACTTCTACATTTTCATTAGCAAGTAAGTTTCTAAGCCATTTTGTTTGTCGATGCCTTTAACGTAGACAGTACCATTTTGAATTTTTCTTCGTAGGAATATTTTTACTTTTGCAAAACTGATATACCCTCCATTCCAACATAATCCATGATAATTATTATATAACCAGTGGGCTTGTCTTCTGAGTGATGTAGATAATAGACTCAAATTGCACGGGGGTGAAACAATAAAATGATGATGATGATGATGTCCTTCATACAGTATAGCAAGTTCTTTCAAAATGAACTCTTTATTCAATCCTCCAATACCTTGGAAATCTACAATATAAGTATTCATAGTTAAGATAATGTGTGTGTTCGCGATAAATTCACACTACGTTCTGACAAAGTTTTAAATTATGACATTCAATTTAAGTCAGTTTGTGAACTTCTCCAGTAATAGGGTTATATTCAATTAAACGATCATGAAGTATCAGACAAAATAGAGATGTGAAAGCTGGAATTGTAACCGATGTTTTTAGTTCAATTTTTACATCTATAGGGCCCGTTTTAATAACTTCATTTTGACGTGAGCAATCAATAACTATAATAGGAGCAATATCTTTAAAATCTTTTCGTGATAAGAGCGGTTGTGATTGTTTATTATAGTATGATTCTTGAAATTTTCAATACATTTCATAGAGAACAGCATACCGATCTTCTGTATATTTAAGATTTAAATCTTCACGAGGATACGATTCGGAGTTTGAATGCACCTTTACATTGAATACGTCACAATGATCAAATTTACTTGCATCCTTAGAACGTTGATTTTTTCTATTAGTTTGTAGAGCGAGAATTACATATCTTGGTTTTTCAAGTTGAGTGGAAGTTTTTACTGTCCATACAAGATCAGTAGTGGCTGGCAGTGTCGGGTATTCATAGAGCTCCCAATTTCTAAAGTGTATTTGAATTGGTTTTGATTGAATTTGTTTCAATAGGGTAAGTTTATTTGAATCGGACAATGTTATATGTGGAACTCCCCAGTGTACTTTAGAAATCAATAACTTTAAATTTTCATTTTCATCTGAATTAGATAGATAAATATTCTCATTTGTTCGAGATCGAACTAGAATTAATTCATGCTTTGCGTTTGTTATAATTTTTTTATAGTCTTCTGCAAACCCCATCAGAGATTTTAGAGGCATACAAAAATTGAAAACATCTTTTGCTGGAATTGTAGCATTTCCAGTCCATGATCCATTTTCTAACCGCTTACTTTCATTACTAGTCGAAGATATATAATTTTTCAATGACGTTGTAACGCCAACGTTTTTATTGTTTTCAATTTCTATTCCATTGAGCTCATAATGTATTTCTTCAAATAAATATGCCATGGCATTATTTGTTAATCCTGTTGTAGTGGAAAATGTGTTATCAGGTTTTGTAAGACTTCCTTCAATATAGATATAGCTTTCACTAGGTAAAATACACAAGTCTTGATTCTGTATTGCAATACGTATTTCATCGCTTGTATTAAATGACTGAACAAAGGGTGAATAACTGTGATACTCGAACTTTGTTATACTATTATCATGGACAGGTCCATCAGATATATTTAATATATCGTTCATATTTGTTTTTATTATTGTACTATCTTAACTCAAAGCCTAAGCTTTGAAGAAAAGCTTTATTTTCAGTTGTTAATGTTGGTCTTAAGGGTTTTACTGTCGGAGGAGAACTAATCAAGTGAAAGCTTCTGGTATATGTTTTATAATTATTATTATTATAGATTAACATTATTCAGATTTTGGAATTAAATGCAAGCGCACTGTTATACGTTCTCCTCTAAAATTTATTAAGTCTCCGTCTTGGTCTACGAGTTTGAGCGTCAGAGAACTGATTCGTTTGACATTCACAGGTAAATAGATAACATTTTTTGGAACTTCTATTATCTTATACCCTGATCCTGTCTCCGGTGAAAATTCATGTATAGTATGTACAGGAGTATTATTCAAATAAGACCCAGTTATTATATTACACTCAATCCTGATGACATTTACCTTATTTATGTCTACAGGTAAATCCGACGTGTGCAATTCACTGGCAGAAAGAACAGTGTTGCTGAACCCGAGTAGTTTTCCAATGGTTCTCTCTTTATTGAAAAATATTTGTTCTGAAGATTTGATTGTAGTCAGCATTGTATTGAAATTTGCTTCTATAGTACAACTAATAGTTGAGTTTAATGATAATAATTTGTCGGTTATATAGTCAGCAATATTTTCAATTTAGTACGATCCTTCAGGAATTTCAATTGCATGCTCCCCTATATGAAATACATTGTTACGTTCGTCAACATTTGGTATGGAGTTATAAGTTTGAAAATCAATCAATCCACAAACATAGACCTTGCCAAGGTCCAAAGGTGGAAAATATTCTGCTGATAATTGGGAAGTTCTCCCGCTTAAAGTAAGTGTCATTGCCATGACGATAAGAAATAGACTAAATGATTAACTTATTTATTTATTTATTTATTTTGAAAATAACAATGACCACAGTTAAACGAATCATAATTTTGATGTTTGGTATAATTATAGCCAATTTTGTCCCCCAAATAATTAATTATTTCGATAGGAGGTTGCAAATTACCAAAACTATCAAAATATTCAATATGTTTGTCTTTTTTATAATACGCTACCCAATGTGTTCCGAGGCCAATTGATGAATCTAGATTAACAATTCCACACTCATTTTTAAAACGCTTAGTCTTCGGTAGACTATCTCGCATAAAGACTCCTCGAAAATGAGGGATGTATTTGCTTGCAAAATTTTGTATATCTATTTCATTTAATGCACGATTGGGTAGCGACTTTATAAGTTTTTTGGCTGAGGATTTAAATATAAGCCAAATCCTTTTCTGTAAGGTTTAAGGTATAAACCATGACCAACTGCAATAGATTCCATTTTTAAATTATGCGGTTTTTTCTCTAAAAGATCCTTTTTTGTATTGTTTACATCGTTGACAGCTTTGATTACACCGGCAGCACCTCCCGTCAGAGCTCCAAGAGCCGAAAGGCCAGCAAATAGAGGTACAAGGAATGGAATTGCCTCTCCAATTTTTGGTACTGAAATAACTCTAGGGGTTTTAATCTTCCCTCTTTTCTTTTCTACGGTTTTCATTGCAGAAGATAAGGCTATTTTGCTAGCATTTTCTAAATTGAAAGGTTTCTTTCGTTTGAGTTGTGTTCCAATAAGTTGTCTCAAGTTATTGAAGGTAAACTGTTTAATTTTGTTTTTTTAGTTGTACCAGTGCCAGCGTCAGTTTTCCCCTTCCGCTTTTGTCTGGTTAAGTTAGAACAACCCATTCCAAGTTTTACTTTTGTTTTCATAAGATTAGTTACCAGAAGTGCATTTGTTCGTTCAGATAAGGTAGCGTCTTTAGATTTTACACGTTGCCAAGCTTTTTCAGTTAAAATTCTATCGGCTTTGTGACGATCAGGTGTATTTTTGTTTTTGGAATATGATATATCATGCTCTTTGCACGCTTGATCTAATATATTTATTTCTGAATCTCCTCGAGCTAACCGTTCTTGGAGTTTTGTTCCAGGTCCACAAAACTGATAACCAGGCAAATGTAATTCAAAGGGTAGTTTGTTTATAACTGTGTTCAATAAACCTTCACCTTTCGCTAACTTTTGTTTACTGATGAAATTTTTCGAATAGTCAATCATTTTTATTTGATCATCCTTGCTATAGAAAGATTAGAAACTAAATGGTATTTTTTTAAATAAATACTCAACATATATAGGATTCTATTTTAGAAATTGGCACTATGCGCTTCATTACACAACAATATAAATTACCTGTGCGAAACTTAGAAGTTACATCAAATCTTAAAATAAATAAAAAAACATGGAAAGCTTTTCCCCAATAAGATAAGATGTCTAATTACTGGTCCATCGAACTGTGGAAAAACAAATACTATGTTGAGTTTGCTATTACATCCAAACGGATTAAGATTTAAAAATATATACTCAAAATCTCTACATCAACCAAAATATGAGTTCCTAAGACAAGTAATAAAACCTATAAAGAAATTGGGCTTTTTTACATTTTCAAACAACTGCGATGTTATTTTACCAGAAAAGGCTAAGCGAGATTCTGTGTTTATTTTTGATGACATTGCTTGTGAAAAGCAGGACACAATACGAATCTACTTTAGTATGAGACGACATCATCAATTAGATAGTTTTTACTTGTGTCAAACCTATACCCGGTGTCACACACATTGATACTTTTCACGTTCATCATTTTCACATTAATACTGTCATGTTAATATTATTTACTTTCGTTTTCAGTCGTTTCATCACGGGAACGTTCGTACAATGAACCGGGAAAGTTCACTCGTTTGGCTATATAAAGAATAGATATTGGAAGGTGGAGTCACCATTTTTTACTCATATACTGTGAATTATAGGGAGGCATATTCTTTATTATTTTGAATTTTCTTGTGAATAGAAGAATGAAGGACAGAGAGAGTAAGAGGAACTTTTATTAGTTTGGCAAATGGAATGGGAGTTGAGATTTATTTTGAATACAAAAAAAATTATGAGAAAGACAACATTATAATGGGGGCTTACTTCATAAAATTTATAATAGTATAGGTGTATAGGTTATGGATGGAAGAGAGAGTGCGCGCTTAACTTTTATTTGTTTTGGAAGGCCAAGATAGGCAGGTGCATAGAGGAATAACAAATGCTTCGTACTTCTTGGCATCTTTTTTACTTGCGATTATAGGTACTATAAGGCAAGTTATGCATTCGTCGAAAAAAAAAGTTTTGAGATAACAATCAAACATGACATTACGATGATAGCGAAGACGAAAAAAGATGGTCTAAAAATTCTGTCCGTCTGTATGTCTGTCTGTCTGTCTGTCTGTCTGTCTGTATGTAGACCTACAGCCAAACAGGTGGGCCGAATTGCTTCAAACTTGGTATATAGACTTTTTTAGGTATTGTACAGAAAGGAAATTGAAATTTTTTTTTTAGCTCAAAAAATAACAGTACCTGCTATACAACCGTTACGTTAAAGCTTATTTTTCTCAAAAACGGCTCTAACGATTTTTAATTAAAAAAATCAGTGTTGCTTTTAAGGTACGACCAATCATATGGCTGAAAAAAAGTTTTAAAAAATGGCTAAGAACGGTACTTTCCATAGGACCGTTTTTTTTGCTTTCGACTATCTCGAAAACGACTCAACCGATTCTTTCGAAATTTCACACACATATAGCTGTAGGTAGCTCAATTTGTATTGCATACCAATATTTTTGAAAAATATTTTTTTGTATTTTTAAAAGCATTTTTTTAAAAAAAATTTTAAAAAATAATATTTCGAAAACTGCTTATTAAATTTTTTTTTAAAAATTTTAAATAAATGTATTTGCTGAATACCTATGAACTGGCGTTTTTGAATTTTTTTTGAAAATTTTTTTCAAAAAGTTTTTCAAAAAAAACTTTTTTTCTCAAAAACCGCTCCACAGATTTTTCTAAATTTATTGTCATAAATTCAAATTTATCCAAGAAATAAAATGGCGTACTTTTTTTTCAGCTCAAATTAGTTTAAGTATTTATTTAAGAATTTTGAAAATTTTATTTTTATCAAAATCTCAAGCCTATAAACCACTGTCACTCATTAGAGCAAGTTCGTGCGACCCAGTCGTGCATTTTATTTAATTTTGTGTCTGTGAATAATAATTGTGAAAACCAAAAACAAAACAAAGGTGACAAGTATACCTACCTATAAGAGCAAAATTGTGTGAAAATGAGTTTCAACCCTCAAATTGTCAATAGGTCCAAACTATAAATCATAATAACGCAGTTATTTAATAACTTTCTTATCATGAGTGGGAAAGAGAGTTAATTTTAATGGTGGGGTCGGTTGATAGTTAAGTTTATTTTTATTTTATTTATGAGTTTGTATTTTTTCTTATAAAACTTTGGAGGGAAGTTAGATATTTAGGTATGCACATACATACCTATATATTGTGTGTTTCTACGTAGGTATACAATTTAATTTGTTTTCTGTAAGAAATGCATACTAGAGGATCTGTTACAATTTGAGTTTTTTTTTGTATTTGAGTGATAATGAAAAAAGAATCAGTTTGCCGTGCTCATACGAATAACTTTTTTACTTGCGATTATATAGGTATAGGTACAAGGTATAGCAAATTATGCATTTGTCGAAAAGAAAAGTTTTGAGATAACAATCAAACATTACGATGATAGCGAAGACGAAAAAAGATGGTCTAAAAATTCTGTCCGTCTGTATGTCTGTCTGTCTGTCTGTCTGTCTGTCTGTATGTATAGAGACCTACAGCCCAAACGGGTGGGGCGAATTGCTTCAAACTTGGTACATAGAGATTTTTAGGTATTGTTCAGAGGGGAAATTGAATTTTTTTTTTTTAGCTCAAAAAATAACGGTACCTGCCATACAACCGTTATTTTAAAGCTTATTTTTCTCAAAAACGGCTCTAACGATTTTTATTTAAAAAAATCAATGTTGCTTTTTAGGTACGACCAATCATATGGCTGAAAAAAAAGTTTTAAAAAATGGCTAAGAACGGTACTTTCCATAGGACCGTTTTTTTTGCTTTCGACTATCTCGAAAACGACTCAACCGATTCTTTCGAAATCTTACACATATATAGCTGTAGGTAGCTGAATTTGTACTGCATACCAATATTTACACAAAATATTTTTTTGTATTTTTAAAGGCATTTAAAAAAAAAATTTAAAAAATTAATATTTGGAAAACGGCTTATACAATTTTTTTTCCAAAAATTATAAATAAATGTGTTTGCTCTGATGTTTTTGAATTTTGTTTGAAAATTTTTTTCAAAAAGTTTTTCAAAAAAAACTTTTTTTCTCGAAAACCGCTCCACAGATTTTTATAAATTTATTCTCATAAATTCAAATTTATGCAAGAAATAAAATGGCGTACTTTTTTTTCAGCTCAAATTAGTTTAAGTATTTATTTAAGAATTTTGAAAATTTTATATTTATCAATATCTCACTGTCACACATTAGAGCAAGTTCATGCGACCCAGTCATGCATTTTATTTCGTCTTCGCATCGTAATGTCATGTTTGATTGTTATCTCAAAACTTTTCTTTTCGACAAATGCATAATTTGCTATACCTTGTACCTATACCTATATAATCGCAAGTAAAAAAGTTATTCGTATGAGCACGGCAAACTGATTCTTTTTTCATTATCACTCAAATACAAAAAAAAACTCAAATTGTAACAGATCCTCTAGTATGCATTTCTTACAGAAAACAAATTAAATTGTATACCTACGTAGAAACACACAATATATTGGTATGTATGTGCATACCTAAATATCTAACTTCCCTCCAAAGTTTTATAAGAAAAAATACAAACTCATAAATAAAATAAAAATAAACTTAACTATCAACCGACCCCACCATTAAAATTAACTCTCTTTCCCACTCATGATAAGAAAGTTATTAAATAACTGCGTTATTATGATTTATAGTTTGGACCTATTGACAATTTGAGGGTTGAAACTCATTTTCACACAATTTTGCTCTTATAGGTAGGTACTTGTCACCTTTGTTTTGTTTTTGGTTTTCACAATTATTATTCACAGACACAAAATTAAAAAAAGATGCCAAGAAGTACGAAGCATTTGTTAATCCTCTATGCACCTGCCTATCTTGGCCTTCCAAAACAAATAAAAGTTAAGCGCGCACTCTCTCTTCCATCCATAACCTATACACCTATACTATTATAAATTTTATGAAGTAAGCCCCCATTATAATGTTGTCTTTCTCATAATTTTTTTTGTATTCAAAATAAATCTCAACTCCCATTCCATTTGCCAAACTAATAAAAGTTCCTCTTACTCTCTCTGTCCTTCATTCTTCTATTCACAAGAAAATTCAAAATAATAAAGAATATGCCTCCCTATAATTCACAGTATATGAGTAAAAAATGGTGACTCCACCCTCCAATATGTATTCTTTATATAGCCAGTCGAGTGAACTTTCCCGGTTCATTGTACGAACTTTCCCGTGACGAAACGTCTGAAAACGAAAATGAATAGTAGTCATTTTGTACCAACATGAAAATATCAACGTGAAAAAAATCAATGTGAATTGTATCAATAAATACCAACCCCTATACCCGAATACCAAAACATTTAATTCGAGACAATGCAAATTTTCTAATCATCTTTAAACAAGACGATATGAATTTAAGACACATTTACAATGATCACGTTAATTCGGATATGAAATTTATTACATTCCAAAATGCATGTGCACAATGTTGGAACACAAAGTACGGTTTTTTGGTAGTTGACAAAGAGAGCCCTTTGAATGACGGTCGATATAGAAAGGGTTTTGACTGTTTTATCAAGTTATAAAAACCGCCAACATTTCAGTATTTAGACCATTAACATTGTAATGATTGATGAAAACAGTACAGAGCAGTTTAGTGAAAAAGCCCTATCAGTAAATAGCAGTTCAATCCAGTTGGAGTCCCAGTTTTCAAAGGTCAAGACCAGTTACCTGCAGTTCAGTGAAGAGGTTTTACCAGTAAAAAGCAGTTCAGTCCAGCTAGACTCCCACTTTTCAACGGTTAAGACCAGTAACCTTAACATTAAAATTAGATTGAACCTTATTGAACAAATATTCGAGCTGATTCATAACTTTTTCTCCATTTGTCTATGTAAAAGAAACTAATATTCTAACAATATGACGAATGTAGATGTTAAATTAACAAAAGAGCTTATTAAAACGACCGATGACCTTCGAAGAAAATTCAAAGCTCTAAAGAACAATAAGACATTTTACGAATCTCAATTCGAGGAAACTTTCAAACCTATTACTAAGCCTCTAAATGCATTGATCAAAATATCAACAATCAATACCAATCAAGACAAAGAAGAAGAAAGTAACTATTACCAAACGCCTATAAAGAAAACAAAAATACAAAACGATTCTAAAGATGAATTCATCACTTCCAAAACTTTTAACGACACTAATGTATTGTATAGTACCCAAGAAAGACCAATAGGTGGAAGAGAAACCGATAGAATTAAACGACGTCTTTTTTCAGAACAATTACCAAATGAACAATTCGATGAAATCCCAAGAAAATATTTTGATTTGTTCATAAATAATTCGAAAAGTATTGATAAGACATACGGTATACATTCCAAAGATGGGAAATTGTTTATTGGCAATGGGGAGTTCAGTATTATTGGAGAAAATATAAGAATAAAAAATAAAACCTTTCCAGGGACAAAAGGTCTTTATGAGTTAATATTTAAGAAAATTCCAGATAAAACTATTTACACTAAGGAAGACTTGAAAAATTACGATACCATATTAAACGATACAAATGCGTATAGGAAAGCATTTGATTCACAGAAACAAGTAAAAGGCAATGGGGGTTATGAATATAAAAAAATTATACGCTCATTTTTAGGAAAGACTTCATCAAGTTTTGATGATTCATTACAATCACCTATTTCAACTACAACACCAACAGGTAGAGGATTAATGCAATTTTCAAAAAATAAAAAAGAATATATATTTTGGGATGACCCGAATGAGCTTGTAGAGCGATTGAGACTTCTAGTTGGTTCACATCAAGGTGGACATAACAATCACTCAAATGAAATTATTTCTATTATTGAAGAACTTAAACAGGCTAATATTATCAATTAAACAAAAATTAGAAATGCCAGTTGATAAATTCGGTCGTTTTTCACATAGAGCCCCAACCAGGGGACCCCGTGGAGAGCGTGGGGTATCTGGACCACCTGGTGAGGGTTTTCTTAAAACTGAAAACAGTGACTACAATATTAATTGGAAACAATTAAAAAACATTAAGGAACCTCAGGACCTTAAATTGTTAACTAAAGAAAAAAATGTTTAAGAAAAAACTTAAATATATACATATATTTATATATCTTCATGTCAAGTTTTAAATTCGATTCAGTCAAATGTGTACCTTACACGTGACAGTGTTCAATATGTCTAACGTAAATTATAAATTAATTGTGCAAGATATCTCAAAACTTCTTAAAGAAAATAAAGAAATTATCCTTGATGAACACTATGAGGAGTTTTTAAATCTTATAAGTTTTCTCAAAAATTTTGAAAATGTCAACTGGGAGAACTCTAAGAATGGTTGTCATTTTACAAACTGTTGCTGGTCGTCAAATGAATGCCGAATTGGACCTGATACCTGTGCATGTTACATGCTTGATAATAGAAAAATGAGAGTAAAGAAATTAATGTTATTATATGAAAGACTTAAATAATTTACGAATATATATATATATATGTATGTATATATATATTTATTATCATTTAATTAAACAATAAAAACATATTTTATTTGTATAAAAACTCATAACACTCTGTTTTTTCTATTATTTAATTTAAAAATGAGTAAAAGAGAAGTAGTGGAAGAGCTACATAAGCCCTCACGCAGGGCCGGACAAGCTATACGTGCAAGCGGTGCAAATGCGCAGGGCGCTGAAACCAATGGGCGCCTTGGGCGATCGTTTAAATAGTCACCTCGTAACCACTACCTTCTTTTTTAATTCTCATTCATTTTTGTAGCTCACACCAATATTGATATTCATTATATAACTAACAGCTAATTTGAATTTAATGACAGATATTTACATAATATCAACTATTCCAAAAATTAATCCATGTTTACCTTCTTATTCACACCCACCCCACAGTCCCACAGTAAAAAAAAAAACTTTATCCACCAAGTTAGCTTCATTAGATACCTACCAACCTAGCTATATCCTATATGCTATTTTTCTCCTTATAAGGTATCACCACGTATGAGAAATTTTATTTTATTTTCATAACCCACCCCTATGCAGTTTGCAGTGTAACATAAAAAAAATTTCAACAGCATAAATACAGATATTTAACAGTGTGCATGTTGGTAACATGCACACGATGTCAGTACTTCTATATGAAATCAAAGTTAGCAAAGTTACTCAACAGAAATTCTGAGGTACAAAATTCATACTCATGTACACAACAGTGTGCAAAATTAAAAACTGCACCTATGAATTTTAACTCTTTCGGTTGAGTGTTTTTTGTACTATGTTTAAGTTTGTCATTGGCTTCTCTTTATGAGTGGAATCTTATCACTCGCCTGGAGAGATGAGAGATAACAAAGGGTTGAGTTGAAATTTAAATATGGAAATAATGAGTGATGACTGATGATGATGCGATGACTAATGATGAAGTTTGTCGTTTGTCGTTATTGAGTGAATCTTTTTTGTTCAATTTTCTTTTTCTCTTTTTTTGTTCTTGCCTGCCAGTCATTGTTTCCATTAACAAAAAGTATTTTTTGACTAATACAGGGTAATCGGTGTTAGCAAAGATACCTAATATAACAAAAAATACTTGTTGTATTATTTTTGGTGTGAGGTTGTTTAAAGAGCTAGATTGAGTAGGTTGAGTTGAGACAAGAAAAAAATCGAATGGAAGGGGGATCTATTCATCTCCGTTTAGCCAGGAGGCGCAATTTAATTAACAAAAATAATTAAAAAATAACGGTAACTCCTACAATGCCATGCCATATCTTTTTGTAAAGCCAGAAATCTTCTCCTTTTTTTTGTTTCTAAACAAAGCTGTTTTAGTTATCCGTTTTCAAAATATTAACTTTCAAACTCAAAATTATGGCAACAAAAAAATAGAAAAAAATTTCAAACAAATTTTTTTCAAAAATTGTTGTATTCAAGTACATATTATTTTTGTTGTCAAAACTCAATGCTCTTGTTAGTTTTTGGTCAGACACTGAAAACCGTATGGCTCTAGGACTTTTGTTGCCAAGCTATTCAAAAATATCCCAACCTACTTGTTCATAAAAAACACACAAACATTTGCATTACTTGTGCCATCTCGTAAGGCTAGATTTTCGTGTTTTTATGCAGAAAAAGGTTCTATTATTTTTGAATAGCTTGGCAAAAAAAAAATCCTAGAGACATACGGTTTTAAATGTTGGACTTTAATCAAATAAGAGCATTGAATTTTGGCAAGAAAATACTAAATAAGGTAACATTTTGAAATAAAATTAGTTTGAAAATGTGATTTTAACTTTTTTTTTTTTATTTTGAGTATGAAATTTAATATTTTGAAAAAATTTCCATGAAATAAATATTTTTCAAAACAAAATAGGTAAAAGAAGAGGTTTTTGGCCTTAAAAAATGGCATAGCATGGCGTTGTAGAAGTTATTTTGTTATTTTTTAATAATTTTTGTTTCCAATTTAAGTCATGTTTTAAGGAAATTGCCCCTCTCAGCTAAACGGAAGGGAATAGACCCACCCCCACATGAGTTTTTCTTGTTCCAACTCAACCTACTCGCTCTAGCTGTTTGGCACACCTTAAGTGAATCACAATTCATAATCTTTCGCTTATGAAAATTCACAAACTGTACGTTGCACAACCTACCTCAAATATATCTTGTATATCTCCTATAATTTTGTGATATATTTTTTGACTTAAATTTACAATTATTTTTGTATTCTTCAGTTACTATTATTTTTTTGATATATCGAATAGGCCTGTTGGGGATACTTCGTTAAAAAAAACGCATTGCAAGTCTACCCCTAGGGTAATGAGGAAATGACTACTTCCAAAAATCACCGTAATTGAGGGCGCCAATGATAAAACTTGCACAGGGCGCTAATTTAGCTCGGGCCGGCCCTGCCCTCACGTAGGAATTATCCTAAAAGGCGAGTAGTTATCAAGGGTCTTGATGATTTATGGCAAGCTGACCTTGTAGAAATGCTTCCGTATTCAGACGAGAACAAAAACTATCGATATTTACTCACTGTGATTGATACATTTTCAAAATTTGCATGGACTGTTCCTATAAAAAACAAAACCGCTATAGAAGTCACAACAGCTATGGAGAACATATTCAATAAAGGTCGCAGTCCAAAAAATCTACACACAGATGATGGAAAAGAATTTTTCAATAAATCTTTTCAAAACTTAATGCAAAAATATCAAATTAATCATTATTCGACGTTTACTCAACTCAAAGCTTCCATTGTGGAACGATTTAATCGAACATTAAAAAACCTTATGTGGAAAGAATTCAGTACTAATGGCTCGTACAAATGGATTGATATATTACCAACACTAACTGAAACTTATAATAATTCAAAACATCGTACTATCAAAATCAAACCATCTGAAGTCAATGCTGCAAACGAAAAGCATTTGCTCTCTACAATTTATAGTTACGTGAAAATTCATATTACTCCTAGATTCAAGGTAGGAGACTCAGTTAGAATAAGTAAATACAAACATGTATTTGAAAAAGGATACACACCAAATTGGACAACAGAAATATTTAAAATAACAAAGATTCAGCGAACTAATCCAATTACATACTTGTTAGAAGACTGTGAAGGCAACCCTATCAGAGGTGGGTTCTATGAATTAGAAATACAAAAAACCAAATTCCCCGATACATATCTAATTGAAAAAGTACTTCTTAAGAAAAAAAATAAAATGTTTGTAAAATGGTTGGGATTTTCTTCCGATCACAACTCCTGGATACCTATTAAAAAAATAAGAAAATAAAAAAAAAATAAAAAAAAATATATTTGATTTAACATTAACTCCAGTTTGAAAGCCTATAAAATATCTCTTTGCTTCACAATTTCAAAAAACAAAAAATTTGCATCGTCCACTCAAATGTATTCTAAATATATACAGCGACAGTGATGGTCGTTAAAAGTGTGTCAGTAGGTACTCCATGCCTAACCATATCTCAAAGACTTTCGCCGACAAAGACACACTTCAAGCACTCGAATCCAATCAATCGTTCTGTTGTCTTAAGAATTTGAGACACAGAAAAAAAAAAATGCATGACTGCGGATTCAACATAAACAATCACACTCATTTCACGAGCCATTTGAAAAATTCCAAGACATACTTTTCATACCTACTTTTCTTAATAATTCCCATATTCATACCAATTCCATACTAACATAACTTCATATCGATTTCCTTAATTCACTTTTTGCCTCCCCCATATCTTAAATGCTGAGATTGTTTCATCTTAATTAAAATCCAACGTCTGTTGTAGCGTTTGAAGAATCAATTATCATCATTTTTTTCTGGAGTTCTCGACTTAAATGAAAAAAAAAAAAACAACGATCGAATCCAATCGATCGCTCTGCACAGTTATGCTGTGTCAGGTTTAATCTCTCAATTCAATTACACAAGAAGTGTAAACAATTTTGTCTTAAGAATTTGAGACAGACAAAAAAAAAAAAAAAAATTCATGACTGCGGATTCAACATAAACAATCACACTCATTTCACGCACCACTGAAAAATTCCCAGTCTGAAGTGCACCTATTCCTACTGACGTTCAGATGTATTTTTAAATTTAGAATAAGATATATCGTGTTGCTTGCATGCCTGATCAAGCAAATTAATTCCTGGATCTCCTCTTGCTAACCGTTTTTCTAGATTTGTTCCAGGTCCACAATATTGATAACCAGGAAGATGTAGTTCAAGAGGTAATTTGTTGATTATAGAGTTTACCAAACCGTGTCCTTTCACGGTGCTTTGTTGACTGATAAGTTTTTTTGAAAAATCCAACATTTTTATAGAAATAAAGTTATGTACTCAATAGGACGGCTTACAATGTTATGACTATTTTGTAATAAAACCTTCACATTTAAAGGAAATTGTTTAGTACCTTTCATCATGCGATTCGTGAAACAACAACAACTTTTACCAATTCAAAATTTTGATTTGACTAAAAGTAATGAGTCAAGAAAACATGGTCAACTATTACCCAATAGCATAAGAGGTTTAATTACGGGTCCCTCGAATTGCGGAAAAAACAAATGCTATGATGAGTTTACTACAGCATCCTAACGGTTTAAGATTTGAAAACATATATATTTATTCAAAGTCATTACATCAACCAAAGTATGAGTTTTTACGAAAAGCCGTCAAAGTGAAGTTATACCACCTGAAGAAGCAAAACCAAATTCGGTTTTTATCTTTGATGATATTGCTTGTGAAAAACAAGATACTATACGAACCTACTTTAGTATGGGACGACATCTTCTTATTGATAGTTTTTATTCATGTCAAACATATACAAGAATTCCAAAACATCTTATACGCGACAATGCAAATTTTTTAATTGTGTTCAAACAGGACGATATGAACTTGAAACATATTCATAATGATCATGTTAATTCTGACATGGCATTTAATATATTTCAAAAGGTATGTGAAGAATGCTGGAATGATAAATATGGATTTTTGGTTATTGATAAAGACAGTCCTTTGAAAGAAGGTCGATATAGAAAGGGCTTTGATCATTTCCTTAAACTATAAAAGCAGCTCTTCATAACAGTTTACATCATACGTATAGTAATGTTCTATGAGAACAGTTCAAAAGCAGTAAAAAGTAGTAAAAAGCAGTTCAAAAGCAGTTCGAAAGCAGTAAAAAGCAGTTCAAAAGCAGTAAAAAGCAGTAAAAACAGGTCAAAAGCAATTAAAAGCAGTTCAAAAGCAGTAAAAAGCAGTAAAAAGCAGTTCAAAAGCAGTTCGAAAGCACTAAAAAACAGTAAAAAGCAGTATAAAAGCAGTAAAAAGCTGTATAAAAGCAGTAAAAAAGGAGTTCGAAAGCAGTAAAAAACAGGTCAAAAGCAGTAAAAAGCTGTTTTAAAGCAGTAAAAAGCAGTAAAAAAACAGGTCAAAAGCAGTAAAAAGCAGTAAAAAAGCAGTAAAAAAGCAGTAAAAAAGCAGTAAAAAGCAGTTCAAAAGCAGTTCGAAAGCACTAAAAAACAGTAAAAAGCAGTATAAAAGCAGTAAAAAGCAGTAAGAAGCAGTACAAAAGCAGTAAAAACAGGTCAAAGGCAATAAAAAGCAGTTCAAAAGCAGTAAAAAGCAGTTCAAAAGCAGTTCGAAAGCAGTAAAAAACAGTAAAAAGCAGTATAAAAGTAGTAAAAAGCAGTACAAAAGCAGTAATAAACAGGTCAAAAGCAGTAAAAAGCAGTTCAAAAGCAGTAAAAAGCAGTTCAAAAGCAGTTCGAAAGCAGTAAAAACAGTAAAAAGCAGTATAAAAGCAGTAAAAAGCAGTAAAAATCAGTATAAAAGCAGTAAAAAAGCAGTAAAAAGCAATATAAAAGCAATTCAAACGCAGTATAAAAGCAGTTCATAAATGAAAACAATAATAAGCACTTCTCCATATCGTTTACAACATACGTAGAGTTATGTTCTATGAGAGCAGCTCGAAGCAGTTCAACGCACAGTCCGTAGAAGAACGAAGTCGCTCAACTCGGTTTAAAAATCGATGTTCATCAATCAGAAGCAGTACATTCAACATTAAAATAAATTTCAAACCTATTGAAAGACTCTTTCATAATATAAGAAGCCTATTTACAGTCTGTTGTAAGAACAACACAGCTTCATTATGATGAATTTAAATAAGGAATTGACAAGTGAACTCATTAAAACTACTGATGCTCTACGAAAGAAATATAAAGCTCTAAGGAATGGAAGAGAAGCATTCGAAACTCAATTGGAGGAAACCTTTAAACCAATCACCAATCCTCTGAAAGAGTTAGTTGAGAAATCAAATGAACAGCAAAATTATTTTGAAACCCCTGTAACTAAATCAAAACAGAATTTTGATGATGATTTTGCTACACCTGCTGCAAGCATCAGTAGTATTACTCCAAAAAACTATTCAGCAACACCCAAAAGCAAGCATTTTAGAGAAAGCAGACAACGAGTACGTGATCGTTACAAAGCTCGTCATTTAACCGACGAAATAGAAGACACTGCATTCGATTAAATATCATAGAAGTATATAGATTTATTTTTGAATGAATCTAGTACTTTTGACAATATATATGGTATTCACGAAAAGAATGGCAAGTGGTTCATCGGGGATGGAGATTTTAAGATTCTTGGAAAAAATATACAAATAAAAAATAAAATCTATGAAGGTTCAAACGGCTTATATGAACTTATATTCAAGAAAAAACCCTGTCAAAAAATATACAATGAGAAAGACTTAAAAATATATAAGGATATATTGGAGGATACCAATGCATATAGACATTCACATGATTCTACAAAACAAGTTTTAGGAAATCGTGGAAGTAAATATAAAGAAACTAGCGGGACCTGGCGCGCGTTGCTACGCCCAAGAAAAAACATGTATTTTGTAATAAATCAACTCGATGGCGATAATTTTTAAGGATTTTATTTATAATGCTAAAGTTGTAAATCAATTCAATACAACAGTGTATACAACATTTTTTGTTTGATGGTGTGGTGCATGTATAAATAAATTTTTTGGGGCTCTCACTCTGGAACATGCTACGTATAATTGTCCGTGTGAAAAGCACGGTTCCTCCAAATTCACACCACACACTTGAAGACTTTGTCCTTGAGCTTTATTAATGGTCATAGCAAAGGATAAACGCACGGGGAATTGAAGACGTTTGAATTCAAATGGCATGTCCGTTGGTATTAATGGGATGCGCGGTATTAGTACAATTTCACCTTTTGCTTTGCCAGTGAGAATTGTTGCTTGAATTGAATGTGGCACCAGCAATTGCGTTAAACGGACGATATCATTCAAATTTGCATCATTGATCATTGCGTCACGCAAATTTATGTATTCCTCTGATCTTAATCGGGCTTGATTTTGACGGATGAAATTAAATCGCTCACTTTCAATTTTGACGTACATATCGACGATATATTGATGCGAAAGTTGATTGCATCGCAAAATACAATTGGTTTCTTGAGGGTGAATCATCAATCGATACGAATAAAAATTCATCGCACTAACTTTTTTCGTTGATTCTTGGCCTGCAATGCAAAAATTAATTAGCGAATGATAATGATTTAAAAATCATATTTAAACAAAAATCAAATGTGTATGTACCAGTTGTTGGATTTATCATTGGTATGTTGATATGATAGCCATCGTCCCCTCTCCAAAACAAAATGGGGTATTGCAATACATCATAACAGCGAAGGAGTACTGAAATACATTGTAATTGCTCATTTCTACGATACAAAACAATATCTCGTAGCCGAAACTGTTCACCAACCACAACAATGGCTACTTCATCAATCGTTGGTACATTGAATCGTCTGGCGTGCTCCCCAATTGGTGTTTTATCGGCTTTTATTATGATTTTGTGGCCATCGGTGGGCATCCGATCGAGTGCCACTTTAAACAATTTCACCAATTCATTGTGTTGATGGAAAAATGTTTGCAATTCATTCACGATTGATCTTCTCGTATTCGTCGAAATTGCACAGCGCTGGTTTAATTAACGATTCTCATCACCAATAAAATGTATTTGCAAAAATTGATGATCACCATCTGCAAAGATCCAGCTCTATGGTATATTTGACCTTGAATCTGTAACGTTCGAGATTTATATATAGATGACGGATCTGAATTTGTAAAACCATCGAACACAGGGACGGCACATGAATTAAGTATGATATTGCTTATTCCACACGAAGAAATTACCTTAAACGTCGGAATAAATCCATTTCTTATAATATTTGTAGCTCCAAAAGATGTCATTTGAAAGCATGAATTGTATTTTTGAATATTTGAGAGGAAATGCTTCGACGTTGGTGAATTGCCAAAAACCAATGAAAGCAAAGGTTCTGGCGGAAGTTCGAGCACCGGCGATTTGACTTTCCCACCAGCACAGCACAAGCAAGGCGTTTCGTTTCTAAATTTAAATTCTTTGCAATGTATACATTCTATATTCATCTGGCCAATGTAGGCATGCATGCTGTAATCAATGGTGGCATCGTAATTGAAAGGCGCGCGTTCCATTTGATGTATATCATAAACGGACGTACGCCCACGACGGTTTCTTGGTGCTTCACTATTAACCAAGTGAGTTCTCCGTCTGTGTCGTTGTGTTTCCATTTCATTTCGTCGAACACGATCTTCTTCACTTTGTGATCTTCGATTTAACGCTGTAGCATTTGATTGACGTAAACGTCTGCCAATGTTTGCTCGTCTTGAACGTGGCATTCTTTCAGTTACTAATTGAATGTAAAAGCAAAACATTGAAAATTATTTAAAAAAAAATTATAAATTGAATTCAAAGTTCAATGTGTGTGCGTGGAAATATGAATTCACATACACACACACTGAAAAAAAACCTCAATCCAATTGAAAATGAAGAAACGCTTTTATATACATAAAAATGAAGCATTTAAAATATAATTGAAAATATTTCAATCGATAAATACTACACTCTACCAAAATTCAGTACTTTTCTATACGATTTATCGACTGCATTTTGGTACAGTGTATTAAAAAAGAAACACATGGTTAACACTCACCAAAAGTATGTCTGTTCGCAATGAGAGGAGCACGATATAAGAGAAATCAAAGCACATAAGAAAACTGTCAGCTGAATTCCAATGACAGCGAATTAATATTAACATAATGCACTTACAACTACATTTGACAACTGTGTACACATATACAGTCATACAGTACAACAGAAACGCTCATAAGCGGCTGTGTATTTGTTGTTGTTTTTCCCATACAGGCATTTCGTATGAGAGGAAAGCATTATTCACATAAAATGTCATAACTCAAGAACGGCAAACAAACTTCACACAAACCACCTCCTCATATGTGGGAACGAACTGTAAAATTTTTGTGTCAATCGGTTCGGCGGTTCTTGAGTTATAAGATTACCAAGGAAATGTAACTTCTTTTTATAAATATAGATTATAAGCAAACTGCTAACAGATACTACTACTCCAGTTTCACATACAGGAAATGGATTAATGCAATTATCTAAGAAAGAAAAAGACTATATCTTCTGGGATGATCCCAATGAACTTGTAGTTCGATTAAGACTTCTTGTCGCTTCACATCAAGCAGGACATAATAATCATTAAAATGAAATTGTATCAATTATCGAAGAATTAAAAGAATCTAATATTATCGAATAAAAAATTAGTGTAGATAAGTTCGGAAGGTTTTCAAATAGAACTCCTGTCAGAGGCCTAACAGGACCAATTGGACCACGTGGGGAGCGAGGAGAATCAGGACCACCTGGGTTGCAAGGAGTGCCAGGACCACCTGGGTTGCAAGGAGTGCCGGAAACACCTGGTGAGGGATTTCTCAAAACAGAAAACGGCAACTATAATATAAACTGGAAGCGTCTACAAAACCTACAGGACCCACAAGAGAAGGAAGATGCTGCAACAAAAAATTATATTGATGAAAAAATTGAAGAATTAAACAAGAAATTAATTAGTAATATTAGCACAATTGCCAAAATTGAAGAATATTTATATTCTAAAGATGAAAAATATTTATATTTTTGAATTCAAGAAATATGTATTTATAACCCTTGGGTGAAATTTCAAACTGGTTGAACCAACATTCTATCTCTTTCTCCTACTTCCCAGCCCCAACATTCTTATTTCCTACTAATGTAATTCTAATGATTGAATAAAAAAACTAAAAAAAAAGAAAAATCTACTATTTAACTTAACTAGGAAATAGTTTTTTTGATTTCAGTCTTATTTTGAATACCAGTGTGAGAGGACAATAACCTAATAATGGCAGGAATAAATACTTCTATAATTTTTGATGAAATTTTAACATTTCTTAAAACAAATCAACATACTATACTAGAAGAACACTGAGTATTTCATAGCAAGTATAAATTTTCTGAGGAAATTTGAAAATATATCCTCTACAACTACATCTGATCATGGGTGTCACTTTATAAATTGCCCATGGTCTTCTAATATATGTAAATCAGGGCCAGATACATGTGCGTGCTACATGATTGAAAATAGACTATTAAAAATAAAAAAACTTATGTTATTATAAAAAAAAAAAAAAAAAAAAAAAGATTACAATAAATAAAATTATTATAAAAAGAAAAAACATTACATTTTTATTTCAATCAACTGAAAGATGAGTAAGAGAAACATTGTTAACGAGCTGCATAAACCTGCAAGAAAAAATTTCAAAAAAAGACGAGTCATTATAAAGGGACTTGATGAATTATGGCAAGCTGATTTGGTGGAAATGGGTACCTATTCACCAGAAAATGATAATTATCGATATCTTCTTACGGTAATAGACACATTTTCTAAATTTGCCTGGAGTATAGCTATCAAAAGTAAAACAGGAGTTGATGTCACTGCAGCTATGCAAAACATATTCAATGAAGGACGCACCCCAAAGAATCTGCAAACAGATGACGGAAAAGAATTTTATAATAAAATTTTTCAACATCTCATGAAAACATATAAAATCAAATATTACTCTACATTTAGTGCACTTAAAGCATCCATTGTTGAACGATTCAATCGCACCTTAAAAAACATGATGTGGAAAGAATTTAGCGCTATTGGCTCATATCGTTGGATTGACATGATAAAATCACTGACTAAATCATATAATACCACGAGACATCGCACTTTTAAAATGAGTCCATCTGAAGATAATTCTAGAAATGAAGAACACATACTTTAAACAGCATATAATCATATCAAAATTCATATTACACCTAAGCTTCATGTTGGTGACTTTGTAAGAATAAGTAAATATAAGCATGTTTTTGAGAAAGGATACACCCCCAATTAGACAGCTGAAATCTTCAAAATAATAAAAGTTCAACACACAAATCCCGTTACATATTTATTAGAGGACTATCAAGGACATCCCATCAAAATAGGATTCTATGAACTTGAATTACAAAAAACAAAATTTCCAGATACCTACGTCATAGAAAAAGTACTTAAAACCAAAAAGGGACAAATATTTGTGAAATGGCTTGGTTTTACATCTGAACACAATTCTTGGACATCTATACCTCAAAACGATTAACAAAAATTGTATAATTTTTTTTAATAAAGATGCTGTTTTATTAAAAATATTCACTCTGTTTTTTTCTCCTTCAAACCTTAATAAAATATATATTTTTACTAGCTATGATCACACGATAAAAATAAAGACAAAATATCTACTTCAAATGAAAAAAAAAAGAAAAAGATACCTGTCTCAAACCAAAAACATTCATTCTAAAAGGACACTTCACATATGTACCGCAAAAATGCATTTTTAGTCAATACCGCTATAAATTAATCCATTTTTATTACCTACCTAAAAAACATTTTATAAATTCAAAGCAACACCAACAATAAAAAAAAAGGTACCTGTCCCAAGCCAAAAACACACATTCTTACATCTTACGTTTCCCAGCAAGCATAGAACCCTGTACTCTCGCGTTTGCCAGCAAGCATAGAACTCTGTTCCCTCTCTCAACCCTTCGTACCGCAGCGCCCTGTCTCATCCCTATTGATGCTCTCATCCCTATTGATGCTCTACTCCCTGTCTCATCCCTCATCCTTCGGAATCTCCATACAAGCCAGAACCCGCCAAAACTAACTACTAACATAGCTCCTCACATAGCACCGTAGCACCGCAGCACCGCCCGAATCTCCATACATTACAGAACCCGCCAAAACTAACTATTAAGGTTTTTTTATTTATCATTTGTGTGTACATCAAATGTTGCTTACTTCTAAATATATTCATAGTTCTATAAATATCTCGATTCTTAATTAAACAATTTCTATAGTCTCTTAATTCTAAATTATTAGTTATATATTTTTTTATTCCCTTGGCTTTTTTAGTCACTTTACCGGTATCTATCCCAAAACAATATAATTTAGCCCTTAGACCTACAAAATCAGTCATAATCCTCGAATTATTTTCATCTTTAAAAAGCCCTATCACCTTGCCATTATTTAAAGGGAAATTATGAATGTTGCTCACCGGATACTCAGAAGTATCAATTCTAGATCTCTCAGGATTAATTACATCATAGATTTTAGCATAAAAGTCGTCTGTAAATATGGAATAGATAAAAGAGTCTGTATCCATATAGTTCAAACGAATTTTATTACTAAATTTTGGCTTCATGTAATCATAATGAAAATCATACATTAACCACTTTGAGAGTTCTAAAACGGTAAAACCTAAATAAATTGGTTTATTTAGTTTAACACTTCCTTTCTTCATCTCAATAGCACACATATTCGGTGTAAATATGAAAATTGGGGTGCGCAATCAGCTTTCTTGCTGATAATTGGTTTCTATGCGCACTCCATTCTGAAACAATCTTCACATTTCTACGCTTTTCAACATTTTCCATGGTTTTACCATAGACGCTATTGTTCATTAATTTGAAAAAGTCTTTCTCGAACTTATTCCTGGCAACTTTTCTTTTTTCGGTATTCAGAGAAATATACTTTTGGAGCCAGTTCGACTGACTAAACTTCATGACTCTATGTACTTTTCTTAAAATTAATCCTTGTGAAATACATTGCTGTAAATTTCTTAAATGAGTTTTGAAATTTTTCCTTGAATTCAAGTGAGCAACTAACTTGGGAATTTTACATCCTGGGGTGGTTATATTTTCAGGACAAAATGGAAGATCATTATGTGAGTCTTGAATACTCGATGGATAATCTAAATCTACTTCCAATACATATCCAACATTATCACCTTTAATGTTGGAGATGTATTCAGATGTATAAATCTGAGGATTATCCCACTGAAAATTACCATATGGTAAGGGTTGTGATATAGCCCATCCGTATAAGTTATTAGCATCAAGATACATTAAGTATTCCGATTCTAGGTTTGGATTATAGCTAGATATGTATTTATTATTAGCCACAGCATTTCTGTGACTACATTGACACAAACCACCTCTAATTCCACTTTTTAAAAAATTGTACATATCGACATCAGTTAAAAGCTCCAACTTGATATTAGTTGTTTTGAGCATAGCGTCCCATGATAACCCAGGAGCTGTAAAATGATGACAAGGATGAAGTTCGTAGATTGAAATACAAAGTTTCCTAAAACTTTCAAATATATCTGCTAATAAAAGCACATCACTCTTAAGATAGAGAACCATATAATCTTGAAGTCGATATTTGTTCTGCAATTTTGTGTTTTAACGATTTCTAAAACTTACCGTCCAAAATTTTAAAAATTCGGCTCCGCTATCTGTTTACCTGGTTTAATACCAACCCAACAAAAAAATCCCAATGCAAATCGGATGATATTCAGCCGAGTTAGGCGCTTGCCTAAAATTATCGTATTTCTGGCGATACGTAAAGAAGCTGCAGTTGACGACGAACATGCGAGTTGCGTCGCAGAACGATCCATCAGCCGATGATTTTGCAAAAAAAAAAACAATTGGCAATTGGAAATGGTTGAATTACCGTTGATGCTGCAACTGGCCTGATTTCGTTCCCGCTGAATTGTGAATTCACATCATAGAAGGAAGAACTCATCAGCAAAGTGTTCCCTAACATCGGTCACAGTTATTTGAACCACGATTGGCTCAGTGAACGCGCGATATTAGATGCGACAAATAAGGACGTCGATGATTTGAATTTCATCATTCAAAATAAAATCGCAGCTCCACTGCATTCGCTCAAGTTGGTGGATCGCGCAACAAATGATGACGAAGCAACAAACTATCCAAATGAATTTTTGAATTCGTTGGATGTTCCCGGTCTACCACAGCACAATTTGCAACTCAAAGTCGGCGCTATCTGAACCAAACAAAACTATGCAATAGAACTAGGTTGATAGTGAAGAAACTCATGAACAACGTCATTCAAGCGACAATAATCAAAGACAAGTTCAAAGGCGAAGAAGTTCTCATTCCAAGAATTCGTATGATGCCGACCTACTTGCCGTTCGAGTTTAAGCGGATTCAGTTTCCCGTTCGACGCGCATTCGCCATGACAATTAACAAATCGCAAGGCCAATCGTTGCAAGTGTGTGGCCTTAATCTTGAATTCCTTTGCTTTTTACATGGACAACTGTACGTGGCGTGTTCGCGTGTCGGAAAGCCATCTGCATTGTTTGTTTATGCACCGGACAAAAAAACCAACAACTATGTTAATCACAAAGCGTTGCAAAAACCTAATCATTTCTATTTAAATAAAAGTAATTTTAATTAGTTTAATATTAATTGTTTAATTCTTTCTTAAGAGAGGCTCGACTTTCGAAAGGGACATTTAATCAATTTAAGGCGGAACGAAGTTCGTCGGGTCAGCTAGTCTATATATATAAAAATGGATGTGTGTATGTTTGTATGTTGTCTATGGACTCTTAAACCGCCCAATGGAACTTTATGAAATTTTCAGGAAAAATATAGTTAAGTCCAGGGATGGTTCCTGTGAAGGTTTGGTTCCGATCGGGTGGAAGACAAAAATAAAATGCAGGGTTTTAACATTTTTTGGTAATTTTTTTTGTTTTGGTGTTTTCATAAATTTCTTAGCGGTTTGAAACATCAGCGAAAACTCCGCAATTTCCGATCGGGTGGAAGACAAAACTAAAATGCAGACTTTTAACATTTTTTGGATGATTTTTTTTTTTTTTTGATTTTTCATAAATTTTTAAGCGGTTTGAAACATCAGTGAAAATTCCGTAATGGCCGATCGGGTCGAAGACAAAACAAAAATGCAATCTTTAACCAAAAATATTGTTTATCCGGTAGCATTGATATGAAATACCTAAATAAATAAATTTAATTTCACATTAAATAAGTGTTTTTTTTTTAGCGTGGCAACGCGCGCCGGTTACCGCTATTATCTTCTATCTATCTACCTATCTATCTATATATTTAAAAATGGATGTGTGTATGTTTGTATGTTGTCTATGGACTCTTAAACGGCCCAATGGATCTTTATGAAATTTTCAGGGTAAATATAGTTAAGTCCAGGGATGGTTCCCGTGAAGGTTTGGTTCCGATCGGGTAGAAGACAAAAATAAAATGCAGGCTTTTAACATTTTTTGGTCATTTTTTTTTTTGGTTTTTTCATAAATTTTTTAGCGGTTTGAAACATCAGCGAAAACTCCGCAATTTCCGATCGGGTGGAAGACAAAAATAAAATGCAGACTTTTAACATTTTTTAGATGATTTTTTTTTTTTTTTTTTTAATTTTTTTCATACATTTTTTAGCTGTTTGAACATCAGCGAAAATTCCGGAGTGACTTTTTCTTGTGACAGCTATTTAGGTGTCACAAGAAAAGTCACAAAAATGTGATTGTCACATGTGACTATCATCTAGCCAGACGAAATTTCTTGATTGTGACTATCACTTATCACCTTAGCCGATTCCACCCCAGGCTTTTAACAACTGTTGGTTCAATCTATATCTATATATATAAAAATGGATGTGTGTATGTTTGTATGTTTGTATGTTGTCTATGGACTCTTAAACCGCCCAATGGAACTTTATGAAATTTTCAGGGTAAATATAGTTAAGTCCAGAAGACAAAAATAAAATGCAGGCTTTTAACATTTTTTTTTTTTTTTTTTTTTTTTTTTTTTTCATAAATTTTTTAGCGGTTTGAAACATCAGCGAAAACTCCGCAATTTCTGATGGGGTGGAAGAGAAAAATAAAATGCAGGCTTTTAACATTTTTTAAATGATTTTTTTTTGATTTTTTTCATAAATTTTTTAGCTGTTTGAAACATCAGCGAAAATTCCGGAATGGCCGGTCGAGTGAAGGACAAAAAAAATGCAGGCTTTTAACAACTGTTGGTTCAGTCTATATATATAAAAATGGATGTGTGTATGTTTGTATGTAGGTATGTTGTCTATGGACTCTTAAACCGCATAATGGATCTTTATGAAATTTTCAGGGTAAATATAGTTAAGTCCAGAAGACAAAAATAAAATGCAGGTTTTTAACATTTTTTGGTCATTTTTTTTTTTTTTTTTTTCATAAATTGTTTAGCGGTTTGAAACATCAGCGAAAACTCCGCAATTGCCGATGGGGTGGAAGACAGGCTTTTAACATTTGTTGGATGATTTTCTTTTTTTTTATTTTTGATTTTGTTCATACATTTTTTTGCTGTTTGAAATATCAGCGAAAATTCCGGAATGGCCGATCGAGTGAAGGACAAACAAAAATGCAAGCTTTTAACAATTGTTGGTTCATTTTTTTATAATCTATCTATATATGTATGTATATATAAAAATGGAAACCACCCAATGGATCTTTATGAATTTTTCGGGGTAAATATAGTTTAGTCCAGGGATGGTTCCTGTGAAGGTTTTGTGACGATCGGGTGTAAGGAAAAAATGCATGTTTTTAACAATTTTGGTTCAGTTTTTTTTTTAATTCTTTTTTGATTTTTTTCATAAATTTTTAAGCGGAATGCCCGGGTGGAAGACAGAAAAATGCGGGCTTTTGGCAAAGTTTTTTTTCAACTTTTTTATAAAAATGTTTTGCTTTCGTTGAATAAAAGCATCATATTTATGGAACTGAGTGGAAAAAATCGAACTTTCAACGAACGTGCGTGTCCATTATTTGCAAGAATCGTCCACCCAAACATTTTCCAAACAACTTTTGAACATCGGAAAAGGAATTGAATCGCACAACAAATGACATTTTATTTTCCCAAATTTTTGTCAAATGCAGCAAAATATTCAAGCTACAATTTATCAATGTTATCATGTTCAGTTTCACAATCAAATAAACTGCACTTTGTGTGTATGCCAAAAAATTTGTATATTTGTACACCAACCAAAACGACCAAAAATATTGTTTATCCGCTAGCATTGAGATAAAATATATAAATAAATTTAATTTCACATTAAATACACATAAGTGTTTTTTTTTTGGGCGTAGCAACGCGCGCCGGGTACCGCTAGTCTAATATATAAAATTATTGCCTTATGTTCGGGCTCGATAAACTCGAGAATGGCTGGGCCGAAGTTTTCCATATTTTTTTATAAAGGTAGCTATCTTATTGAGAAAACCAGAACTTGGATTTTAGCTACGATTCGATCTGAAAATAAAATAGCATTAGCGCTTGCGTCGTCTGGGATTGCACAAACTTTGTTAGACGGTGGTCGAACAGCTCACTCTGCATTAAAATTGCCATTGAACATGCAAGTAAATGAATTTCAAACATGTAATATTTCAAAAACATCTGAAATGGCAAAGGTTTTACAGCAATGTAAAATAATCATTTGGGATGAGTGCACGATGGTTCACAAGAAATTATTGGAAGCCCTTAATCGAACGTTAAAAGATTAACGAGGAAACCAACGTTTATTTAGTGGTGTATTGATATTGTTAGCAGGGGAATTTAGGCAAACATTTTTCCAATTTTTTATCACGGACAACTTTATGTTGGATGTTGGCGAGTGGGTAAACCGTCTTTATTGTTTATTTATGCATTAAATGCGAAAATAAAAAAATTGTTTATCAAAAAGCTCTTGAGTAATGCAAATGGTTCATTTAAAAAATTGTTAAATTAATTAATAAATTATATAAGCAAAATGATTGAATTGAGTTTAAGGCTGCATGATACACAACAATTTGTTTTCTGCTCCGGAGCGTAAATGAAGAGTGAGGATGGTTTCCCAACTAGGAAACACGCCACATTATAATAGCTGACGGCAAATCAGTTGAAGAAAAGGAAATTTGCGGAATTTGGCATTCTTCTCCCTTGAACGGTCCTTTCAAAATCCTTGCCACTACCACATTGTTCATCAGCTTTTTCACAATCAGTTGGGTTCCATTGCACAGTTTCGGGGCATAAAGGTTTCGTAGCATTAAGATGACAGATCCAACTTTAAAACTCAAATGATGAGGCGGCATGCCAGGCAAATCCAAAGAACACTTGCATATTCACACTCAATGGAATGGTTTGCACATACCGAAAAAAACGATGCCTTGAGACATGAGATTTATTCATACGCCGCTGTTGGTTTCAGAATCACGGGAAGTGATTTCGCAAATCCGTTTGCTATATCACCACTTTTGCCATGACTGATTGCGTTGAAATGCTGCAAACAGGATTTTCTTTCATTCGCAGGTTTAACGAAAGCTTCCGTGCTGAGTATGCTGTTCTTCCACCTTCCAACAGTGTTGCAGCAATTCCTGTAGATGCGAGAGCTAACGCAATTCCACTTTGAGCACGTATTGCTGCTAATCTATATATATAAAAATGAGTTTGATTTATGTTTGACCATTTATATCTCGAGTTTGACAACACCGAATTTGATGATTCTTTTTTTGCTGAAAAGGTATTTATTTGCACCAGGTTTTTGTGTAAAAAAAATAATACAATGTATGTTACGTATGTTGCATATGTTGCAAATGTACTTGCCACCATGCAATCAACTAATCAACAAATTCAATAATTGATCATAACTGAAATGTATGCATAGTTATGAATCATTATGCAACATATAATATACAACATTTGCAACAAATGCATTTATATCTAGAGTTTGACATCACCAAATTTAATGATTCTTTTTTTGCCCAATAGATATTTATTTGCACCAGGTTTGTCTGTAAAAAAATAGTACCATGTATGCTACGTATGTTGCATATGTTGCAAATGCACTTGTCAGTATGCAATCAATTAATGGTGGTCGTACAGGGCACTCTGCACTTAAATTGCCTTTAAACATCCAGGTTAACGAAGCGCCTACATGTAATATTTGTAAAACGTCGTCAATGGCCAAAGTCTTGCAACAGTGTAGGATTATTGTATGGGATGAGTGTACAATGGCACACAAAAAGTCACTTGAAGCTTAAGATCGAACTCTGAAAGATTTGCGAGGTAGCCAAGTAATGTTTGGCGGCGCCATGATATTGGTGGCGGGTGACTTCAGACAAACTTTGCCAGTCATACCCCGATCGAATACTGCGGATGTCAATGCCTTAAATGTTCTCCTTTGTTTGGCGGCGCCATGATATTGGTGGCGGGTGACTTCAGACAAACTTTGCCAGTCATACCCCGATCGAATACTGCGGATGTCAATGCCTTAAATGTTCTCCTTTGTGGATATATTGTTAAAACACTCACTTAAGTGATCCGTCTGCTGCAGAATTTTCAAAGCAGCTGTTGGATATTGGAAATGGAAAAATGTCCGTTGACGTTGATAGTTCAAATGGCCAAATAACACTGCAAATTTCTATTGTTTAAGGAATTCAAAGAAAGAATTGGTTCAAAGTGTGTTTCCAAGTATTTCGGAGAATTATAAAAATCGTACTTGGTTATGTGAAATAGCTAAAGGCAAAAATAAAGATGTCGCTGAAATTAATGCATCTATTTTAGAAGAAATAGATGGACGATTTGTTGCCAACAAATGAGTTGATGCATTTATAAATGAGGATGACGTAGTGAATTATCAGACGGAACTTTTGAATTCGATTGATTTACCGGGACTGCCACCTCATTATTTAGCTCTAAAAATTGGAGCCCCGATTATAATGCTGAGTAATATTAATCAACCTCAACTTTGCAATGGTACTAGACTAGCTGGAAAAAAGTGAATGAACAATCTAATTGAAGCTAGGATTATTAGTGGCAAATATAAAGCGGGAGATGTTTTGATCTCCAGAATTCCAATCATTCCACCTGATTTGCCATTTGATTTTAAACGTCATCAATTTCCTACTCGCCTTGCTTTTGCCATCACTATAAATAAAGCCGGGGTCAGTTTTTGAAAATTTGCGGTATTGATTTCTCAT
Organism: Platycheirus albimanus; assembly: GCA_916050605.2. Classification (NCBI taxonomy): domain Eukaryota; kingdom Metazoa; phylum Arthropoda; class Insecta; order Diptera; family Syrphidae; genus Platycheirus; species Platycheirus albimanus. The sequence continues at coordinate 167,359,601 of OU696696.1, read as the reverse complement.
GGTCAACTGTATGTTGGGTGTTCTAGAGTAGGGAAACCGTTCGCACTTTTTATTTATGTTAAAGATGGTAATACAAAAAATGTTGTTTATAAGAAAGCATTAGAATAAAATGTTAGAAATTTTAAAAACGCATTTTATTCAAATATTTTCTTTCTGCTTCCTTAAGTATTAGCATTTCTCCAGCCTGACGAATTGAAAAATTGTACGACTTTTTTTGATTGTGAAATCTGCTCAGCAAAGTGAGCATGGGTTGAGAAAACAAACAGTCAAGTTTGGATTTGAGATTTGTGAACTGAATTCGTTTAAACTCAAAGGGCATATCTGTTGGGATAATTGGAATCCTCGGAATGAGAACAAACTTATCTTAAAATTTTCCGTGGTCGCGGGCATCACATCACTCTTCAGTTTTCTTATGACCAAGCGCGTTCAATCGCATAGTTTTGGTTGTTTTAGATTTCGAAGCTGATGACTACCGAGCCCGCCTTCAGTTGTAAATTGTGCTGTGGTAAGTCAGGTACATCTAAGGAGTTTAAAAACTCAGTTGGATAATCAGTGGATTCATCTTCGTTTGTTACACAGTCAATAGATTTGAATGAATGCAGAGTACCAACGATTTGATTCTCAATTATAAAGTTTAAGTCATTCACATCTCTATCCTTAGCCGCCGAAATTGGACAGATCTTTTAAGGTTCGATAACGAGCTTCCAATGCGTTATTGTGCATTCATCCCAGATGTGATTTGTAAGGCTACTAAAATTTTTTCTATTGCAGAGTGTTTTGCAATGTTACATGTCGGTTGTTCAGTAGTTTGAAGATTTAATGGCAATTTTAACGCTGAATGAGCAATTTCTACCGCAATTTCGGATCTCGCACGAATAGTGACCAAAATCAATGACACGAGGAATTTCTTTCCTGTTATACCAGGGACATCCATTAAAAATAAGCCAACATTTCCATCATCAATAATTGTATTAATTAATTTATCATAAACTTTCTTCTATTTTGGGTTCAACAGTTCATTCGTTTGAACTGATTGGTCTAATTCATATCGATCATATTCACGATCACGTTCGAATTCTCTAATAAATGAGTTTTTCACTCTGCGATCTGGATCTGGCACTCCTAACCTGACTAACAAACTGCCGCACATATGAGGTAACACATATCTTCGATCAAAAGCAAAGCCTGGTTATGCATCTCCTCATTAGCCTCAAGATCAGGATTTCTTGAACTGACACGAATTGGATGTAAAATGTCTTCTGCCATTTAAAAAAAACCGCTTCGCAGATTTCGATCATTTTTAAATGCGATTATTTTCTTTAAAACTAAAATAAATTCTAGCAATAAAATGGAGTACTTTTTTCATTTAATTAATATTTCTTTGACTTAATCTTATCTTTTCTTATCTTATATAATAAAAAAATATTAAAAATGAGTTTGATATAAATGGTTTATAAGAAAGCATTTGAATAAAATGTAAGATATTTAAAAAACGAATTTTATTCAAAGTTAAGTCCAGGGATGGTTCCTGTGAAGGTTTGGTTCCGATCGGGTGGAAGACAAAAATAAAATGCAATGTTTTAACATTTTTTGGTCATTTTTTTTTTGGTTTTTTCATAAATTTTTTAGCGGTTTGAAACATCAGCGAAAACTCCGCAATTTCCGATCGGGTGGAAGACAAAACTAAAATGCAGACTTTTAACATTTTTTGGATGATTTTTTTTTTTTTTTGATTTTTCATAAATTTTTAAGCGGTTTGAAACATCAGTGAAAATTCCGTAATGGCCGATCGGGTCGAAGACAAAACAAAAATGCAATCTTTAACCAAAAATATTGTTTATCCGGTAGCATTGATATGAAATACCTAAATAAATAAATTTAATTTCACATTAAATAAGTGTTTTTTTTTTAGCGTGGCAACGCGCGCCGGTTACCGCTATTATCTTCTATCTATCTACCTATCTATCTATATATTTAAAAATGGATGTGTGTATGTTTGTATGTTGTCTATGGACTCTTAAACGGCCCAATGGATCTTTATGAAATTTTCAGGGTAAATATAGTTAAGTCCAGGGATGGTTCCCGTGAAGGTTTGGTTCCGATCGGGTAGAAGACAAAAATAAAATGCAGGCTTTTAACATTTTTTGGTCATTTTTTTTTTTGGTTTTTTCATAAATTTTTTAGCGGTTTGAAACATCAGCGAAAACTCCGCAATTTCCGATCGGGTGGAAGACAAAAATAAAATGCAGACTTTTAACATTTTTTAGATGATTTTTTTTTTTTTTTTTTTAATTTTTTTCATACATTTTTTAGCTGTTTGAACATCAGCGAAAATTCCGGAGTGACTTTTTCTTGTGACAGCTATTTAGGTGTCACAAGAAAAGTCACAAAAATGTGATTGTCACATGTGACTATCATCTAGCCAGACGAAATTTCTTGATTGTGACTATCACTTATCACCTTAGCCGATTCCACCCCAGGCTTTTAACAACTGTTGGTTCAATCTATATCTATATATATAAAAATGGATGTGTGTATGTTTGTATGTTTGTATGTTGCCTATGGACTCTTAAACCGCCCAATGGAACTTTATGAAATTTTCAGGGTAAATATAGTTAAGTCCAGAAGACAAAAATAAAATGCAGGCTTTTAACATTTTTTGGTAATTTTTTTTTTCATAAATTTTTTAGCGGTTTGAAATATCAGCGAAAACTCCGCAATTTCCGATGGGGTGGAAGAGAAAAATAAAATGCAGGCTTTTAACATTTTTTAAATGATTTTTTTTTTTTTGATTTTTTTCATAAATTTTTTAGCTGTTTGAAACATCAGCGAAAATTCCGGAATGGCCGGTCGAGTGAAGGACAAAAAAAAATGCAGGCTTTTAACAACTGTTGGTTCAGTCTATATATATAAAAATGGATGTGTGTATGTTTGTATGTAGGTATGTTGTCTATGGACTCTTAAACCGCATAATGGATCTTTATGAAATTTTCAGGGTAAATATAGTTTAGTCCAGGAATGGTTCCTGGGAAGGTTTGGTTCCGATCGTGTGGAATCTTCTATTATATAAAAATGGATGTGTGTATGTTTGTATGTTGTCTATGGACTCTTAAACGGCCCAATGGATCTTTATGAAATTTTCAGGGTAAATACAGTTAAGTCCAGGGATTGTTCCTGTGAAGGTTTGGTTCCGATCGGGTGGAAGACAAAAATAAAATGCAGGGTTTTAACATTTTTTGGTAATTTTTTTTTTTTTTTTTTTGGTTTTTTCATAAATTTTTTAGCGGTTTGAAACATCAGCGAAAACTCCGCAATTTCTGATCGGGTGGAAGACAAAACTAAAATGCAGACTTTTAACATTTTTTGGATGATTTTTTTTATTTTTTTTTTTGATTTTTCATAAATTTTTTAGCGGTTTGAAACATCAGTGAAAATTCCGTAATGGCCGATCAGGTCGAAGACAAAACAAAAATGCAATCTTTAACCAAAAATATTGTTTATCCGCTAGCATTGATATGAAATACCTAAATAAATAAATTTAGTTTCACATTAAACAAGTGTTTTTTTTTTTAGCGTAGCAACGCGCGCCGGTTACCGCTATTATCTTCTATCTATCTATCTATCTATCTATATATATATAAAAATGGATGTGTGTATGTTTGTATGTATGTATGTTTGTATGTTGTCTATGGACTCTTAAACGGCCCAATGGATCTTTATGAAATTTTCAGGGTAAATATAGTTAAGTCCAGAAGACAAAAATAAAATGCAGGTTTTTAACATTTTTTGGTCATTTTTTTTTTTTTCATAAATTTTTTAGCGGTTTGAAACATCAGCAAAAACTCCGCAATTGCCGATGGGGTGGAAGACAGGCTTTTAACATTTGTTGGATGATTTTCTTTTTTTTTATTTTTGATTTTTTTCATACATTTTTTTGCTGTTTGAAATATCAGCGAAAATTCCGGAATGGCCGATCGAGTGAAGGACAAACAAAAATGCAAGCTTTTAACAATTGTTGGTTCTTTTTTTTTATAATCTATCTATATATGTATATATAAAAATGGAAACCACCCAATGGATCTTTATGAATTTTTCGGGGTAAATATAGTTTAGTCCAGGGATGGTTCCTGTGAAGGTTTTGTGCCGATCAGGTGGAAGGAAAAAAATGCATGTTTTTAACAATTTTGGTTCAGTTTTTTTTTTAATTCTTTTTTGATTTTTTTCATAAATTTTTAAGCGGAATGCCCGGGTGGAAGACAGAAAAATGCGGGCTTTTGGCAAAGTTTTTTTTTCAACTTTTTTATAAAAATGTTTTGCTTTCGTTGAATAAAAGCATCATATTTATGGAACTGAGTGGAAAAAATCAAACTTTCAACGAACGTGCGTGTCCATTTATTGCAAGAATCGTCCACCCAAACATTTTCCAAACAACTTTTGAACATCGGAAAAGGAATTGAATCGCACAACAAATGACATTTTATCTCCCAAATTTTTGTCAAATGCAGCAAAATATTCAAGCTACAATTTATCAATGTTATCATGTTCAGTTTCACAATCAAATAAACTGCACTTTGTGTGTATGCCAAAAAATTTGTATATTTGTACACCAACCAAAACGACCAAAAATATTGTTTATCCGCTAGCATTGAGATAAATTATATAAATAAATTTAATTTCACATTAAATACACATAAGTGTTTTTTTTTGGGCGTAGCAACGCGCGCCGGGTACTGCTAGTCTAATATATAAAAATAAGTTGCCTTATGTTCGGGCTCGATAAACTCGAGAATGGCTGGGCCGAATTTTTCCATATTTTTTTATAAAGGGAGCTATCTTATTAAGGAAGGTCTTTTTGTGAAATTTGGTCAAAATTCGGTAAAGGGCAAATCGCAAAATGCATTTTTAGTGCATTTAGTCATATTGATAACAACATTTTTTGTTAGGTCTTCTGAGTATGTCGACAAAGGTTTCCGGCCAAACTTCGGTAAAATAATTTGCCACAACAAATCTTTTGGTAGCATCTTCTGAGGATGCCTGCAAAGGTTTCTGTGAAGTTTGGTCAAAATTCTGTAAAGCGGTAGAGTGGTTCTTTTTGATCTAGCATTTTCGTCGACACATAAAGTATTTTTTCCGTAATTATAGAAAATTATTTTTATTTTCAATGTGTCAATTTAATTTTAATAAAATTGGAATAAGTTTGTAATCTGCGATTTTGGACAAATCATCGGGATGAAATGACTGAGGAAATATTACATCGAATGGGAAATATTTATTCAAACCAGAACTTGGATTTTAATTACGATTCGATCTGAAAATAAAATAACATTAGCGCTTGCGTTGTCTGGGATTGCGCAAACTTTGTTAGACGGTGGTCGAACAGCTCACTCTGCATTAAAATTGCCATTGAACATGCAAGTAAATGAATTTCAAACATGTAACATTTCAAAAACATCTGGAATGGCAAAGGTTTTACAGCAATGTAAAATAATCATTTAGGATTAAAGCACGATGGTTCACAAGAAATTATAGGAAGCCCTTAATCGAACGTTAAAAGATTAACGAGGAAATCAACGTTTATTTGGTGGTGTATTGATATTGTTAGCAGGGGAATTTAGGCAAACATTTTTCCAATTTTTTATCACGGACAACTTTATGTTGGACGTTGGCAAGTGGGTAAACCGTCCTTATTGTTTATTTATGCATTAAATGCGAAAATAAAAAAAATTGTTTATCAAAAAGCTCTTGAGTAATGCAAATGGTTCATTTAAAATTTTTTTAAATTAATTAATAAATTATATAAGAAAAATGATTGAATTGAGTTTAAGGTTGCATGATACACAACAATTTGTTTTCTGCTCCGGAGCGTAAATGAAGAGTGAGGATGGTTTCCCAACTAGGAAACACGCCACATTATAATCGCTGACGGCAAATCAGTTGAAGAAAAGGAAATTCGCGGAATTTGGCATTCTTCTCCTTTGAACGGTCCTTTCAAAATCCTTGCCACTACCACATTGTTCATCAGCTTCTTCACAATCAGTTGGGTTCCATTGCACAGTTTCGGGGCATAAAGGTTTTGTAGCATTAAGATGACAGATCCAACTTTAAAACTCAAATGATGAGGCGGCATGGCATGCCAGGCAAATCCAATGAACACTTGCATATTCACACTCAATGGAATGGTTTGCACATACCGAAAAAAACGATGCCTTGAGACATGAGATTTATTCATACGCCGCGCCGCTGTTGGTTTCAGAATCACGGGAAGTGATTTTGGAAATCCGCTTGCTATATCACCACTTTTGCCATGACTGATTGCTTTGAAATGCTGCAAACAGGATTTTCTTTGATTCGCAGGTTTAACGAAAGCTTCAGTGATCAGTGTGCTGTTCTTTTACCTTCCAACAGTGTTGCAGCAATTATTGTAGATGCGAGAGCTAACGCAATTCCACTTTGAGCACGTATTTCTGCTAATATTAATTAAATCAAGAACATTTTTCCAGTTCCGCCGGGCGCATCAACAAATAAAATGCACGACTGGGTCTAATGCTCTAATGTGTAACAGTTGTCTAGGGGCTTGAGATTTTCATAAAATAAAATTTTCAAAATTCTTAAATAAATACTTAAACTAATTTGAGCTGAAAAAAAGTACACCATTTTATTTCGTGGATAAATTTGAATTTATGAGAGTAAATTTATAAAAATCTGTGGAGCCGTTTTTTAAAAAAAAGTTTTTTTTGAAAAAAAATTTCAAAAAAAATTCAAACACGCCATTTCATAGGTATTCAGCAAATACATTTATTTATAATTTTTAGAAAAAAATTTAATAAGCAGTTTTCAAATTATTAATTTAAAAATTTTTTTTTTAGATGCTTTTAAAAATACAAAAAAATATTTTTCAAAAATATTGGTATGCAGTACAAATTGAGCTTCCTACAACTATATATGTGTGAAATTTCGAAAGAATCGATTCAGTCGTTTTCGAGATAGTCGAAAACAAAAGAACGGTCCTATGGAAAGTACCGTTCTTAGACATTTTTTTAAAACTTTTTTTCAGCCATATATTGGTCGTACCTAAATAGCAACACTGATTTTTACTTGCGATTATAGGTACTATAAGGCAAGTTATGCATTCGTCGAAAAAAAAAGTTTTGAGATAACAATCAAACATGACATTACGATGATAGCGAAGACGAAAAAAGATGGTCTAAAAATTCTGTCCGTCTGTATGTCTGTCTGTCTGTCTGTCTGTCTGTCTGTCTGTCTGTCTGTATGTAGACCTACATCCAAACGGGTGGGCCGAATTGCTTCAAACTTGGTATATAGACTTTTTTAGGTATTGTACAGAAAGGAAATTGAATTTTTTTTTTTAGCTCAAAAAATAACGGTACCTGCCATACAACCGTTACGTTAAAGCTTATTTTTCTCAAAAACGGCTCTAACGATTTTTAATTAAAAAAATCAGTGTTGCTTTTTAGGTACGACCAATCATATGGCTGAAAAAAAAGTTTTAAAAAATGGCTAAGAACGGTACTTTCCATAGGACCGTTTTTTTTGCTTTCGACTATCTCGAAAACGACTCAACCGATTCTTTCGAAATTTCACACACATATAGCTGTAGGTAGCTCAATTTGTATTGCATACCAATATTTTTGAAAAATTTTTTTTTGTATTTTTAAAAGCATTTTTTAAAAAAAAATTTAAAAAAATAATATTTCGAAAACTGCTAATTAAATTTTTTTTAAAAAATTTTAAATAAATGTATTTGCTGAATACCTATGAACTGGCGTTTTTGAATTTTTTTTGAAAATTTTTTTCAAAAAGTTTTTCAAAAAAAACTTTTTTTCTCAAAAACCGCTCCACAGATTTTTCTAAATTTATTCTCATAAATTCAAATTTATCCAAGAAATAAAATGGCGTACTTTTTTTTCAGCTCAAATTAGTTTATGTATTTATTTAAGAATTTTGAAAATTTTATTTTTATCAAAATCTCAAGCCCATAAACCACTGTCACTCATTAGAGCAAGTTCGTGCGACCCAGTCGTGCATTTTATTTTAAATCGAAATCGTTACAGCCGTTTTTGAGAAGAATAAGCTTTAACGTAACGTTATTTTTTGAGCTAAAAAAAATTTCAATTTCATCTCTGTACAATACCTAAAATAAAATGCACGACTGGGTCGCACGAACTTGCTCTAATGAGTGACGGTGGCTTACGGGCTTGAGATTTTGATAAAAATAAAATTTTCAAAATTCTTAAATAAATACTTAAACTAATTTGAGATGAAAAAATATTACGCCATTTTATTTCTTGGATAAATTTGAATTTATGAGAATAAATTTAGAAAAATCTGTGGAGCGGTTTTTGAGAAAAAAAGTTTTTTTTGAAAAACTTTTTGAAAAAATTTTTCAAAAAAAATTCAAAAGCGCCAGTTCATAGTTATTCAGCAAATACATTTATTTAAAATTTTTAGAAAAAAAATTAACAAGCAGTTTTCAAAATATTAATTTTTTTAATTTTATTTTCTAAAATGCTTTTAAAAATACAAAAAAATATTTTTCAAAAATATTGGTATACAATACAAATTGAGCTACCTACAGCTATATGTGTGTGAAATTTCGAAAGAATCGGTTTAGTCGTTTTCAAAATAGTCGAAAGCAAAAAAAACGGTCCTATGGAAAGTACCGTTCTTAGCCATTTTTCAAAACTTTTTTTTCAGCCATATGATTGGTCGTACCTAAAAAACGACACTGATTTTTTTAAATAAAAATCGTTAGAGCCGTTTTTGAGAAAAATAAGCTTTAAAATAACGGTTGTATGGCAGGTACCGTTATTTTTTGAGCTAAAAAAAAAATTTCAATTTCCTCTCTGTACAATACCTAAAAAAGTCTATATACCAAGTTTGAAGCAATTCGGCTCACCCGTTTGGGCTGTAGGTCTACATACAGACAGACAGACAGACAGACAGACATACAGACGGACAGAATTTTTAGACCATCTTTTTTCGTCTTCGCTATCATCGTAATGTCATGTTTGATTGTTATCTCAAAACTTTTTTTTTGACGTATGCATAACTTGCCTTATATGTAGTACCTATAATCGCAAGTAAAAATCTATATACGAAATTTGAAGCAATTCAGCCCACCCATTTGGGCTGTAGGTGTCTTTACATACAGACAGACAGACATACAGACGGACAGAATTTTTAACTTTTTTTTTCAAGACGAATGCATAACTTGCCTTATAGTACCTAAAATCGCAAGTAAAAAACTTTTTGATTATAAATATCGATATCATTGTATTTAAAATTAAATATTTCTTAACAACACTTATGTATGTTTTAAGTTAAAAATGTGTTTCCTGTCAGTTTTTAAATATTGCAATTATATTTTTACTTGCGATTATAGGTACTATAAGGCAAGTTATGCATTCGTCGAAAAAAAAAGTTTTAAGACAATCAAACATGACATTACGATGAAAGCGAAGACGAAAAAAGATAGTCTAAAAAGTCTGTCCGTCTGTATGTCTGTCTGTCTGTCTGTATGTAGACCTACAGCCCAAACGGGTTGGCCGAATTGCTTCAAACTTGGTATATAGACTTTTTTAGGTATTGTACAGAGGGGAAATTGAAATTTTTTTTTTAGCTCAAAAAATAACGGTACCTGCCATACAACCGTTACCTTAAAGCTTATTATTCTCAAAAATGGCTCTAACGATTTCGATTTAAAAAAATCAGTGTTGCTTTTTAGGTACGATCAATCATATGGCTGAAAAAAAAATTTAAAAAAAATGGCTAAGAACGGTACTTTCCATAGGACCGTTTTTTTTTGCTTTCGACTATCTCGAAAACGACTCAACCGATTCTTTCGAAATTTCACACACATATAGCTGTAGGTAGCCCAATTTGTATTGCATACCAATATTTTTGAAAAATATTTTTTTGTAATTTTAAAAGCATTTTTTTTTTTTTAAATTTAAAAAATTAATATTTTGAAAACTGCTTATTAAATTTTTTTCTAAAAATTTGAAATAAATGTATTTGCTGAATACCTACGAACTGGCGTTTTTGAATTTTTTTTAAAAAAATTTTTCAAAAAGTTTTTCAAAAAAAACTTTTTTTCTCAAAAACCGCTATACAGATTTTTATAAATTTATTCTCATAAATTCAAATTTATCCAAGAAATAAAATGGCGTACTTTTTTTTCAGCTCAAATTAGTTTAAGTATTTATTTAAGAATTTTGAAAATTTAATTTTTATTAAAATCTCAAGCCCCTAAACCACTGTCACTCATTAGAGCAAGTTCGTGCGACCCAGTCGTGCATTTTATTTAAATTGTAATTCATTTAATCCATATGTAACTAAGATTTGTCTTACCGAGCGAAGCCGGGTGGTCAGCTAGTCTAATATATAAAATTATTGCCTTATGTTCGGGCTCGATAAACTCGAGAATGGCTGGGCCGAATTTTTCCATATTTTTTTATAAAGGTAGCTATCTTATTGAGGAAGGTCTTTTTGTGAAATTTGGTCAAATTCCGGTAAAGGGCAAATCGCAAAATGCATTTTTAGTGCATTTTATTTTATTTATTTATTTTATTTATTTATTTTCATTTTGTGATTGCTTAATAACAGTAAGATAATAAAATATCTTATAATCTAGTTATAAGCTAATTTTTACAAAGAGAGCAAAAAAATAGTAAGTTAATAATATTAAATCAGTAAAAAAAGAGAGAGAAACTAATTAAATATTCAATTTACTTTAAGAGAAAAAAGCAAACAAAAAGGAAAAAATTACAAATTTATTGAGTAATATCTTTCTAGATCCTTTTTAATACTATTTGTTGTGTAAAGTTTATCTTTAATATTTCGTGGTAAAGAGTTCCAAAGACGGACAGAGTTTACAAAAAATTGACGCTCAGATGTTAAGAATGAACATCGAGGATGAATCAAATGATGAGATCGGCGTGAGGTGGCAAAACTAATTTTATCAAAGCAGTATTGTGGTTGGTGAGTTATTAATATATCTGAAAGCAGGATTAATGTGCGAAGCTTCAGATAATTTTCGAAAGGCATACCCAGCAGCATGGTAGCAAAACCAGATAATCTGTCGTATCTTCGTAGACCATATACATAACGTACTGCACTATTAAAAGCGACATTGAGCTTACGTTTGTTTACATAATTGCAGTTACAATAAATTTCACAACCGTAGATTAAAATTGGTATTATCAAAGTCTTAACAAGCAATAAACGCGTTTTAACAGGTGTAAAAACTGAGTTACATATAAACTACGTAGTACTCCATATACCTTACCTACAAGTATATTTATATGATTATCCCATGTCAAAAACCGATTGAAAGCAACCCCCAGATTTTTAGCAGTTTCAACATAATTGATGGGAGCATTGCTCAGGACGATCGAGGGGAAATACTTGAGATCAAGACTTTTTCTTGAAATCACGAGACACTTAGATTTTTTTGGGTTCAGAATAAGCCCATTTAACTGGGACCAGTTTTCAATTTCCTCGTAGGTCTTCATTAATACAAAAAGCTGCATGCTCAATGAGCCCAAGAGGGCAACTCATGTATAATTGGACGTCATCAGCATACATATGAATAGAGCAATTTTTGATTATTGATGGCAGTTCATTGACATAAATTGAAAACAACAGAGGACCCAGTATTGAACCCTGAGGAACACCGGAAACATTGGGAAGAAAATCAGATAACCTGTCCCCAATCTGCACTGCTTGCAGTCGGTTTACCAGATAAGAATAAACTAACCCTGTAGCAGCTAATGAAAAATTAAAGTTTTGCATAAGCTTTTTACACAAGTTAACATGATTGACCGTGTCGAAAGCTTTCGAAAAATCAAGCAGCACGAGAAATGTGACCTCATCTCTGTCCAATGCTTGCCTTATATCTTCAGTAACACTTAACAATGCCGTTGTACAACTGTGTTTTTGACGAAATCCAGATTGTACAGTCGTGAGCAACGAATTCGCCGTTAGATAAATACTGATTTGTTTTTGTAGAATTCTTTCAAAAACTTTTGACAGGAAGGGTAAGATTGAGATAGGCCTAAATTCGTCACCTTTTGCACTTTTGGGAAGAGGTATTACTTTAGCCAGTTTTCATAGGCTCGGATACACACCTGACATCAGAATTGTGTTAAAAATAAAAGTAAGATAAGGTAGGACAATCGGAAGTATCATTTTCAAAAATTTAGGGTGTATTTCATCTAATCCAGCAGCATTTGACTTTATAGAGAGCACACTTTCTAAAACATCAGCGCTATCGACCGAACGAAAACCAAAAACAGGATTATCTTCATCCGACTGATCCACAAAAGAAAAACAAGAATCTAAGCTCGGAGGAGGTATTAGCTCAGAAGGCACAGCAACGAAAACTCTGTTGAGAGCATTTCCATCAATATTATCTGTTGGGCCACAACTAGATTTGCCTATGCGGATTTTTCGTAAGTTTTTCCACAACTGACGCCCATTTAACGAAGTATTAAGCCGGGAGGAGTACATTTCGGATTTCACCTTGCGTATTTCCGCTACTACTTTATTACGAAGGCAACAATACACACGGCGTAACTCATTCAACCTGTAACGTTTCCAACTCTTATAAGCATCATCCCGTCTCTGCATCAAAGTTCGTATACTTTGAGTGAACCACGATTTATTGCTTGGCTTTACAACCTTAGTCTTAAGAGGAACGTAAGTATCAAATAAAGTTACAATATTGTCAGTTAAATGTTGCACTTGGTCATTTGAGGACGGCACATAAAAAATGCGATCCCAATTTTTAGCTCTTGTACCCACCTCTAAGTTCTGCACATTAATATTATGAAAATCCCGATACGTAATTTTCTTCCACAACTAATCAAAGCTAAAATTCAAAGTTAAGAAAATTAAGTCATGCTTAGAAAAACCGGGTGCAGAAAGCTGGTCATACAAAGCTACGTCGCTGGTATTGCTAACAAAGAACAAGTCCAATAATGTCGCATCGTCACGAAAGAAGTGAGTTGGAGTGCTAGAGTAAACTGGTGTTAAATTAAACGTTAGCATGTTATGAGTAAGAACATTAGGATTCAAAATATTGCAGTTGAAATCTCCACAGAGGACAATATTGGGGGAACCCAATGAAACTTCCTCTAAAAGTGAGAACAATGGTGAGAGGTCTATGTACCTATTTGGCCGATATATTGCACCTAAAAGTAAACCACCTTCATTTCTCACTATTTCAACAAACAAATACTCAATATTACTAGATGCATCAGTTAAGAGTTTAAGTCTACATTTTATTATCACTTTAACATAAATTGCTACACCCCCCCCCAATACGGTCCTTTCTGTTGAAGCGAAAAACACGATAACCCTCCAAACTACAAACCTCATCGCTTAACTCATCCTTCAACCAAGTTTCTGTAACACAAATAACATCAGCATCTGAATCTACAAAAATATCGCGAAACTCATCACTTTTCGGTATCAAGCTTTGTGCATTAATGTTGTTGGATGAAATTAGAATAGTGAATTCTATAGGAAAGTGTTTCATGTCCATATTAGCGATAAGGCATCGTTTATGATTTTTGGTGGTGAGTTGAATGTTTTTTCTTGTGTGATAGGAGCGGCAGCGTGTCAAAGAGGTCAGCAGTGTTTGTGATTTCTGATGGTGAGGCGAATGTACTATGGCTGACTTATCATCGTGTATTTGTTGTTGGGTGATTATTTGAATAGCGAATTAAATTAGAAATGTTTGTCATGGTGAGGTTAATCATAAATATTTAATTCTTATCACAATTATTACTGTCTAAAATACTTAAAAGCCAGGTCAATATACCACATTTAGAGATCAATTCAAATGTCCTGATAAAGAACATGCATTGTAATTTAGAAAAAAAGGAGTGAAATGTTAAGAGAAGAAATACAGTAGAATCTCCAAACATGTTCGGTTCTAAGACATGAACAATTTGGAAAGATGAACGTTTCATATATTAAGTTTTTTTTTTTATAAAATGATTGGTAAATTTGGTATATGCATTGTTTTTATGTATACCTATATGTTTGGAAAGATGCAAAATTTTAAAAGATGAACTGTATGTATCAGTGAATCTAAATGGTTGGAGTAGAACCTGAGAAAAAGAAAAAACAATGAAAAAATATTAGAAAAATTAATTCTTATTAGAATTTTTTCTGTTTGAAAAACAATTTTTTTTAATTTTTTAGAATGTATAAAAAGCAAAACTGACAACAAAATTAATCCTTATCAGAACTATTACTCTTTGAAGTACTTAAAAGGTTAAAGTAACACCCGATCAAAGTTGGACACATTGAGAGATTAATGCAAATGCCTGAAACTTTTTTTTTTTTTTTTGCGAGCATAAACCCGGAACTGGCAACAAAATTAATCCTTATCAGAGCTATCACTATTTTAAGTACTTAAAAGGTTAGAGTAACATCCATTCATAGTAACACATTTAGAGATTAATTTAAATTTCTATACTTTTTCGCTAATATAAAACCAGGTCGTTCAACAATTCTTAATTCAGTTGTCTTTCATAAGTGCAAATAGAATTTTTTTTTGAATTTCTTAAATCAAAATAATGTCTTCTTCAATATTGAACAAAATAAAAAAAAAACGCGAATATTTTTCGCGAAAAAAAGGAGAAGCCTTTACTTAGTATGAAGAGCTTAAATTTAAAACAACACTATAATATTGTGAAAGCAAAGCGATGCACTACTCGCTTTGGGGAGCAAATCATTTTAGAGCTGGAACACTGTTCTGTGTTTCTGCCGAAAAGATGCGCGGGCTAATTCGATGACGACGTCATCGCTGAGCTGCCAAATCTGGCAATAGAGGTGGTTGAACCTTTCAACCAGTCTTTCAAGCTCGACTTTCACGAGAAAGTCGAAGGAGAACCAGAATTGCAACACCAGCAACAACAGCCACAACACCAACAACAGCAACAACAACTACAACAACAACAGCAACAACACGACTTGCAACAGCAAGGGTCGGCCAAAAATCAACAACCAGAACAACAACAACAACAACAGCATGAGTCGAAGGAGAAAGTGGAGGTAAATCCTTCATTGTTTGAAATAGCAGACATTCCATGTTCGCAGAAACATATGTTTTACAATATGTAAATGTTGGAAATAAAAAAAAACGTTTCTATTCTCAAATCTTGTTTTCTTTTTATTATTTATTTGGTTTCTTTTAATAAAAAAAAATTGTTTTCTTAAGTTTTTAATTACTAAAGAAACTTTTTTTTTGTTTGGTTTCCCATTCATTGTACGGTTTGTTTTCAACTTCGTTGTACGAATTCTGCTTTCTAATTGTTCATTTGGTTTTTCTTTCCAACATCATGTCGTTTATTTTTGTTTGTTTGTTACTTTTTCTAGAGAATCCAGATAATCAGTGATTTAGAGTCACGTGTAAAGTGGTTTGCTTTAAAGGGGCGACAAATCCATTTCAGGATAAGATCCATTCCAGAGCATGAAGAACCAATGTCATGGATCAGGGAAGCGGTTAACGACATGTTCAAACATGCGCTTACCGGTCTCAACCCCACAGATAGAGTAGGAATTACTTTCTGTGGGAAGAGTTTTGCTGCTGAAAGAGGAAACGGCTACATAAAATTCCAAGATTGCGAAAACGTTAAATTTAGCGACGCATGGGAAATGATTTCGAAAATTTTTCAAAGCAATTTGGAAGGTTTGAGCACCGATGATTTTTCTCTTACGATAACATCGGTTAAGCTCCCTTCAGGAACAGGTAGAGTACAGAGTGGAAAGTACAACACCTTTGTTGAAGAATGTGCTAAACGACAAGGCATAATAAACATAAAAAATAATGACAACTTATGTTTCCCTCGGGCTTTAGTTGTGGGCAAAGTATATGCGGACAAGGAAAATGACCTAAAGACACAGATTACCGTACCAACTGAAGGTTGTGGAATCCCGGAATTAAGATTATTCCAAAACCATTTAAAGGAGTACAAAGTGACTGTTTATGAATATGGTTCCAAGGGCCAGAAGGTGATTTTTGAAGGATTTCCCGGTGAAGGTGGTGAAGGAAAAAAGAGCATTAATTTGCTGTACCATCAAAATCACTATAACGTAATAACCTCATTGACCGCAGCATTTTGTTGTATATATTATTGCGAATATTGCCATGTTCCGTATAATACTAAAACTCAGCACTGATGTCAACGATCTTGCGCGCAATGTCAAAATACACCAAGTTGCTCCAGAAATAGGAACAAAATGGAAATTTGTTGTGAAGATTGCAATCGAAATTTTAGAGGAAAAAACTGTTTCGACAATCACAAGACAGGCAGCTCAAAAGGAAACAATATTTGCGAGCTAATTAAAAGATGCAAACTATGTTTAAGAACAAATAATGGAAACCGAATGCATATCTGTGGCGAATACTACTGTAAATTATGTAGTAAACATGTAGAAGAAGATCATTTGTGCTATATACGTCCCGATAGTAGACTACCTAAATGTAAAGACACTCTTTATATTTTTTACGATTTAGAGAGTCGCCAAGAAAGAATAATCGGAGAAAAATCTATAAATACTACAGATGATGCATATATTACTCCCGTTAAAATACATGAGCCTAATTTGTGTGTTTTTAAACAAAAGTGTCATAAATGTTTTGATATTCCAAATTTGGTCTTTTGTAATAAGTGCGGGCATTCATTGAACATCATAAAGGAATCTGAACAAGAACAAGAAGAAGAAAAAAATGTTATCCCCAAATTCTTAAAACATATTCTAAATGTTCACCAAAAATTTAAAAATTTCATTGTATTAGCACATAACGGACAATCGTATGATCATCAATTCATATTAAATTATATACTGAAACAAACAACTTTAAGTCCAGAATTGATCATACGAGGCAGTAAGATAATATTAATGATAATAGGAAATATTAAGGGTGGGTCTACCTCAGAACAGAACTTAAACGCCATGTAAATTGTGTTGTATGTGGTAGTGCGATATTCTTTTCTCTTCGATATATTGTTTTTGGTAACTCATTTACTCTTGTTCTCTTTTCAAAATAATTTTGTGATCTTCCGCAGTCGCAGTGAACTCACAATAATTATTATTCTCAAAGCGGTGCGGTGCGGTGGTGGCGCGCACCGCCGGCTGCAGCCACAGTAGTAGAGGAGGTACAGAGGCAGTGGAAAGGAAAGCAGAGGGAAAAGATTATTGGCATTGGACGTTTTAGTAGGGGATACTTTTTGTGTGTGTCTTTCTGTGGGTTTCGTTGTTGTCCTTTCGCTTTGATTTAGTAATGCGATATGCGATGACAAGTTTTATTCTCCCTGTATGGAAGGGTGAAGGGATTTTTTTTTCAATTTTTTTTCAAAACACAGTAGCTAATAGCTAAATGTGGGTAATTTTTTTCTATTTTCGTTTTGTTGTTGTTTTTTTTTTTCATATTTTACTTGCTGTTGCTGCCATAACAGTGACAAAAAAAATGTGAACTCGTTTGGGACTCGATCGAAATCTTGATGAAGGTCAGGACTCAGGAGTCAGGACACATAAAATGAACATGCATAGGTAGATAGGTAAACGTTACATTATATTTAATGTAGGTATATGTAGGTAGGTATGTACATTGATATCGTTGTTTTTTTTTTTTTAAGTTGCATGTAACAAAAGTGTGAGGTAGGTCAATATAACTATTTGACCTGTTTTAAAATTGCTTATGGGTTTATTGCAAAGGGAAAAGAATAATTTGAGTACCTAGCTATATATCTATTATTATTGAAACATTGTTACTTTTTACTTGCGATTATAGGTACTATAAGGCAAGTTATGCATTCGTCGAAAAACAAAGTTTTGAGATAACAATCAAACATGACATTACGATGATAGAGAAGACGAAAAAAGATGGTCTAAAAATTCTGTCCGTCTGTATGTCTGTCTGTCTGTCTGTCTGTCTGTCTGTCTGTCTGTATGTATAGAGACCTACAGCCCAAACGGGTGGGCCGAATAGCTTCAAACTTGGTATACAGACTTTTTTAGGTATTGTACAGAGGGGAAATTGAAATTTTTTTTTTAGCTCAAAAATTAACGGTACCTGCCATACAACCGTTACGTTAAAGCTTATTTTTCTCAAAAACAGCTCTAACGATTTCTATTTAAAAAAATCAGTGTTGCTTTTTAGGTACGACCAATCATATGGCTGAAAAAAAAGTTTTAAAAAATGGCTAAGAACGGTACTTTCCATAGGACCGTTTTTTTTTTTGCTTTCGACTAACTCGAAAACGACTCAACCGATTCTTTCGAAATCTTACACACATAAAGGTGTAGGTAGCTCAATTTGTATTGCATACCAATATTTTTGAAAAATATTTTTTTGTATTTTTAAAAGCATTTTAAAAAAAAAATTAAAAAAATTAATATTTTGAAAACTGCTTATTAAATTTTTATCTAAAAATTTTAAATAAATGTATTTGTTGAATACCTATAAACTGGCGTTTTTTAATTTTTTGCAAATATTCATACAATCTGCAATAGAATGCTTATTCCAAAAACCCTTCTGTAGGACAATAATAATACTATGTACCAAATTTGAAGCGAATCGGTCTAGCCGTTTAGGCTGTAGGTGCCGATACAGACATTATTTTAAAAATAATTTTAAAACTAGTTTTTTTCAAAATTTTACGTCATTAAGTATTATTTTTGTTCTCAGAATTCAATGCTCCCATTAATTTTAAATCCAACACTGAAAACCGTATGGCTCTATGACTTTTTGTTGCCAAGCTATTCAAAAATAACCGAACCTACTTCTTCTACATACGATAAGAAAACACACAATGTGTATTGATATCTATGTATATGTATGTACCACCGCAACGACCAATGCTTCTCCGACCTTAGTATATATCTATTTATCGATATGACAAAGGACCTCTCCTCGCACACGATATTTAGAAAATCACTCGAATACCTATTTATGCGGACGACAATATTTTTTTATAACCACAAATTAAAAATCATCTATCGATTTGTCACCAAAATTGTCCGAATCATTCAAAAATGCATGGAACAATGATCTTATAGGAACAGGTACAGCTGATTTTTGTGTTGGTATTCAAATTTCAAAGAAAAGGAAAAACCAAAATCAAACCAACAAAAAATCAAATAAGAAAAAATGAGAAATACTCTCTTACAAAGAGGTTGCAATAAAAGAGAATCTATGTTAACGCCATTAATTGTGGTGACAATTTCGTGAACTACATTTTCATAAGTGTGAAATTTTTGTTCAAAAAAGGTAAAAAAGATACTTTTTTAAAATAAGATAGTAAAGTGACTTCAAATGATATAATTTTTCTTTAAATTGATACAAAAAGAAAAAATTCCAAAAAAAAATAGAAAAATAATAACAAAACGATAAATGTTTTCCCTACTTACAAAAACGAGTGAGTATGTTAACATATTAAATTGCTATTTTAAGCACATAAAAAAAAAAAAAATTAAATGTTTCTATAGCTTGCTTCCAAATTAAACAAATATTATTATAATTTTTTTTTTACCTAAATTGAAATAAATAAGCGGTTTACAAAGCGTCCCATATGAAAAATATGCTATTTTTTGTTTTGGGTCTTCCTAGACCGGTAAATTAAAAAAAAGTAAATATTTATCGATGTTCATGATAACATCTAGTTTCAATGATATTAAAAAAAATTATCTTGGTCGATTTGGTTGAACATTTTACAAACTGCGCTTGTCTAAAGAAAAAAAAGACCCCTTGGTTGACCTCAATTTTATTATATATATATAAAAAAAAAACTTTGGTTTCTATAACAAATAGAACTTATTTATTCTGATTAAGAAACTGAAGCAAAAGAAAATAAAAAGTTACTTAACAGAGGAAAATTAAGAGGACATAATAATTTGTGTCTAAATTTTACGAAAAATTTAAAGTTTTTATCTTTTGAAAGTATAAATATCATGATAAATAATTATTTGATGATAAGCATATCTGCTCACATTTGTTGACTAATTAATACATTTTATTTCATTAAAATATCTTTTCAAATGTAGGAGATATATTAAGTTTTATGCACGCACTACCCTACATTTACATGGGAGACCCACCCTTAAGTTTATATATTCCTTAAATTATTTCCCAATGGCTCTCTCCAAACTTCCGAAAACATTCCAACTATCGTCTGAATTGAAAAAAGGTTATTTTCCTCATTTGTTCAATACCAAAGGAAATAAAAACTATATCGGGAAGTTAACAGTCTTAGAATTCTACAGTCCAAATTCTATGAAATCAGAAGAACGTGAAGTGTTTTTAAAATGGCATGGAGAACATCAAAACGATGTTTTTGACCTCCAACGTGAACTCCTGGAGTATTGCATCAGTGATGTCAAAATTCTGACTGAGGCATGTCTGAAGTTTAGAAATTTCTTTCTTACTAAAAGCAATATTGAGCCGTTCTTAGAAGCTACGACTATAGCATCTACATGCAATCTGGTGTACCGAAGAAATTTTCTGCAGTCCAACACTATTGGGTTAATACCTAAAAATGGATACAGGTAAATTTATATTTATATGAATACATTATACATAAATATATTCACTATATATCTAAATATGTTTACTATATATCTAAAATAAATAATAAAACAAATGTTTTTTCTTAATATCAGATGCGTCGATAATCAATCCATAGAAGCAATTAAGTGGTTGATTTTAGAAGAGAAAAATCGGAAGATTAACATAAAGCATGTTGCTAAAGGACGCGAAGCCGTTATTAATGGGGTTAAAGTCGATGGTTTCTGCGAGGGAAGTAAGCAAGTATTTGAGTTTCATGGCTGCTACTACCACGGTCATCCTGTTTGCCTAAAACATAAACGAGATGATCCTCTATCTGATAAAGAGCAACACGATACGTTGAATTACAGATACGAGAGAACATTGGCCAAAACAGCTCGTTTGAGATCGTTTAACTATGAAATAATCGAAAAGTGGAGTTGTGAATTCGAAACTCAACTAATTGATTTAAAAGATGAAGAGTTAAATTGCTTAAACAATCATCCCTTGATACAGAATGCCCCGTTAAATCCACGAGATGGCTTCTTTGGAGGAAGAACTTGGAACACATTTAGCTACTATAAGTGTAAGGAAGGTGAGCAGATAAAATACATTGATGTATGTTCACTATACCCCTGGGTATGCAAAAATGGGAAGTTTCTCGTTGGGCATCCTAAGGTTCACACAAGTATTGATGATATTTGCTCAAATATGAAACTTGATAACATCAACACGGCCTCATTAAATGTAAAATTCTGCCACCAGAAAACTTATTTCACCCTGTCTTACCACAAAAACAAAACAATAAGCTAATGTTCTCATTGTGTAGAACTTGCAGCAGTGAAAAAACTAAAGAAAGAGTCTGCACTCATTCTGATGAACAGAGGTCCTTATTAGGAATTTTTTATCACGGACAACTTTATGTTGGACGTTGGCGAGTGGGTAAACCGTCTTTATTGTTTATTTATGCATTATATGCGAAAATAAAAAAAAAAATTGTTTATCAAAAAGCTCTTGAGTAATGCAAATGGTTCATTTAAAAAAATTTTAAATTAATTAATTAATTATATAAGAAAAATGATTGAATTGAGTTTAAGGCTGCATGATACACAACAATTTGTTTTCTGCTCCGGAGCGTAAATGAAGAGTGAGGATGGTTTCCCAACTAGAAAACACGCCACATAATAATCGCTGACGGCAAATCAGTTGAAGAAAAGGAAATTCGCGGAATTTGGCATTCTTCTCCTTTGAACGGTCCTTTCAAAATCCTTGCCACTACCACATTGTTCATCAGCTTCTTCACAATCAGTTGGGTTCCATTGCACAGTTTGGGGCATAAAGGTTTTGTAGCATTAAGATGGCAGATCCAACTTTAAAACTCAAATGATGAGGCGGCATGCCAGGCAAATCCAAAGAACACTTGCATATTCACACTCAATGGAATGGTTTGCACATACCGAAAAAAACGATGCCTTAAGACATGAGATTTATTCATACGCCGCTGTTGGTTTCAGAATCACGGGAAGTGATTTCGGTAATCCGCTTGCTATATCACCACTTTTGCCATGACTGATTGCTTTGAAATGCTGCAAACAGGATTTTCTTTGATTCGCAGGTTTAACGAAAGCTTCAGTGATCAGTGTGCTGTTCTTCCACCTTCCAACAGTGTTGCAGCAATTATTGTAGATGCGATAGCTAACGCAATTCCACTTGGAGCACGCATTTCTGCTAATATTAATTAAATCAAGAACATTTTTCCAGTTCCGCCGGGCGCATCAACAAATAAAATGCACGACTGGATCTAATGCTCTAATGTGTGACAGTTGTCTAGGGGCTTGAGATTTTGATAAAATACAATTTTCAAAATTCTTATATAAATACTTACACTAATTTGTGCTGAAAAAAAGTACACCATTTTATTTCTTGGATAAATTTGAATTTATGAGAGAAAATTTATAAAAATCTGTGGAGCGGTTTTTTAAAAAAAAGTTTTTTTTGAAAAAAAATTTCAAAAAAAATTCAAACACGCCATTTCATAGGTATTCAGCAAATACATTTATTTATAACTAGCTGACCCGGCGAACTTCGTTCCGCCTTAAATTGATTAAATGTCCCTTTCGAAAGTCGAGCCTCTCTTAAGAAAGAATTAAACAATTGATATTAAATTGATTAAAATTACTTTTATTTAAACAGAAATGATTAGGTCACTGCAACGCTTTGTGATAAACAACGTTGTTTGTTTTGTTGTCCGGTGCATAAACAAACAATGCAGATGGCTTTCCGACACGCGAACATGCCACGTACAGTTGTCCATGTGAAAAGCAAGGGAATTCAAGATTAAGGCCACACACTTGTAACGATTGGCCTTGCGATTTGTTAATTGTCATATCGAATGTGGGTCGAACGGGAAACTGAATCCGCTTTAACTCGAACGGCAAGTCGTTCTGTATCATAGGAATTCTTGGAATGAGAACTTCTTCGCATTTGAGCTTGCCTTTGATTATTGTTGCTTGGATGACGTTGTTCATGAGTTTCTTCACTGTCAACCTAGTTCCATTGCATAATTTTGGTTGGTTCAGATTTCGCAGCATTATGATGACAGAGCCGACTTTGAGTTGCAAATTGTGTGGTGGTAGACCAGGAACATCCAACGAATTCAAAAATTCAATTGGATAGTTTGTTGCTTCATCATCATTTATTACGCGATCCACCGATTAAAACGAATGCGATTATATTTTGAATGATGAAATTCAAATCATCGACGTCCTTATTTTTCGCAGCTAATATCGCACGTTCACTGAGCCAATCGTGGTTTAAATAATTGTGACCGATGTTAGGGAACACTTTACTGATGAGCTCTTCCTTCGATGATGTGAATTCACAAAAATTCAGCGGGAACGAAATCAGGCCAGTTGCAGCATCAACGGTAATTTGACCATTTCCAATTGCCAACAGTTGTTTTGCAAAATCATCGGCTGATGGATCGTTCTGCAACGCAACTCGCATGTTCGTCGTCAGCTGCAGCTTCTTTACGTATCGCCAGATATAAGATAATTTCAGGCAAGCGTTGATTTCATCTGCAGGCGTTGATCGCGGGTATACTGGTAAAATTTGACGGAAAGCACCGGCTAGCAATATCATTGCTCCTCCAAAGCGTCTCACATTGTTCCGTAAATCTTTCATTGTTCAATCAAGAGCCTCCAATGCTCGCTTGTGTGCCATTGTGCATTCATCCCAGATGATAATTTTGCAAGTTTTCAACACTTGTGCCATAGCTGAATTTATTCAAATATTGCATGTTGGTTCGTCATTCAACTGCAGATTCAGTGGCAATTTTAACGCTGAATATGCTGTGCGACCACCTTCCAACAACGTGGCCGCTATTCCAGAAGAGGCAACCGCAAGTGCGATGTCGGATCTTGACCGAATTGAAGCCAAAAGCAAGGAAAGGAGAAACGTTTTGCCAGTTCCACCAGGTGCATCCAGGAAGAATATGCCACCGTTACCGTCGTCAACCGCCTTCATCAAAGAGTCGTACAAGTTCTTTTGCTCGGGATTGAGCAGTGGGACATTTGTGCGAACTGATTCTGTCAAAGCGTCTTGATCGAATTCTCGCTCGCGTTGCAATTCTCTATTAAATGCATCGTTCATTGAGCGATTGGGGGTTGGCATTCCCAGTTTACTCAACAGGTTGCTGCACATGAGCATACACATGTCTTCGATCAATATCAGCGCCTCGTTCATTTGAAGTTCGGGATTTGATGTTGTTCTTCGAACTCGATGCAAAATATCGTCAGCCATGTTGTCCTTGTACTTGTCCCACAATATGGGGGGGTTCGATGGAAAACATGTCGAGATGATGATGGCAAACAATGTACGAATTTGAGTCGCAGGCGCAGAAACTGTAGCATCGGCAAGTGTTGCGTCCCACTGATTATCGTTGGCAAGCAAATTCATCCGCTGACAGGCTTCTCTAAATGTGGCACACAGCACACCATCAACAGTCCGCAGGTTCTCGTACGAAGTTGGACCAGGCACATTGACCAAAAGCAATCGCAGATAGAAGCAGTCGTTATTTTTTCGATGAACAGTATAGATACGACCAAGTGCATCAGTTGAGTACACATCCACATATCCAGCAACAGCTTGCCCTTGTTTTCGACGTTGAAATTTTTTGTACGACGCATTCCAAATATAATAGCGAGGCATTTCCGAGTAGAGCAGCGTTCTAGCGAACGGGTCACTTGCGCAGGTGGAGAAGAAACTTGTTAACGTGGTTGCTGGTGCCTGTTCAGCTCGCTGAGCTGCATTCTCTTCCCTGAAATATACGCGCTGACCATTCTCCAAGTCAACCGCCAAATGTTGAACGGTCGGATGGCGTTCGTGTATCGGAAAGGAAAATATTCTCCAAATTGCCTCATTTCAACTCACATAACGCCCTAATTGATAGCACGACACTTCATCATTCTTATCTGGACACTCAAGACCAAAAACCGCCATGTCGCTTCCTTTGTTGACGTACTTGCAAACGTACTTGATGGACTTCACCGAATTGCAGTATTCAACGTTTATGTGCGTTTTAAATACTTTAGAGAGAAGAGGACAATATGGAACAATTCAAGTGTTGTCCACCAAGACATCTTTCCCTTTCACTTTCATTGCGACTGTTCTGCCATTGTCATCTGGTGATCGCCGCCTATACAATGGGTATCCATCGTTGATAGTGATTGACTCTGCCAGGAGGGAATGTGGATATCGCTTAGAACATTTATTTGCGACCATGCAAGGCGAATCTGGATTGTGATTTCCGCAAGGCCCATGAATCATCTGCGCAGTTACGACTTCACACAATTCCGGGTCGGCTTCTTTACTGGGTATTTCGGTGCTAATGATTGAATCGACCTGGTCTGGTCGAATTTTTTTCAGTCAACCAAAGCAGAATGTGGGCATGCGGCAATCCGCGCTTCTGCCATTCCACCGAATACATCCAACAACGCGGCTGTTGATGTCGTGGCGGTCGCTCGAAGTTTGTATGCAAAGTAAGAGTTGCGTAATTTCTGGCCATTTTGGATTGCAGGTGAATGTTATGAATAAGTCGGGGCGTCCGTAATGCCGCACATATGTCATTGCATCTTGCGCATATTCGTGCATATGCCTCGGACTTCCAACATATGTTGCTGGGAGAATAGTCAACCGGCCGATGTTTGCTGCTGCTGCATCTCCATCCAAATGTATGGCATCTCTTAAGTTAATGTATTCTTCCGAACGCAATTTATTTTGATGAAATTTAGGCGTTCTGTTTCTATCTTAACGTACATGTCGATTACCCAAGTTGCGTATTGAACCTTAATATTTAGTTTTAACCCCTTTTAACGGAGGTTATACCGTAATGTAACCACAATTAAGGAGCGTGGCCAACCCTTTAAGCGTGAAATACGGGACCGCTCCGTTCAATTGCGGCAAAAGAGCTCCCACACGATGGTGGATTTGTCCTTGGATCTGAATAGTAGAAGGATAATGTGACAATTTATCCACACTGGACATAATGTTTAAGTTCTTCTGACGACATTACCTTAAAGGTGGGATTGTAACCACGTTCTTGGATAGCAGTGGCTCCAAAAGACGTCATTTGGAAGCAGCCGTTGTATTGTTGAATGTGCGCGAGGAAATGCCGTGATTGCGTTGTATCTTCATACAGAAGTGACCGCAATGGCTGCGGTGGCGGGGCCAAAACAGGTAATTTTACTTTTCCTCCTGCACAACACAACCCAGGCGTTTCCGCCGAGAACTTCAATGCATTGCAATGCTGACAGACGACATTCAATGGCCCAATATTAACGCACGGAAGATCATTGTACGTTAGTGTGGAATCATATCTGAATGCAGCTCGATTTAAATTATAAGGTGGCGATCGTGTCCTTCGCTCTTTACGTCGAATAAAGTTACGTTCATCTAGATCATCATTTGTACGACAGGTGGCTCTTGCTACACGATCTGCTTCCATATGATTGGCTATATCCTCTTGTGAAAATGCGTCACGCATGTTAGTCATTCGTAAACGGACTTGTTCATTCCGATGTGCATGCTGTTCATCCATTTGATTTGCACGTAGAGTAGTCACTCGTCTCGTATTTTTATTGCGCGCTCAAATGTTTGATTGCCTTATTGGTGGCATAATGACTCCTACGCGATCTGCTTCCATATGATCGGCTATCTCCTCTTGTGATTCTTGATTCGCATTCGCACGCAGAATAGCCACTCGTCTCGTGTTTTTATTGCGCGCTCCAATGTTTGATCGTCTTATTGGCGGCATAGTGACACTTATAGAAAAATCCTGCAGGGACAATATCATTAGCATAACCATCTATATCAATTGCATTACACACAAATAGGTCGTTCATAAAATACCTTATTAAAATTCGTTATCGATAAAATTAAAGCCTCAATTTTAGTTATCACAATATTCTAAAAAAAAGAAAAAAAATTAACACTAATCCATTAAATTTCACTTCGCACTTCGTAACTTAGTGGATACCTTTATACACTGTGTTGGTCACCAAACAAAATACTATTTAAAAGTTAAAAAGTTAAATTAATTTACGGACTATATTGAAGTTCAACTAATTTTACGTTTATTTAATTTTTTTTGAATTATAGATCGAAAAATTTGTCAATTTATATTTTTTTAGCTTATTTTTATTGTTTTTGCTAGTGAAAAAAAAAATTGAAATTAAAAACCAAAACCGGCTCCGTTGTGTGTTTACCTGGTTCAAAACTAATCCAACAAAAAAAATCCTCATGAAAATCGGATAATATTTAGCCAAGTAATGCTTGTACAAAGAACAAAGTCATTACTTGGCGATATTTGTTCCGCAATTTTTTGTTTTAACGATTTTTAAAAAATACCGTTCAAAAATTGAAAAATTCGGCACCGCTATTCGTTTACCTGGTTTAATACAAACCCAACAAAAAAATCCCCATGCTGACCCGGCGAACTTCGTTCTGCCTTAAATTGACTAAATGTCCCTTTCGAAAGTCGAGCCTCTCTTAAGAAAGAATTAAAAAATTGATATTAAATTGATTAAAATTACTTTTATTTAAACAGAAATGATTAGGTCACTGCAACCGTTTTGTGATAAACAACGTTGTTTGTTTTGTTGTCCGGTGCATAAACAAACAATGCAGATGGCTTTACGACACGAACACGCCACGTACAGTTGTCCATGTGAAAAGCAAGGGAATTCAAGGTTAAGGCCACACACTTGTAACGATTGGCCTTGCGATTTGTTAATTGTCATGGCAAATGCGGGTCGAACGGGAAACTGAATCCGCTTAAACTCGAATGGCAAGTCGGTTGGTATCAAAGGAATTCTTGGAATGAGAACTTCTTCGCCTTTGAATTTGCCTTTGATTATTGTTACTTGGATGACTGTAAACTTAGTTCCATTGTTTTAACGATTTTTAAAAAATACCGTTCAAAAATTGAAAAATTCGGCACCGCTATTCGTTTACCTGGTTTAATACAAACCCAACAAAAAAATCCCCATGCTGACCCGGCGAACTTCGTTCTGCCTTAAATTGACTAAATGTCCCTTTCGAAAGTCGAGCCTCTCTTAAGAAAGAATTAAAAAATTGTTATTAAATTGATTAAAATTACTTTTATTTAAACAGAAATGATTAGGTCACTGCAACCGTTTTGTGATAAACAACGTTGTTTGTTTTGTTGTCCGGTGCATAAACAAACAATGCAGATGGCTTTACGACACGAACACGCCACGTACAGTTGTCCATGTGAAAAGCAAGGGAATTCAAGGTTAAGGCCACACACTTGTAACGATTGGCCTTGCGATTTGTTAATTGTCATGGCAAATGCGGGTCGAACGGGAAACTGAATCCGCTTAAACTCGAATGGCAAGTCGGTTGGTATCAAAGGAATTCTTGGAATGAGAACTTCTTCGCCTTTGAATTTGCCTTTGATTATTGTTACTTGGATGACTGTAAACTTAGTTCCATTGCATAGTTTTGGTTGGTTCAGATTGCGCAGCATTATGATGACAGAGCCGGCTTTGAGTTGCAAATTGTGTGGTGGTAGACCGGGAACATCCAACGAATTCAAAAATTCAATTGGATAGTTTGTTGCTTCGTCATCATTTGTTATGCGATCCACCGATTTGAACTAATGCAGTGGAGCTGCGATTTTATTTTGAATGATGGCGCATTCCAAATATAATAGCAAAGCATTTTCGAGTAGAGCAGCTCTAACGAACGGGTCACTTGCACATGTGGAGAAGAAACTCGAAAAAAAAAAAAAAAAAAAAAATTAAAAAAAAAACCGGCTCCGTTGTGTGTTTACCTGGTTCAAGACAAATCCAACAAAAAAATCCTCATGCAAATCGGATAATATTTAGCCAAGTTATGCTTGTACAAAGAACAAAGTCATAATCTGTCGATATTTGTTCTGCAATTTTGTGTTTTAACGATTTCTAAAACTTACCATCCAAAATTTTAAAAATTCGGCTCCGCTATCTGTTTACCTGGTTTAATACAAACCCAACAAAAAAATCCCAATGCAAATCGGATGATATTCAGCCGAGTTAGGCGCGTACAAACAGACACCAATTCATTTTTATATATATAGATTTTTAGAAAAAAAATTTAATGAGCAGTTTTCAAATTATTAATTTAAAATTTTTTTTTAGATGCTTTTAAAAATACAAAAAAATATTTTTCAAAAATATTGGTATGCAGTACAAATTGAGCTTCCTACAACTATATATGTGTGAAATTTCGAAAGAATCGATTCAGTCGTTTTCGAGATAGTCGAAAACAAAAAAACGGTCCTATGGAAAGTACCGTTCTTAGACATTTTTTTAAAACTTTTTTTTAGCCATATATTGGTCGTACCTAAAAAGCAACACTGATTTTTTCAAATCGAAATCGTTACAGCCGTTTTTGAGAAGAATAAGCTTTAACGTAACGTTATTTTTTGAGCTAAAAAAAATTTCAATTTCCCCTCTGTACAATACCTAAAATAAAATGCACGACTGGGTCGCACGAACTTGCTCTAATGAGTGACGGTGGTTTATGGGCTTGAGATTTTGATAAAAATAAAATTTTCAAAATTCTTAAATAAATACTTAAACTAATTTGAGCTGAAAAAAAAGTACGCCATTTTATTTCTTGGATAAATTTGAATTTATGAGAATAAATTTAGAAAAATCTGTGGAGCGGTTTTTGAGAAAAAAAGTTTTTTTTGAAAAACTTTTTGAAAAAAATTTTCAAAAAAAATTCAAAAGCGCCAGTTCATAGTCATTCAGCAAATACATTTATTTAAAATTTTTAGAAAAAAAATTAATAAGCAGTTTTCAAAATATTAATTTTTTTAATTTTATTTTCTAAAATGTTTTTAAAAATACAAAAAAATATTTTTCAAAAATATTGGTATACAATACAAATTGAGCTACCTACAGCTATATGTGTGTGAAATTTCGAAAGAATCGGTTGAGTCGTTTTCGAGATAGTCGAAAGCAAAAAAAAACGGTCCTATGGAAAGTACCGTTCTTAGCCATTTTTTAAAACTTTTTTTTTCAGCCATATGATTGGTCGTACCTGAAAAACGACACTGATTTTTTTAAATAAAAATCTTTAGAGCCGTTTTTGAGAAAAATAAGCTTTAAAATAACGGTTGTATGGCAGGTACCGTTATTTTTTGAGCTAAAAAAAAAATTTCAATTTCTTCTCTGTACAATACCCAAAAAAGTCTATATACCAAGTTTGAAGCAATTCGGCGCACCCGTTTGGGCTGTAGGTCTACATACAACAGACAGACAGACAGACAGACATACAGACGGACAGAATTTTTAGACCATCTTTTTTCGTCTTCGCTATCATCGTAATGTCATGTTTGATTGTTATCTCAAAACTTTTTTTTTGACGTATGCATAACTTGCCTTATATGTAGTACCTATAATCGCAAGTAAAAATCTATATACGAAATTTGAAGCAATTCAGCCCACCCATTTGGGCTGTAGTGTAGGTGTCTTTACATACAGACAGACAGACATACAGACGGACAGAATTTTTAACTTTTTTTTTTCAAGACGAATGCATAACTTGCCTTATAGTACCTAAAATCGCAAGTTAAAAACTTTTTGATTATAAATATCGATATCATTGTATTTAAATTAAATATTTCTTAACAACACTTATGTATGTTTTAAGTTAAAAATGTGTTTCCTGTCAGTTTTTAAATATTGCAATTATATTTTTACTTGCGATTATAGGTACTATAAGGCAAGTTATGCATTCGTCGAAAAAAAAAGTTTTGAGACAATCAAACATGACATTACGATGAAAGCGAAGACGAAAAAAGATAGTCTAAAAATTCTGTCCGTCTGTATGTCTGTCTGTCTGTCTGTCTGTCTGTCTGTCTGTCTGTCTGTCTGTCTGTCTGTCTGTCTGTCTGTCTGTCTGTTTGTCTGTCTGTCTGTCTGTATGTAGACCTACAGCCCAAACGGGTTGGCCGAATTGCTTCAAACTTGGTATATAGACTTTTTTAGGTATTGTACAGAGGGGAAATTGAAATTTTTTTTTTAGCTCAAAAAATAACGGTACCTGCCATACAACCGTTACGTTAAAGCTTATTTTTTCTCAAAAATGGCTCTTACGATTTCGATTTAAAAAAATCAGTGTTGCTTTTTAGGTACGATCAATCATATGGCTGAAAAAAAAATTAAAAAAAATGGCTAAAAACGGTACTTTCCATAGGACGGTTTTTTTTTGCTTTCGACTATCTCGAAAACGACTCAACCGATTCTTTCAAAATTTCACACACATATAGCTGTAGGTAGCCCAATTTGTATTGCATACCAATATTTTTGAAAAATATTTTTTTGTAATTTTAAAAGCATTTTTTTTAAAAAATTTAAATAATTAATATTTTGAAAACTTTTTATTAAATTTTTTTCTAAAAATTTGAAATAAATGTATTTGCTGAATACCTACGAACTGGCGTTTTTGAATTTTTTTTAAAAAATTTTTTCTAAAAGTTTTTCAAAAAAAACTTTTTTTCTCAAAAACCGCTCCACAGATTTTTATAAATTTATTCTCATAAATTCAATTTTATCCAAGAAATAAAATTTCGTACTTTTTTTTCAGCTCAAATTAGTTTAAGTATTTATTTAAGAATTTTGAAAATTTTATTTTTATTAAAATCTCAAGCCCCTAAACCACTGTCACTCATTAGAGCAAGTTCGTGCGACCCAGTCGTGCATTTTATTTAAATTGTAATTCATTTAATCCATATGTAACTAAGATTTGTCTAACCGAGCGAAGCTGGGTGGGTGAGCTAGTCTAATATATAAAAATAAGTTGCCTTATGTTCGGGCTCGATAAACTCGAGAATGGCTGGGCCGAATTTTTCCATATTTTTTTATAAAGGGAGCTATCTTATTAAGGAAGGTCTTTTTGTGAAATTTGGTCAAAATTCGGTAAAGGGCAAATCGCAAAATGCATTTTTAGTGCATTTAGTCATATTGATAACAACATTTTTTGTTAGGTCTTCTGAGTATGTCGACAAAGGTTTCCGGCCAAACTTCGATAAAATAATTTGCCACAACTGCAGTTTTATTGCATTCTGTCAAAATACTAACAAATCTTTTGGTAGCATCTTCTGAGGATGCCTGCAAAGGTTTCTGTGAAGTTTGGTCAAAATTCTGTAAAGCGGTAGCGTGGTTCTTTTTGATCTAGCATTTTCGTCGACACATAAAGTATTTTTTCCGTAATTATAGAAAATTATTTTTATTTTCAATGTGTCAATTTAATTTTAATAAAATTGGAATAAGTTTGTAATCTGCGATTTTGGACAAATCATCGGGATGAAATGACTGAGGAAATATTACATCGAATGGGAAATATTTATTCAAACCAGAACTTGGATTTTAGCTACGATTCGATCTGAAAATAAAATAACATTAGCGCTTGCGTTGTCTGGGATTGCGCAAACTTTGTTAGACGGTGGTCGAACAGCTCACTCTGCATTAAAATTGCCATTAAACATGCAAGTAAATGAATTTCAAACATGTAACATTTCAAAAACATCTGGAATGGCAAAGGTTTAACAGCAATGTAAAATAATCATTTGGGATAAAAGCACGATGGTTCACAAGAAATTATAGGAAGCCCTTAATCGAACGTTAAAAGATTAACGAGGAAATCAACGTTTATTTGGTGGTGTATTGATATTGATAGCAGGGGAATTTAGGCAAACATTTTTCCAATTTTTTATCACGGACAACTTTATGTTGGACGTTGGCGAGTGGGTAAACCGTCCTTACTGTTTATTTATGCATTAAATGCGAAAATAAAAAAAATTGTTTATCGAAAAGCTCTTGAGTAATGCAAATGGTTCATTTAAAAATTTTTTTAAATTAATTAATAAATTATATAAGAAAAATGATTGAATTGAGTTTAAGGTTGCATGATACACAACAATTTGTTTTCTGCTCCGGAGCGTAAATGAAGAGTGGGGATGGTTTCCCAACTAGGAAACATGCCACATTATAACCGCTGACGGCAAATCAGTTGAAGAAAAGGAAATTCGCGGAATTTGGCATTCTTCTCCTTTGAACGGTCCTTTCAAAATCCTTGCCACTACCACATTGTTCATCAGCTTCTTCACAATCAGTTGGGTTCCATTGTACTGTTTCGGGGCATAAAGGTTTTGTAGCATTAAGATGACAGATCCAACTTTAAAACTCAAATGATGAGGCGGCATGCCAGGCAAATCCAATGAACACTTGCATATTCACACCGAAAAAAACGATGCCTTGAGACATGAGATTTATTCATACGCCGCTGTTGGTTTCAGAATCACGGGAAGTGTTTTCGGAAATCCGCTTGCTATATCACCACTTTTGCCATGACTGATTGCTTTGAAATGCTGCAAACACGATTTTCTTTGATTCGCAGGTTTAACGAAAGCTTCAGTGATCAGTGTGCTGTTCTTTTACCTTCCAACAGTGTTGCAGCAATTATTGTAGATGCGAGAGCTAACGCAATTCCACTTTGAGCACGTATTTCTGCTAATATTAATTAAATCAAGAACATTTTTCCAGTTCCGCCGGGCGCATCAACAAATAAAATGCTCGACTGGGTCTAATGCTCTAATGTGTAACAGTTGTCTAGGGGCTTGAGATTTTGATAAAATATAAACTAAATAATATGAATTCTTTAATTTTTCAAAACAAGTGTCTTGGAGTTTTTTAAAAAAGTTTTAATTTTTTGCTTTTTTTCCAAAACGGTTTAATCTATTTCTTTATTTGATTTTTCTGACAAAAACTACACAGTGCTAGAAGTTGGCATACTCAAAAAAAAATTTGGAAAATATTTTCGAAAAGTTTTTCAAAAAAAAAACATGGTCTCATCAACCAGTGGTGTACCTAGCCTTATTTTGCAAAAGCAACAAAAGCAGATGTTCGAGTACGACGTCCTAAAACGAGAAGAGAGCCGATGGATGAGCCGAAAAAATAACGAGTCAGGTGGACTCTTACTAACATCAATCGACCAGCATAAGCAACTTAACATCTTTTTATAACTATCTTTTCATTTTAACTTAACGTAATTTTAGCTTTTACTACTTAAAACACCGTAAATTGGTTTACTGAACAAAATGGGATTTTAACGTGTTTATATTAGTTTTGTAGAATGACGAAAATCACTTAAAAGAAAAGCTCCTCTCCTCTCGGTATCTTCGAAAATAGTTTGTTAAATAATTCACGCTTCGAGTCCCGCGCGATAATTGTAGAGTAGTAGAAAAAAGCCTAGTTCAGGCTTCTCCTCGATTTTATTTCTTTTGGAATTTTACTGGAAAATAGTTTTAGTTGTAAAAGAGTCTGAACTCGTCCATTATGTTTCGGCAAGCTTTGGAAACAAATCCAACATCTTGTCGAAGCCGTGTTTGTGTGCGTGTGAATATGTTTCGTTAGATCCCACCACGGTTGTTTTCTTGGAGAGCGTCAAACTTCCAGAAAGCCGTGACCGATGATCTCGAAACGAATGGTTGTGTTGCATCGTTGTATGTATGAGTGAATGACTGGAATGGACGAGGGAAGAAAGAAAATGAGCTAGGAAGGGCTCTTGCGAGAGCCTTGAAAAGGAAAACTGAATTTTTTAAAGAAAAGTAGATCCAGGAATTTTGGAAAAGAAAAAAAGTCTAATAGACTTTTGTATTATCTGTTTTTTTAAATTTTGGATCGAGAAAGTGTCGCTTACTATAATAGTGGTGTAACTCCATTTTTTTCAAATATGGATTTCTGTGCACCATCGGTTGACTTTTTCAAATACCTTTCAGTACAATAGTGAATCAACTCCAAATATCCAGTATATCTAATATATAAAAATAAGTTGCCTTATGTTCGGGCTCGATAAACTCGAGAATGGCTGGGCCGAATTTTTCCATATTTTTTTATAAAGGGAGCTATCTTATTAAGGAAGGTCTTTTTGTGAAATTTGGTCAAAATTCGGTAAAGGGCAAATCGCAAAATGCATTTTTAGTGCATTTAGTCATATTGATAACAACATTTTTTGTTAGGTCTTCTGAGTATGTCGACAAAGGTTTCCGGCCAAACTTCGATAAAATAATTTGCCACAACTGCAGTTTTATTGCATTCTGTCAAAATACTAACAAATCTTTTGGTAGCATCTTCTGAGGATGCCTGCAAAGGTTTCTGTGAAGTTTGGTCAAAATTCTGTAAAGCGGTAGCGTGGTTCTTTTTGATCTAGCATTTTCGTCGACACATAAAGTATTTTTTCCGTAATTATAGAAAATTATTTTTATTTTCAATGTGTCAATTTAATTTTAATAAAATTGGAATAAGTTTGTAATCTGCGATTTTGGACAAATCATCGGGATGAAATGACTGAGGAAATATTACATCGAATGGGAAATATTTATTCAAACCAGAACTTGGATTTTAGCTACGATTCGATCTGAAAATAAAATAACATTAGCGCTTGCGTTGTCTGGGATTGCGCAAACTTTGTTAGACGGTGGTCGAACAGCTCACTCTGCATTAAAATTGCCATTGAACATGCAAGTAAATGAATTTCAAACATGTAACATTTCAAAAACATCTGGAATGGCAAAGGTTTAACAGCAATGTAAAATAATCATTTGGGATAAAAGCACGATGGTTCACAAGAAATAATAGGAAGCCCTTAATCGAACGTTAAAAGATTAACGAGGAAATCAACGTTTATTTGGTGGTGTATTGATATTGATAGCAGGGGAATTTAGGCAAACATTTTTCCAATTTTTTATCACGGACAACTTTATGTTGGACGTTGGCGAGTGGGTAAACTGTCCTTACTGTTTATTTATGCATTAAATGCGAAAATAAAAAAAATTGTTTATCGAAAAGCTCTTGAGTAATGCAAATGGTTCATTTAAAATTTTTTTAAATTAATTAATAAATTATATAAGAAAAATGATTGAATTGAGTTTAAGGTTGCATGATACACAACAATTTGTTTTCTGCTCCGGAGCGTAAATGAAGAGTGAGGATGGTTTCCCAACTAGGAAACATGCCACATTATAACCGCTGACGGCAAATCAGTTGAAGAAAAGGAAATTCGCGGAATTTGGCATTCTTCTCCTTTGAACGGTCCTTTCAAAATCCTTGCCACTACCACATTGTTCATCAGCTTCTTCACAATCAGTTGGGTTCCATTGCACAGTTTCGGGGCATAAAGGTTTTGTAGCATTAAGATGACAGATCCAACTTTAAAACTCAAATGATGAGGCGGCATGCCAGGCAAATCCAATGAACACTTGCATATTCACACCGAAAAAAACGATGCCTTGAGACATGAGATTTATTCATACGCCGCTGTTGGTTTCAGAATCACGGGAAGTGTTTTCGGAAATCCGCTTGCTATATCACCACTTTTGCCATGACTGATTGCTTTGAAATGCTGCAAACAGGATTTTCTTTGATTCGCAGGTTTAACGAAAGCTTCAGTGATCAGTGTGCTGTTCTTTTACCTTCCAACAGTGTTGCAGCAATTATTGTAGAAGCGAGAGCTAACGCAATTCCACTTTGAGCACGTATTTCTGCTAATATTAATTAAATCAAGAACATTTTTCCAGTTCCGCCGGGCGCATCAACAAATAAAATGCTCGACTGGGTCTAATGCTCTAATGTGTAACAGTTGTCTAGGGGCTTGAGATTTTGATAAAATAAAATTTTCTAAATTCTTAAATAAATACTTAAACTAATTTGAGCTGAAAAAAAGTACACCATTTTATTTCGTGGATAAATTTGAATGTATGAGAGTAAATTTATAAAAATCTGTGCAGCGGTTTTTTAAAAAAAAGTTTTTTTTGAAAAAAAATTTCAAAAAAAATTCAAACACGCCATTTCATGGTATTCAGCAAATACATTTATTTATAATTTTTAGAAAAAAAATTTAATAAGCAGTTTTCAAATTATTAATTTAAAAATTTTTTTTTAGATGCTTTATAAAAAATATTTTTCAAAAATATTGGTATGCAGTACAAATTGAGCTTCCTACAACTATATATGTGTGAAATTTCGAAAGAATCGATTCAGTCGTTTTCGAGATAGTCGAACACAAAAAAACGGTCCTATGGAAAGTACCGTTCTTAGACATTTTTTTAAATCTTTTTTTCAGCCATATATTGGTCGTACCTAAAAAGCAACACTGATTTTTTTAAATCGAAATCGTTACAGCCGTTTTTGAGAAGAATAAGCTTTAACGTAACGTTATTTTTTGAGCTAAAAAATTTCCCCTCTGTACAATACCTAAAATAAAATGCACGACTGGGTCGCACGAACTTGCTCTAATGAGTGACGGTGGTTTATGGGCTTGAGATTTTGATAAAAATAAAATTTTCAAAATTCTTAAATAAATACTTAAACTAATTTGAGCTGAAAAAAAAGTACGCCATTTTATTTCTTGGATAAATTTGAATTTATAAGAATAAATTTATAAAAATCTGTGGAGCGGTTTTTGAGAAAAAAAATTTTTTTTTCAAAAACTTTTTAAAAAAAAATTTCAAACAAAATTCAAAAACGCCAGTTCAGAGGTATTCAGCAAATACATTTATTTAAAATTTTTAAAAAAAAATTTAATAAGCAGTTTTCAAAATATTAATTTTTTAATTTTTTTTTTTTTTTAATGCTTTTAAAAATACAAAAAAATATTTTTCAAAAATATTGGTATGCAAACCAAATTGAGCTACCTACAGCTATATGTGTGTGAAATTTCGAAAGAATCGGTTGAGTCGTTTTCGAGTAAGTCGAAAGCGAAAAAAACGGTCCTATGGAAAGTGCCTTTCTTAGATATTTTTTAAAACTTTTTTTTCAGCCATATGATTGGTCGTACCTAAAAAGCAACACTGATTTTTATTTTAAATAGAAATCGTTAGAGCCGTTTTTGAGAAAAATAAGCTTTAACGTAACGGTTGTATGGCAGGTACCGTTATTTTTTGAGCTAAAAAAAAAATTTCAATTTCCCCTCTGTACAATACCTAAAAAAGTCTATATACCAAGTTTGAAGCAATTCGGCCCACCCGTTTGGGCTGTAGGTCTCTATACATACAGACAGACAGACAGACATACAGACGGACAGAATTTTTAGACCATCTTTTTTCGTCTTCGCTATCATCGTAATGTCATGTTTGATTGTTATCTCAAAACTTTTTTTTTCGACGAATGCATAACTTGCCTTATAGTACCTATAATCGCAAGTAAAAAGATAGTCTAAAAATTCTGTCCGTCTGTATGTCTGTCTGTCTGTCTGTCTGTCTGTCTGTCTGTCTGTCTGTCTGTCTGTATGTCTGTCTGTCTGTCTGTATGTAGACCTACAGCCCAAACGGGTTGGCCGAAGTGCTTCAAACTTGGTATATAAACTTTTTTAGGTATTGTACAGAGGGGAAATTGAAATTTTTTTTTTTAGCTCAAAAAATAACGGTACCTGCCATACAACCGTTACGTTAAAGCTTATTTTTATCAAAAATGGCTCTAACGATTTCAATTTAAAAAAAATCAGTGTTGCTTTTTAGGTACGATCAATCATATGGCTGAAAAAAAAATTTTAAAAAATGGCTAAAAACGGTACTTTCCATAGGACCGTTTTTTTTTTGCTTTCGACTATCTCGAAAACGACTCCACCGATTCTTTCGAAATTTCACACACATATAGCTGTAGGTAGCCCAATTTGTATTGCATACCAATATTTTTTTAAAGTATTTTTTTGTAATTTTAAAAGCATTTTTTTTTTTTTAAATTTAAAAAATTAATATTTTGAAAACTGCTTATTAAATTTTTTTCTAAAAATTTTAAATAAATGTATTTGCTGAATACCTACGAACTGGCGTTTTTGAATTTTTTTTACAAAAATTTTTCAAAAAGTTTTTCAAAAAAAAACTGTTTTTCTCAAAAACCGCTCCACAGATTTTTATAAATTTATTCTCATAAATTTAATTTTATCCAAGAAATAAAATGGCGTACTTTTTTTTCAGCTCAAATTAGTTTAAGTATTTATTTACGAATTTTGAAAATTTTATTTTTATTAAAATCTCAAGCCCCTAAACCACTGTCACTCATTAGAGCAAGTTCGTGCGACCCAGTCGTGCATTTTATTTAAATTGTAATTCATTTAATCCATATGTAACTAAGATTTGTCTAACCGAGCGAAGCCGGGTGGGTCAGCTAGTCTAATATATAAAATTAAGTTGCCTTATGTTCGGGCTCGATAAACTCGAGAATGGCTGGGCCGAATTTTTCAATACTTTTTTATAAAGGTAGCTATCTTATTGAGGAAGGTCTTTTTGTGAAATTTGGTCAAATTTCGGTAAAGGGCAAATCGCAAAATGCATTTTTAGTGCATTTCGTCATATTAATACCAACATTTTTTGTATGGTCTTCTGAGTATGTCGACAAAGGTTTCCGGCCAAACTTCGGTAAAATAATTTGCCACAACTGCAGTTTTATTGCATTCTGTCAAAATACTAACAAATCTTTTGGTAGCATCTTCTGTGAAGTTTGGTCAAAATTCTGTAAAGGGGTAGCGTGGTTCTTTTTGATCTAGCATTTTGGTCGACACATAAAGTATTTTTCCCGTAATTATAGAAAATTATTTTTATTTTCAATTTGTCAATTTAATTTTAATAAAATTGGAATAAGTTTGTCATCTGCGATTTTGGACAAATCATCGGGATGAAATGACTAAGGAAATATTACATCGAATGGGAAATATTTATTCAAACCAGAACTTGGATCTTAGCTACGATTCGATCTGAAAATAAAATAGCATTAGCGCTTGCGTCGTCTGGTATTGCGCAAACTTTGTTAGACGGTGGTCGAACAGCTCACTCTGCATTAAAATTGCCATTGAACATGCAAGTAAATGCATTTCAAACATGTAATATTTCAAAAACATCTGGAATGGCAAAGGTCTTACAGCATTGTAAAATAACCATTTGGGATGAGTGCACGATGGTTCACAAGAAATTATTGGAAGCCCTTAATCGAACGTTAAACGATTAACGAGGAAACCAACGTTTATTTGGTGGTGTATTGATATTGTTAGCAGGGGAATTTAGGCAAACATTTTTCCAATTTTTTATCACGGACAACTTTATGTTGGACGTTGGCGAGTGGGTAAACCGGCCTTATTGTTTATTTATGCTTAAATGCGAAAATAAAAAAAATTGTTTATCAAAAAGCTCTTGAGTAATGCAAATTTTTCATTTAAAAAATTGTTAAATTAATTAATAAATAATATAAGAAAAATGATTGAATTGAGTTTAAGGCTGCATGATACACAACAATTTGTTTTCTGCTCCGGAGCGTAAATGAAGAGTGAGGATGGTTTCCCAACTAGGAAACACGCCACATTATAATAGCTGACGGCAAATCAGTTGAAGAAAAGGAAATTCGCGGAATTTGGCATTCTTCTCCTTTAAACGGTCCGTTCAAAATCCTTGCCACTACCACATTGTTCATCAGCTTCTTCACAATCAGTTGGGTTCCATTGCACAGTTTCGGGCATAAAGGTTTCATAGCATTAAGATGACAGATCCAACTTTAAAACTCAAATGATGAGGCGGCATGCCAGGCAAATTCAAAGAACACTTGCATATTCACACTCAATGGAATGGTTTGCACTATAGGAAAAATATAAAACATAGTAAAACCAATTTTGAATCTCATCATTAATTTTTTTTTTATTATTAATATTTTTTTTATATAAAACTAGCTGACCCGGCGAACTCCGTACCGCCTTTTTAACATTTTTGAAATTCCTGAATTTTTGTTTTACTACTTATGCACACTTAGCTTCACATGGGTGTGCAGTAGCTGGATATGGAAATCTAACACTTACAGTATTAGTAAATTAAAATTAGTTCAACTATCAAAAATTCTATATTTTGATGCGTTTGATGTATAGAAAGTGATTAACCTGTCAAAAAAAAAAAGAAGTTATTCACCCCTTCTGATCTGCCTACAATTTACAAAGCGTTTATAAGCCCTAAGCTCGAGTATAAATCCCATTTCTCAGCAGTTGCTTCTCAAACTTGTTTAAACATGCTCGATAGAGCTGAAAAAAGCGTTATAATTGATAGGGGAGAAAAGGATTATCGAAACATTTCCATCACTTGAACACCGTCGAAATTGTTCATGTCTTTCCTTATTTTACCGCTTCTTATACAAAATGCTCACTCTATTTAGCCAGCTGCGTTCCTCCAATTAAACACGCAACTAACATCTCTCAAGGCGAAAAACACAAACTTCGTACCGCCTCCCGCCTAAAAATTAGTTTACCTGGTTCAATCCAAATCCAAAAAATTACCCATGCGTTTCAACGCTAACACAAAGAGATTGTTTGGTTGAATATTCTGCTTATTGAGGTGCTTTTTGATGCAAAATGTAAGGGCAATAAGCCCCGCGACACATTGCCTCTAAATAAATAAAATAAATAAAATAATGCAATTGATTTGCTCGTACAAATTTATAACTTAAATTCATTGTCGAAAACACTTAGATTTTCCCTATTTACCCAACTTTCCAAAATATTTAAGGAGCATTGCAGTCCAGTTAAGTACCTAAATCAAATTTAATTTTGATTATGTTAAAACTATGCATCGCAATTGTTTGCAATTTTGAAGATTTGTGACAAAATGCACCAAAAATGCATTTCTGACAAACTACTCCACCGATTTTTGACCAATCTTCATAGAAACCTTCGAAGGCATCCTCAAAATGTCCTTCCAAAAGATTTGTTCATAATTTGACAAAATGTACCTAAAATGCATTCATGGGAAACCGATGTTTTAAAATATTCTTTTATACAAACCTTCTCCTGACAATAACAAAAACTCAAAACAAAGAATTATCCATTTTGGCCTAGTCGTTCGGAAGATATGAGGAAACATACATTTTTGCGATCCATTTTTATATATATAGATAAAATCTTAATTTATTCTTTATTCTTTATTGATTTATTAAAATAAACAGTAAGTTACTGCAAAATGGCAACTTTTTAGATGGCAACTCTTTCCTGAAACGAAATAAATTAAAACCCCATGAATACGTCATCTACATAGACAAGAATCAAATTGTATCTTTCTTTTGATCTGAGCTTAAACTACATGCACTCCAAATAATGAAGAGATCCTGCGATCTATAGAACAACTTTCTCACACTCTCACACAATTCAACAAGCGGCCGTCTCAGTCAACGGACTTACACCAAAATACAATAATGTAGATTAGAGCCAGGCGACCAGTGGATTTACACCATTGCTCAAGAGAATAGCCAAGCGACCACCACACAATGACACAACACATACCGTTGAGCCTCTCGCTCACAGGGGAACCGGTGGATTTACACCATTGCTAAATAAAATAGGCCAGGCGACCACACACACACACCACACAATTTTGAGTGGATTTACGCCATTGCCTTTAGAGAACCAGGAGACCAACAAATACTCACTCTAGCGGTAAATGAAGGATTTTACACCATTGTTCTAGGTATAACGTGAGTGAAAGCAACTATCGATAGATACACAGGCAGGGCACATACATACTTAATATGAATTTATTTTTAAATTTAAAACCATGCAATTTCAAAGATAGATAACTATTCAATGAGAAAAACTCACCAGGATCGATCTTTCTATTTATCACTTTGTGTATCTAAATATTATTATTATTTCTTTAACTTTATTTCACGTCTGCACTCGTCAACAAATCACCACTCACTGACTATAACGACAACAAGAGAGCTTGGTGACTACAAACTACAACAATGCAGATCCTTTCCTGATAGATAAATAGTTATCCTAAGAGTACTACATACTCAATGTAAATGTGGCATTGCCGAATTTGGAAAATGAAATGTTGAAATACTTTTTTTTTTTTTTGGAACTACAGATACATATAAACATGCTCTAACAAATTAATTTTCAATTTACCTGACTTTCTCATAGCACATACCGAAAAAAACTATGCCTTGAGATATGAGATTTATTCATACGCCGCTGTTGGTTTCAGAATCACGGGAAGTGATTTCGGAAATCCGCTTGCTATATCACCACTTTTGCCATGACTGATTGCTTTGAAATGCTGCAAACAAGATTTTCTTTGATTCGCAGGTT
Source organism: Platycheirus albimanus (assembly GCA_916050605.2). Classification (NCBI taxonomy): domain Eukaryota; kingdom Metazoa; phylum Arthropoda; class Insecta; order Diptera; family Syrphidae; genus Platycheirus; species Platycheirus albimanus. Next base: position 167,316,334 of record OU696696.1, on the reverse strand, counting down.
TAAAGAAAGCTTCAGTGCTCAGTGTGCTGTTCTTCCACCTTCCAACTGTGTTGCAGCAATTCCTGTAGATGCGAGAGCTAACGCAATTCCATTTTGAGCACGTATTGCTGCTAATATTAATTAAATCAAGAACATTTTTCCAGTTCCGCCGGGCGCATCAACAAATAAAATGCACGACTGGGTCTAATGCTCTAATGTGTGACAGTTGTCTAGGGGCTTGAGATTTTGATAAAAATAAAATTTTCAAAATTCTTAAATAAATACTTGAACTAATTTGAGCTGAAAAAAAGTACACCATTTTATTTCTTGGATAAATTTGAATTTATGAGAGTAAATTTATAAAAATCTGTGGAGCGGTTTTTAAAAAAAAGTTTTTTTTGAAAAAAAAATTTCAAAAAACAATTCAAACACGCCATTTCATAGGTATTCAGCAAATACATTTATTTATAATTTTTAGAAAAAAAATTAATAAGCAGTTTCCAAAATATTAATTTAAACTTTTTTTTTTAAGATGCTTTTAAAAATACGAACAAATATTTTTCAAAAATATTGGTATGCAGTACAAATTGAGCTACCTACAACTATATATGTGTGAAATTTCGAAGGAATCGGTTGAGTCGTTTTCGAGATAGTCGAAAACAAAAAAAAAGGTCCTATGGAAAGTACCGTTCTTAGACATTTTTTAAAACTTTTTTTTCAGACATATAATTGGTCGTACCTAAAAAGCAACACTGATTTTTTTAAATCGAAATCGTTAGAGCCGTTTTTGAGACGAATAAGCTTTAACGTAACGGTTATATGGCAGGTACCGTTATTTATTGAGCTAAAAAAAATTTCAATTTCCCCTCTGTACAATACCTAAAAAAAATCTATATACCAAGTTTGAAGCAATTCGGCCCACCCGTTTGGGATGTAGGTGTCTATACATACAGACAGACAGACAGACATACAGACGGACAGAATTTTGAACTTTTTTTTTTCAAGACGAATGAATAACTTGCCTTATAGTACCTAAAATCGCAAGTAAAAAACTTTTTGATTATAAATATCGTATTTAAAATTAAATATTTCTTAACAACTTTTAGGTATGTTTTAAGTTAAAAATGTGTTTCCTGTCAGTTTTTAAATACTGCAATTATATTTTTTAAATTGTAATTCATTTAATCCGTATGAAACTAAGATTTGTCTAACCGAGCGAAGCCGGGTGGGTCAGCTAGTAAAATATATATTTTTACTAGCTATGATCACACGATAAAAATAAAGACAAAATATCTACTTCAAATGAAAAAAAGAAAAAGATACCTGTCTCAAACCAAAAACATTCATTCTAAAAGGACACTTTACAAAAATGCATTTTTAGTCCATACCGCTATAAATTAATCCATTTTTATTACCTACCTACCAAACATTTTATAAATTCAAAGCAACACCAACAATAAGAAAATAGGTACCTGTCCCAAGCCAAAAACACACAATCTTCCATTTTACGTTTCCCAGCAAGCATAGAACGGTCTGTCTCATCCCTATTGATGATTTTACTCCGCACATCCGCGCATCCGCCCGATTTACTCCGCACATCCATGCATCCTCCCGAATCCTTCGAGCGCCAGAACCCGCCAAAACTAACTACTCCTGTCCCAAGCCAAAAACATTCATTCTAAAAGGACACTTCACATATGCACCGCAAAAATGCATTTTTAGTCCATACCGCTATAAATTAATCCATTTTTATTACCTACCTACCAAACATTTTATAATTTCAAAGCAACACCAACAATAAAAAAAAAAAGGTACCTGTCCCAAGCCAAAAACACACAATCTTCCATCTTACGTTTCCCAGCAAGCATAGAACGGTCTGTCTCATCACTATTGATGATTTACTCCGCACATCCGCACAAATCTCCATACATTACAGACAGTGACGGAGCGTCCTTTAGACGTTTAAGACAGCGTCTATCCTCTTTTTTACATGATATAAAACTTAATATAATCTATTTGTATTATTTTGAAACCAATCAACAAAATATAAGTCATTAAGAGACATGACATTTTAAAGAATTGTGGTTAAGTTATAATTTATATCCTTCCTATGTCCTATCCCAAACAACCAGTAAGAAAGCTTTTTTTAACATCAAAGAATAAAACAACACATATCCTGTTTAGCTCGTATAATTTTGTTTCTTCACCTACTTACTGCTACTATACTATCTACTACCACCACCATACCAACATGCCTTATACCTACTTTTCTACCTACTTACACGCTCGCTTCGCTATGGCTACACCTACACGAAATACGAGCAACGATACAAGAACACGAAGTATGACGAACAACCCGAAGACTGAGTCTTCGTGCTTTAACCAAACTGTGTAAAGATTGATGATGAAGAGAAAAGAAGGGGAAGGGGCTATACACAGCATACCATACTTACCTATAATGTTATTTCTATCGAGCGCATAGACAGAATTGAATCTGTCTAATCGCTCGTTTGTTTTTAAGCTTATTCTTAGTTCGAAGTTTGCCGAATGAGCCACAGCGACAACAACAGCGACAGGCGACACACAGAATATCAAAAAAGGAAAAGAGGAAAAATATGTATTTTCTGTGGTGGTTTTTTTTTTTGTTTGTTTTATATAGCTAGTGGATCTGGACTGGAATTTGGTTCTGGCTTCTGGTGGTTGAGATTTGAGAATGAGAATTTTCAATTTTCATTCTCATTCTCATTCTCATACGGAACCCTGTAAGAGAAGGTTTATGTTGCGCATGTGAGTTTGCGTTATTTTGCAAGTCAACGCATTCATTTATGTAGAATGGATTTTGCAGGCGATATTGATATTTTCTAGTACTTTTTAAACAATAAAGATACTAAATTTTCAATTTTATCAATTGAAGACAAAATAATTATAAAAAACAAAATTCAGAAGCCAGTTCTCGATTTATCCGAAAGAGATGGAAAATTCGTAAGAAAATTCCAACAAAAATGGTACACGAAATATGATTGGCTTCAAGGAAGCAAAATTTTAAATAAAGTGTTTTGCTATCCATGTTTCTTGTTTGGGCAGGATTGTCCATTTGGGAAAGATGGTTTAAATTCCGTCAAAAATTTTGAGGCCAAAGCAAAAAAACACGAAAGTTCAAAGTCTCACATTGTCAACGCCGAAAATATAAAAATTTTAGTACGAGGGAATTATTTAGAACTCCTAGAACTTTTGTCCAACGGTGAAAGTATAATGAAAGATCATCTTGAATCTGCATCGTTATTTAAAGGCACATCAAATGCTATTCAAAACGATTTGATTGAATCGCTAACAGTGTGTGTAAGCGATTATATCCAGGCTGAATTGGATTCATGCCGATTCATTTCAATCCAGGCAGATGAAACCACAGACGTGTCGTGCTGTAGCGAACTTTGCGTCATTTTAAGATTCGTCAAAGATAATAAAGTTCTTGAACGATTTTCAGGGTTCTTTAATGTTTCAAAGGACAAAACAGCTAAGGGTATAGAAAAAGTAATTGAATGTGTTCTTGAAAAAAGAAAAATCAAAGATAAACTAATCAGCCAAACATATGATGGAGCAAGTGTAATGGCTGGGCACAAGGGAGGAGTTCAGGCTCTCATCAAGGAAATATGTCCCAATACAATATTTGTACATTGTTGGGCACATCAACTGAATCTAGTCCTGCTGTTTGGTTCAAAGCATATAAAGGATGTTAAATTATTTATATGCAACTTGACTGCATTTCATTCTTTTTTTGCCCGCTCCACTTCAAGAACGAGTGTGCTCAGAGATGAAGGCTTTTCTTTGCCTCACCCATCTGAAACAAGATGGAATTACCATTCTAGGGCTCTGCACACTATAAAAGCTCACATTGTTCTTCTGTCTAAAGCCTTAACATTTATTTTAAAAAATGATCGTTTTGATAGTGAAACTATCAATGCGGCATAAGGACTACAGCGCATTATTCACGATTTTAAATTTACTTTCTACTTGTGTCTGTATTCAAAAATTTTTACTTTTATTGATCACTTGTTTAATGTACTTCAGAATAAAATTACATCCAACATAGCTGTTTGCATGACTGAAGTTAATGGCATAATTGACAATATAAAAAGATTAAGAACCGAAGATACAGTAGCTGAATGCATTCTTGAAACAAACGAAATATTAAAGGAGTTGGAAGAAGATGACTCATATGGAACCAGATCTGCGAGGTCACAAAACGAAGTTGTGTCTAGGATGACCTTTGAAATCTTAGATTGCATAATAGTACAGCTAGAAGTTAGGTTTGGTGACCTAAAAGAAATAGCATTCGTTGAGCTATTAGATCAGGACAGATTTACTGCCTATGACAAAAAATTCAACAATAAGCCTTATCTAATGCTCATTAGAAAATATAAAAGCTATTTCGATGCAGAAAAATAAAAAAATGAGCTCCAAATAATTTATTCTGATGAATCAAAACATTTGAAACCCCTAACCTTGTTAGATTACTTAGTTGAAAATAGCCTTGAAAAAGTATATTCAGAGACATTCACTTTGCTTGAACTATTTTTGACAATTCCGGTTTCTACAGCATCTAGCGAAAGATCAGTGAGTGCATTGAAACGAATAAAAACTTATTCTAGGAATAGAATGGCCGATTCGAGACTTTCAAACTTAGCTCTTCTGTCGATAGAAAAAGAACTTTTAAAAAATCTAATGAATTCAAAGGAATTCAAAAACAAAGTCGTCGACATTTTTGCCAAACAAAAGAGCAGGCGCATTGAACTCATATACAAGCAAGTTTAACTAACATAAATAAAATGCACGACTTGGTCGCACGAACTTGCTCTAATGTGTGACAGTGGTCTAAGGGTTTAAGATTTTGATAAAAATAAATTTTTCAAAATTCTTAAATAAATACTTAAACTAATTTGAGCTGAAAAAGAAGTACGCCATTTTATTTCTTGGGTAAATTTGAATTTATGAGAATAAATTTATAAAAATCTGTGGAGCGGTTTTTGAGAAAAAAAGTTTTTTTTGAAAAACTTTTTGAAAAAAAATTTTAAAAAAAATTTAAAAACGCCAATTTATAGGTATTCAGCAAATACATTTATTTAAAATTTTTAGAAAAAAATTTAATAAGCAGTTTTCAAAATATTAATTTTTTAAATTTTTTTTTAAAAAATGCTTTTAAAAATACAAAAAAATATTTTTCAAAAATATTGGTATGCAATACAAATTGAGCTACCTACAGCTATATGTGTGTGAAATTTCGAAAGAATCGGTTGAGTCGTTTTCGAGTTAGTCGAAAGCAAAAAAAACGGTCCTATGGAAAGTACCGTTCTTAGCCATTTTTTAAAATGTTTTTTTTCAGCCATATGATTGGTCGTACCTAAAAACCAACACTGATTTTTTTAAATCGAAATCGTTAGAGCCGTTTTTGAGAAAAATAAGCTTTAACGTAACGGTTGTATGGCAGGTACCGTTATTTTTTGAGCTAAAAAAAAAATTTCAATTTCCCCTCTGTACAATACCTAAAAAAGTCTATATACCAAGTTTGAAGCAATTCGGCCCACCCGTTTGGGCTGTAGGTCTCTATACATACAGACAGACAGACAGACAGACAGACAGACAGACAGACAGACAGACATACAGACGGACAGAATTTTTAGACCATCTTTTTTCGTCTTCGCTATCATCGTAATGTCATGTTTGATTGTTATCTCAAAACTTTTTTTTTCGACGAATGCATAACTTGCCTTATAGTACCTATAATCGCAAGTAAAAACAGAAAGACGACTACCTACTAAATACAAATTTTAAAAATTAAAACTCAAAAAATAAAAATGAAAAAATTAAATAAAACAATGTAAGCAAAAAAGGAAAAAAATTAAAAAAAAAAAAAATTAAAAAAAATTATAAAACAGAAAAAAAAAAAAATAAAAAAAATAAAAAAAAAAAATTGAAAAAAAACCTTCTTGAGTGCATCTTCCTTGACGTGGTGAGAGGGCTTTAAACCAAAAGATGTATGTGAGTGCTCAAGTTGCAACGAGATCAACCAATTTGAGTAACAGTCTACCCAGTTCCATCAGGTGCCAGACGTCACTGATTACAGAAGGCACCTGGTATAGCCAAATAGCTCCCACCGAATCCCTCGAGTGCCAGAAGGTACCTGGTATAGCTCTGCACATAGCCCCCACCGAATTCCTCGAGCGCCAGAACCCGCCAAAACTAACTACTCACCCTCGTATCAGAATGATAAAACCTTGGCCAACTCCCTCAAATTTTGTAACGGCCCCTAAATGTGAACGTCTAAAATTGAACCTAAGTCATAAATATAATACACACAAAAAGATTTAGAATCCCTGAAGGAAAGTCAAACTCATATTCATATTCATATTTATTTACTTTCAATCAGTTTACATTAATATCATATAAGATAATAACAATATAGAGATGAGAATAATATTGATTCTTAGCAACTATAAATGATTAATAAAAGGGAGAGATAATTTTTAATTTACCCTATTCCATAGAATGGGTATATTGTATTAGGTGTGGAGTTTGTAACATAGAGAAATAATACCGTTAGGTATAGAAAAGTATATATCGCCATTTTTGTTGAACAACCTCAATTTGGTAAAATTAGATTATGTTTTTTGTACAGTTATGATAAAAGCATAACGCTAAAATTTTGCAAGGGCAAACTTCAAGTAAACCTTCTTCCAAATAAATAAAAAAATTTCAGTTTGGGCGTTGCTGACGCCCATTTTTCATACAAAACCATCAATATTGTTTTTATAAAATAGTGATTGTTATATTAAAGCAAAAAACATAAAATTTTGTGGGTATGACTTGCACATAAACATCTTGTGTATGAAATCAAAAAATTTGATTTTGGGCGTGGCTGACGCCCACTTTTCACTAAAAACATAAAAAAATTGTTTTTCCAAATAAACGGTATTTATAATGAATCCGCAAGCATCTGGCGTCTCTTAGTAGAAACTAAAAACTTTGTTTATGAAAAGAAATTTTTGAATTTTGGGCGTGGCTTATGCCCACTTTGCATACAAAACCATCAATATTGTTTTTATAAAATAACAACTGTTATATTAATGCGAAAAACATTAAATTTTGTGGATATTACTTGCACATAAACATTTTCTGTATGAAATCAAAAAAATTGATTTTGGGCGTGGCTGACGGCCACTTTTCACTAAAAACATAAAAAAATTGTTTTTGCAAATAAACGGTAATTATAATGAATCCGCAAGCATCTTTCGTTTGTGTATGAAAAGAAATTTTTTTCATGAAAGAACGAAAAACGTAGTTTTAAAAATTTAAGGTACTACCAATATTCAATTTAAGCCTTTTTCCCTTCCGTTCGTTTTATGAAAAATATATCTCTACATTTTCTTGTGTACATTTTTTCAATACGCCCACTTTTAAAGGCGTGATTTTGATAAAATACCTTTGTTCAGGTAAGATCGTTTAAAAACTACTCGATTCAGCTGTAGTTTTACACATATGCCTAAATACTGACTAATGATCAAATCTTAGTTAGTGCTTTAAATTTTTCTCAAAATTTTTTAGGACACGCCCACTTTTAAGGGGCGTTTCCATCAAAAGTCGTAATATGCATTAATTGTTTAATGTTTTTACTTGCGATTATAGGTATACTATAAGGCAAATTATGGATTCGTGCAGAAAAAAAAATTTGAGATAACAATCACACATGACATTACGATTATGGAGAAGTCGAAAAAAGTGGGTCTGGAAATTCCGTCCGTTTGTCTGTATGTCTGTCTGTCTGTCTGTCTGTCTGTCTGTATGTATGTCTGTTCGCGCCTCTGGAGGCTGAACAGATGGGCCGATTTGCTTCAAATTTGGTATTTAGGGTTTATTTGGCCGTCCCTCGGAACGAATTTTTTTATTTTTGCTCTAGGTGCAAAAATAACGGCACCTGCCATACAATCTTGAAGACAAAAATTGATTTTCTCAAAAACGGCTCTAACGATTTTGATAAAACTTTCAGAATGCTATTTCTGCAAGACAATCTATCTTTTAGTTAGAATTTTTTTTTTTTTTCAAAATTTGCCTAATAACGGTACCTCTCATAGAACCAGTATTTTCAAATCAAATTTCTCGTAAACTATACATTCGATTTCAATAAAATGTTGCCCACAGGAAGCCATGCATAATTTTATTTATATGGCATTTCAAAATTTTCAAAAACTTTTTTTTTTGATTTTTTATAATTTTTTCAAAAAATTTTTTGGTTTTCGAAATATGTTGGAAATGGTATATTGATTTTTTTTTAAATTATTTTTCAAATATAAACTACAGATTGCCTTATATTTGCATACTCAAATAAATTTCAAAATATTTTTTGAAAAAGTTTTTCAAAAATAACCTTTTTTAAAAAAAAAACTTTTCGAACGATTTTCAATATTTTTTTTCCTAGATTGACGTATATCTTTGAAATTTTATTGCATACTTAGTTTTTCCGAGAAAGCTCTTAAACTAATTAATAAAATAAAAGAATTTTCGAAATTATTTACCTAATTTTTTTTAATATCCACATATGCAGCCACTATGCAATTGCTTATCATAAGAGCAAGTTCGTGCGACCCAGTCGTGCATTTTATGAAAACTTCGGTTTGTTATACTTTGGTTACGTAGCAGAGTGTAGTTCAAGAACTGTTAAAAACACCCATAATCGCTATTTCCTATTCCTATTCTCTTCAACATTTTTGAAGCTGACTTTAAGGTAACATGTGTAACAATACACTTTGGGCAATGTTTGCAGACGATACTGCAATATACTCTTCGTGTGTAAACCCAGTATCTATTATGTTAAACCTGCAAAAATCATTTAAAGATATTGAAAACTACTTGAATAAATGGAAAATCAAAGCCAATGCAGCTAAATCCTAAGCCATTTTTTCACACGTCGCAGAGCAAGCAATTATTTACCATCAACTTGTCTTAAATTTTACAATACTGATATACAATAGGAAAATGAATGTAAATACTTGGGTTTAACTTTAGATAAGAAGTTGACTTTTCAAAATCATACCGCAGTTACTATCAAAAAAATTAATATGTATATTAGAATACTGTATCCATTTATAAACCGAAATTCAAAACATAGTACTGCAAACAAACTTATATTGTTTAAAACAATATTCCAACCTATCATATTATATGGAGTACCTGTATGGTATATGATTGTGCGGACTGTCATAAATATAAATTACAAATTATGCAAAACAAAATACTTAAAATTATTTTAAAATTACCTAAACGTTTTTCCACATTAAGATTACATGAAAGAGCTAATGTCAACCTTGTTGCGACGCTAGCTACAAAATATGCATCAGATTTTATGTATAAATGCCAATTCTCGGACAATAGTCTAATTCAAGAAATGAGTGCAATTTAGACATTAAGTATTACATAAGGGTTTTATTTTGTAGAATTTTCCCTTAATTTAATATTTATATAACCTCACACTTTTTCTTTATTACATAAAAACAAATTGAAGCTGAAAAGAACAAAATGTTAAGTTCTAAAACTCTTAAGTATATTATTTAAATGCAAAACTTCTCTTGATCTACAATAAAAATACTACTACTACTACTAAAAATTTTAGTTTTGTCTTGTTTTGTTCAAATCGATCTGCAAGCTTAAAATTGAATGATGACCTCATATAGTGATTACCCTGGCAATATAATGTCTCAGCTGTAGGCTTGGCACACGCCTTTTTTTATTGTGACAGCAGTTATTCTACATCGGCCAAACAAAATTTATTTTATTGAATTTTTCCCTGCCTGCTAAAGAAGAATTTTAGTTTATTTAGTTTATTTATTTATTCATTCAATGCCTATACACAGTAAGAATATAATTCTTATAAATTAGTGATTAATTAACTAACAAAATAATTTGGAGATAAAAGCTATGCAGCGAATTTTTTTTTTTTTTTTTTGGTTCACAAGGAATTATTATTAATTAAATTTTACTGTAAAATTCATAATCCCAGAAATAATTGTTATTGTAACTAATAATGGTAGTGAAAATTATAGAAATAAAATTAAATTATACTTTAACTATACTTTTACAATACATCTCATCGACGAGGTCTCCTGTATGACAAATGAATATAAAAGATATATTAACAAATCAGAGTGTACTTTGGTTGTGAAAGTAGGTTCTGAGCTCTCGACGAAACTGTGTTTCGTCACCAACTCTTCTTATTTGCCTTGGTAAAAGGTTCCACAGACGAATGGCACTGACGAAAAATTGGCGTTCAGAGGTTAGGCATGAATACCGAGGGTGTAAAAGTATTCGGGATCTGCTTGAGGAGCCAAATCGAATCCTGTTATACAGACTACAGGGCTGCTGCGTATGAATAATGTTAAATAATAAGGTAAGGGATCTATAACGAAGTAGGTGATCGAATGAAAAATTATAAATTTGTACGGAAAAACTTGATATGCGATCAAAACGACGAAGGCCAAATATGTAACGAGCTGTATTGTTGAAGGCGACGTTCAACTTTCTCCTACTGACAGCATCACAGTTATAATAAACTTCGCATCCGTACGTTAGTATAGGCACAACAAGTGTTTTTGCCAACATTAAGCGGGTTTTTAAGGGCGTGTAGTACTGTGAGGACCACTACATACGAAGAGCGCCATAAACTTTACCCACAGTGGCATTGATGTGCGTGTCCCAAGTGAGTGTGCTGTTGAAGAGCATGCCAAGGTTTCTTGCTGATGGTGTGAAAGCGATCGGTAAGCCATTTAGGTAAATATTAGGAAAATAGTCCAGGTTCAGAAGCTTTTTACTTATAACGATGCATTTTGACTTAAGGGGATTGAGAAAAAGACCGTTACAATCTGACCAATAGGAAATATCTTCAAGATCTCTATTTATCGCATATGCACAATCCTCGATTAGCCCAAGAGGACAACTTTTGTAAAGCTGAACATCATCCGCATACATTTGAATGGAAGATCTTGTGACGTTTGCAGGAAGTTCATTAATATACAATGAGAAGAGAAGAGGTCCTAGAATAGATCCCTGGGGGACTCCGCGAGTTGTGGGAAGGAAATTATATAACTTATTGTTAACTGAGACCGCTTGTTCTCTGTTCTGCAAATAAGATGACATCAAGCGTACCGAAGAAGAAGATAAGCCATACATTGTTGAGAGTTTGCGGCATAAATTATTGTGGTCAACTGTATCGAAGGCTTTGGAAAAATCCAAGAGCACTAAGAAAGTAACACGATCATCATCCAGAGCCAGTCTTATATCTTCAACAACGTTAATGATAGCAGTGGTACAACTATGCTGCTGGCGAAAGCCAATTTTGTTTCCGATACTGGAACAGCGGCTGTCTGCGAAGGAGGCGAATGCATATGCATATGCATATACAAAAATGTAGGGAATAGGGTATCCAACAGTTCGTTGCAAACGTACTGTAGCTCTCGCTTAATGTTTTTTTTTATAATTCACTTTTTTTAACTATTATGTAGGTAGGTACCCCTACATAATAGGCGTAAACAAACAAAAAATTATGCAAGCTACCTGTATCTCTTGTTATTGAACAATGTGACGAAGTCACATTTTCTTCTCTTCCACTGCCATCATTTATTGCAACCACAAGCATTCATATTATCCATTCCCAACCCGCACCCCTGTCGTGGTTACCACAATACAACTAAATACAGTCTCTGAAGTCACATGACTACGTTGTATTTGCAAACCAGTAGCATTTTACATGTGGATTTGTCTCTGAAATCACATGACCATGTATTTGCAAACCAGTAGCGTTTTTACATGTGAATTTATATTTGGTGGTTATAATTCACACTGAGTTATTGTTGATATATTCCATAAAGGAATGTGATATAGCACACTGAAATTCGAGGAAAATCTCGATGGTGATTTATAGGAATACTATTCAGAGCCAAAGACTTTTCTCCACTACCGGAACACCAGGGGTACGCAGTGTACCGAGAGATTCCTAATATTTTGAAGCTGTGCTTTCACGAGTGTAGCAGAATATTCATCCTGTCCGTTTTCCTTACCGTTCCTACATTCCTAACTTCCTACCGATTAATACCGTGTTATTTCTATTTAAGCCGTACTTAATTGTGCGTTGACATTGCCGTACTTAATTGTGCGTTGACATTGCCGTACTTAATTGTGCGTTGACATTGCCGTACTTCATTGTGCGTTGACATTGCCGTACTTAATTGTGCGTTGACATTGCCGTACTTAATTGTGCGTTGACATTGCCGTACTTAATTGTGCGTTGACATTGCCGTACTTAATTGTGCGTTGACATTGCCGTACTTCATTGTGCGTTGACATTGCCGTACTTAAGTGTGCGTTGACATTGCCGTACTTAATTGTGCGTTGACATTGCCGTACTTAATTGTGCGTTGACATTGCCGTACTTAACTGTGCGTTGACATTGCCGTACTTAACTGTGCGTTGACATTGCCGTACTTAATTGTGCGTTGACATTGCCGTACTTCATTGTGCGTTGACATTGCCGTACTTCACTGTGCGTTGACATTGCCGTACTTAATTGTGCGTTGACATTGCCGTACTTCACTGTGCGTTGACATTGCCGTACTGAATTGTGCGTTGACATTGCCGTACTTAACTGTGCGTTGACATTGCCGTACTTAATTGTGCGTTGACATTGCCGTACTTAATTGTGCGTTGACATTGCCGTACTTAATTGTGCGTTGACATTGCCGTACTTAATTGTGCGTTGACATTGCCGTACTTAATTGTGCGTTGACATTGCCGTGCTTAATTGTGCGTTGACATTGCCGTACTTAATTGTGCGTTGACATTGCCGTACTTAATTGTGCGTTGACATTGCCGTACTTAATTGTGCGTTGACATTGCCGGAGTTTGGCTCCGTTGACATTAGTTTAAGTTAAATCCTAAGCTTAATAAAACATTGTGTACTCCTGATATTATTTGGATTATATAACGTAGATTTGAATAGAAAACCGATGTAATAACCAAATGAACGTAAACTTGTAATAATTGTAATACATATATATATTGACTTAAACAACTTGCTATATTATGATTTGGATTATATAACGTATATTTGCTAAATTGGACCTATGTACATTATTTGAATTATATAACTTATATATTTTATAAAATGGGCTTTAGGTCCAATGAAACAAATAAGTTAATATTGTCACGACGTTTCGTTCATGTCTATGAACATCATCAGGTGGCAACGGAATACTTGTTACATTTATATTGCACTTAAAGTAAACAATCTAAAACAACAATAATAAAGTGAGCTGCAAAGCAAGGCTCGACTGTACAACGTAAAATTGACACTTGTCAATTTTACGTTGTACAGTCGAGCCTTGCTTTGCAGCTCACTTTATTATTGTTGTTTTAGATTGTTTACTTTAAGTGCAATATAAATGTAACAAGTATTCCGTTGCCACCTGATGATGTTCATAGACATGAACGAAACGTCGTGACAATATTAACTTATTTGTTTCATTGGACCTAAAGCCCATTTTATAAAATATATCCATCCATATAAAAGGTCATCACCATCAACATATATAACTTATATTTAACGAACTTCTGTTTGTAACCTAAATCTATTGAATTACAAAGTAATAAATAAAGTATTATTTTCCTTAACCGGAGTTTTACGTCTTTTCTTCGGCTGACCCTGGAACCGCTGAAGCTACCTCAGCTATAGATAAAAAAGGACACTCTTACAATGGCGCCCGAGCAGGGACCTCAATAGAGGTTGTACCAGAAATCCGACCAGACCAGAAACATCACCGTACCGACTACCAATTACCAGGACCGATCACCAGCTACCCGTTTCCCGGATCATCGTATTCTTAAGACCCGTTACCGATACCGTCCCGTTTTTTTTTAACTTAAGAATACTGATCACCGTTTACCTGGTAACACCGTCCGATTCCAGAAAAACCATGGATCCAGAAGAAAACAAGGATCAAGGCCAACACTTGAAAGTTACGGAACCTGACCCGTTTGCAAATTTGCATTGGATTTACTTGTAGCGTAAAAACGAACTTGTCGAGAAGTTGCAGGCAAGGAGGTTGCCCACCGAGGGAAAGCTAAAAGAGCTTCGACAATTGTTCAGTCAGGGCATCAAGGAAGCCAGAACCCGAGTATCAACCCAGAACCTGTGTGCGGAGCTAGAGAAGCTCACAGAAGACCGAGAATATGGTGATCCAGACTCTTCACCTGAACCAGAAACCATTGAACATAAACAGACCCAGACAAAACAGCCAGTAAGGACGGAGCAAACCACTCTACCGTTAGGTGCATACGACGGGAGAAGTAGTCCAGTACCGCCACGCACCACATTACAACAAAACGTGTCTGAAGCAGTTAGACCATCCATAACCATAAATTCGCCAGGAGGGGCAATCGTCTCCACATACACCACCGCCGCCGCACGACCGTTCGTACCGCATGACCGCACGGAGCGTTTGGCTACGAATTACAAAGCCGAAGTCATGAACACGGTACGAAAATGGGGTTTGAAATTTGAGGGGTCGGGAAACCCGCTCGAATTTATCGAACGATTGGAGGAACTGGCCAACTGCTATGACATCCCGCTCGACCATATCGTTTGGACGTTTCCAGAAATTTTTCGTGGTAATGCTCTGGAGTGGCTCCGGGTGAATCGATCCACTTTCCAGACATGGTCTCAATTCCACAATTCGTTTGTACGATTCTTCCTGCCCGCTCGGTACGTGCATAAACTGGAAGATGAGATCATGCGCAAGAAACAAGGCCCGCGGGAGAAGGCAAAGGAGTTCATCCGGGCCGCGCAGTATCTGATGAAACAACACCCCCGTATGAGCAATGAGGATAACCTAGAGCGGATTTATGATAGCCTGCGGCCGGAATACCGGTTATACATAAAGCGCCGGGACTTCCAGACAATCGACGACCTGATGGAACTGGCCGAGGAGTACGAATACATCCGGAATGAAGACCGAACCGTCCGACCCAGTCCCGCCGTACCGACACCCGTTCCTACCCGATGGACCCCACCAGGAAGAAGGCCTCCACAACCAAGTTTCGTCCCACCACCTTACCGTACCCCAACCGCCGCCAGCACCGCATACGACAGAAATACGCATTGTTGGAGATGTAAGCAGCGAGGACACGACAAAGCCAATTGCAATCGCCCATTCCGAATGTTTTGTTCTTTTTGTGGAGAGGACGGGCGGTTAACAAAAGATTGCTCTTGCCACCCCGCTGTGTCTGCCATGCTGTCAACCGTTCCGGCCAATTCCGATCAATCCCGACCGAAGCCATGGATGCCAGATTACGCTGAAAACGAGACTATTTCGATGCACGGAGTACAAGTACAAGGTACCAGTACCAGCCACCCGCTAACCAATCCAGACCTGTCACCAGAATCCGAAGTCCTAGATTCTGTGGATGAAGGTTGCCATATTACGACCATAAAGCAAGCCGCCAAAGGTGAAAGTAAAGAGAGCCGGACGGATCCCCGCTGTTTCATCCCCGTCAGAATCGGAGAGCAAACATGGAATGCTCTAATCGATACGGGAGCTACAAAGACGTTTATTAGTCTCGCATTGCGAAATAGTCTGCGGCAACTAAAAACCCCCGTCCGGTACCAGCGTTCTGAGATACACTTAGCAAATGGGAACCTGATTGTCGCTAGGGAGCATTATCAAGTAACTCTACAGTTTGGCAAACAATCGGTGACTGGAGAGGTCTCGTTGCTAGAGGACCTTATGGAGGAAGCTGTGATCGGAATAGATTTCCTGAGGAAAGCAGGGTTAACCATGACGTTGGGGGGTGTATCAATCGGTTGCGAGACTACCAGAATAGACTTTTCCAGATCTGTGAAGCTGGGACTCATTGGTAGCAACAACTTAGACCCAAGTGACCAATCTCAGCTAAAAGAATTCTTGAGCAACGAGTGTCCTACATTCGACCGACCGCCACCCATGTGCAACGTTGCTGTTCGTACTATCCGTCTCAAAAACGAACAACCGTTTAAACAGAGCTACAACCCCCACAATCCTGCAATGACCGATGAAAAACTCCGAGGACAAGGAGGATCAGGAGCGACTAGTGACCAGAAGAGGAAGGCGAACATAATCGCCCAAAAATGAGAAAGGCTTCCTGACCATCCAACCCTGGTTTCTGAGCTCAGTGGCCAGATCGACGTCCAAAAGGTGGACAAAATTTCAGAGCGACCAGCTCCGCTTAATCTGGAGAAGGAGATCCGCGCCAGACAAGATGAAGCAGAAGCAAAGTGGAAGGAGAGGCAGACTACCAGGACAAAGGCGCCAGAAAATGATTTTATACCAATTCCTCGTCCCAGTGCTGCTGCTCAATCAATGCCAGACCGAACCGTTGTCTTCCAGCCGATACCAGATGATAAGAAACCGCCACTAAAGAAGTGTCTGGCAACGGTTACTTCAACACAGACCGTTTCAACCAGTTCATCAGAGCCAGTAGACCCTTTTGCAGGGGTTGACATAAAGTCGCACCAGTGTTTCCATCCATATCGTCGGCGACAAAAGTTTACGATCAAGCGGGCAGTCGGAAACATTCAAGTGTGCATCAAAAAGCCAGGCACAGCCAAACTGACTGTTGGAAACAAAACTAAGGTGATTCACTATTCGCTCCAGCCGAGCAAGATGATGGAGTTAAAGAAAAGATGTGACGTTTGCTTTTTCTAATTGCGTTATTTTTTTCCCTACCATGAATTTATTTATTTTGTCACCTGCTTCAAACTGAATATGTTATTATTAAAAATAAGTTGGAGTTCGTTATTTTTTATTTTATATTGTTACATCAAACTTTCTTTTGATATGTTGGAAAAAAAACATACCACAAATTTATTTCTTCAACATCCGAAACTACCTTTTTATTCTGCCCGAGAAAATTCTCGTCCACCGAAATGGGAGGGGAGTGTGACGAAGTCACATTTTCTTCTCTTCCACTGCCATCATTTATTGCAACCACAAGCATTCATATTATCCATTCCCAACCCGCACCCCTGTCGTGGTTACCACAATGCAACTAAATACAGTCTCTGAAGTCACATGACTACGTTGTATTTGCAAACCAGTAGCATTTTACATGTGGATTTGTCTCTGAAATCACATGACCATGTATTTGCAAACCAGTAGCGTTTTTACATGTGAATTTATATTTGGTGGTTATAATTCACACTGAGTTATTGTTGATATATTCCATAAAGGAATGTGATATAGCACACTGAAATTCGAGGAAAATCTCGATGGTGATTTATAGGAATACTATTCAGAGCCAAAGACTTTTCTCCACTACCGGAACACCAGGGGTACGCAGTGTACCGAGAGATTCCTAATATTTTGAAGCTGTGCTTTCACGAGTGTAGCAGAATATTCATCCTGTCCGTTTTCCTTACCGTTCCTACATTCCTAACTTCCTACCGATTAATACCGTGTTATTTCTATTTAAGCCGTACTTAATTGTGCGTTGACATTGCCGTACTTAATTGTGCGTTGACATTGCCGTACTTAATTGTGCGTTGACATTGCCGTACTTCATTGTGCGTTGACATTGCCGTACTTAATTGTGCGTTGACATTGCCGTACTTATTTGTGCGTTGACATTGCCGTACTTAATTGTGCGTTGACATTGCCGTACTTCATTGTGCGTTGACATTGCCGTACTTAAGTGTGCGTTGACATTGCCGTACTTAATTGTGCGTTGACATTGCCGTACTTAATTGTGCGTTGACATTGCCGTACTTAACTGTGCGTTGACATTGCCGTACTTAACTGTGCGTTGACATTGCCGTACTTAATTGTGCGTTGACATTGCCGTACTTCATTGTGCGTTGACATTGCCGTACTTCACTGTGCGTTGACATTGCCGTACTTAATTGTGCGTTGACATTGCCGTACTTCACTGTGCGTTGACATTGCCGAACTGAATTGTGCGTTGACATTGCCGTACTTAACTGTGCGTTGACATTGCCGTACTTAATTGTGCGTTGACATTGCCGTACTTAATTGTGCGTTGACATTGCCGTACTTAATTGTGCGTTGACATTGCCGTACTTAATTGTGCGTTGACATTGCCGTACTTAATTGTGCGTTGACATTGCCGTGCTTAATTGTGCGTTGACATTGCCGTACTTAATTGTGCGTTGACATTGCCGTACTTAATTGTGCGTTGACATTGCCGTACTTAATTGTGCGTTGACATTGCCGGAGTTTGGCTCCGTTGACATTAGTTTAAGTTAAATCCTAAGCTTAATAAAACATTGTGTACTCCTGATATTATTTGGATTATATAACGTAGATTTGAATAGAAAACCGATGTAATAACCAAATGAACGTAAACTTGTAATAATTGTAATACATATATATATTGACTTAAACAACTTGCTATATTATGATTTGGATTATATAACGTATATTTGCTAAATTGAACCTATGTACATTATTTGAATTATATAACTTATATTTAACGAACTTCTGTTTGTAACCTAAATCTATTGAATTACAAAGTAATAAATAAAGTATTATTTTCCTTAACCGGAGTTTTACGTCTTTTCTTCGGCTGACCCTGGAACCGCTGAAGCTACCTCAGCTATAGATAAAAAAGGACACTCTTACAACAATAAACACAATAAACAAAAAAAAAATCCATACAAGGACGAAAAATATCGCACTCAAACGCAAACAATGTCTCCCCCGTCTCATTTATTCGAATAGGTATTTATGTAACATTGTAACTATACATACTTAACCTACCTAGATTCCAATAAAACTTATTTTTGTCCTTTTTACTTGCTCTATAGGGCAAGTATTGGTTTCGTGCAGAAAAAAATATCGAGGTTTTAATCAAACATGACATTACGATGGTAGAGAAGCCCAAAAAAGTGGTTTTCGCCATACCGTCCGTCGGTCTGTCTGTGCGTCTGTGCGTCTGTGCGTCTGTGCGGATGTGCGCTTTTTCACGTCACGCTACAGCCTAATCTGCTTGACGGATTTTCTTCAAACTTGATATATAGTAGTTTGAAGAAAAACGGTTGTCGAGGTTTTTTTTATTTCGTTTTAGCCCGGCTCAAACTGGTACCTTTCAAGTAACGGTTTTTTTCAATTTGAATTTTCTCGAAAACGGTTTTAACGATTTTGATTAAACTCAAAATTTAGTTTACTTTAAGCATTTCTAACAAAACTGCGTTTTTCGTTTTTGGCTCAAATAGTCCTAACGAAAATCAGGTTTTAACGGCTTTTTTCAAATAGCCATAAGTTCACAACGGCTTGATTGAATCGACTCAAATTTCGTTTGACAGAGTTTTTTATAGTTTTCTATAGGATGGCTTTGTAAATTTTTCACTGAAGCCTTTCTAAACGGTGGCTTCCATACAACGAGCCGATAAGTTTTAGCCAAATTTTTTTGGTTTTTTCTAATTTGCTCGAAAACGGCTCTAACGATTTTGATTAAACTTCGTGTGTTATATTCTTTTAGTGTTTTTAAGAGAACTGCGTTTTCAGTTTTTGGCTAAAAATGCAAATAACGGAGATCTGCTCTTAACGGCTTTTTTTCAAATGGCCATAAGTTGTCAACGGTTGCATTGAATTCACTCAAACTTTGTTTGGTATAGTTTCTTTTAGCTTCCTTTCAGATGGCATTGATTTTTTTCATTTTCTTTTTTTTAAATGGTGGCTCCAATACAAAGAGCCACTAGATTTTGGCCAATTTTTTCGTTTTTTTCTAATTTACTCAAAAAAGGCTCCCCCGATTTTTATAAAACTTTGTATGTTACATATTTAGAATACTTCAAAGATAACTGCATTTTTAGTTTTTGGCTACACATGATAAAAGCGGAAATTGGTAATATCAGTTTTATTAATTTGACCATTAGCGGAAATTTATATCATTTATATCACCCAAAAGACGACATCTAAATTTGATATACTAAAGGTTACTAAACGTTAGCTCGAAAAGTTTGTTTTCGTCGTACTATTGCACCCACAGAGCAAGTACGTGCGACCCAGTCGTGCATTTTATTTACTTGCGATTATAGGTACTATAAGGCAAGTTATGCATTCGTAAAAAAAAAATTTTTTTTTGGACAATCAAACATAACATTACGATGATAGAGAAGTCGAATAAAGTGGTTTTCGCCATACCGTCCGTCGGTCTGTCTGTGCGTCTGTGCGGATGTGCGCTTTTTCACGTCATTCTACAGCCTAAACGGCTTGACGGATTTTCTTCAAACTTCATAGCAGTTTGAAGAAAAACGATTGTCGAGGTTTTTTTTATTTCGTCTTAGCCCGGCTCAAACTGGTACCTTTCATGTAACGGTTTTTTTCATTTCGGATTTTCTCGAAAACGGCTCTAATGATTTTGATTAAACTCAAAATTTAGCTAACTTTAAGCATTTCTAACAAAACTGCGTTTTTCGTTTTTGGCTCAAATGTTCGTAACGAAAATCAGGTTTAAACGGCTTTTTTAAAATGGCTATAAGTTCGCAACGGCTTATAAGAACTGACTCAAACTTCGTTTGGCATCTATAGGATGGCTTTACACTTTTTTCAGTAAAGCTTTTCTAAATGGTGGCTCCCATACAACAAGCCGTTCAGTTTTAGCCAACTTTTTTTGGTTTTTTCTAATTTGCTCAAAAATGGCTCTAACGATTTTGTTTAAACTCTGTGTGTAATATTTTTTTAGTGTTCTTAAGAGAACTGCGTTTTTAGTTTTTGGCTAAAAATGCAAATAACGGAAATCTGGTCTTGACGTTTTTTTTTTCAAATTGCCATAAGTTGTCAACGGTTGTATCGAATTCAAACAAACTTTGTTTGGTATAGTTCCTTACAACTCTCTATCAGATGGCATCGCATTTTTTCCAGTTTATCTTATTAAAATGGTGGCTCCCATACAAAAAGCCACTAGGTTTTGGCCAATTTTTTTAGTATTTTCTAATTTACTCAAAAAAGGCTCTACCGATTTTTATTAAACTTTGTATTGAATATACATAGAATGTTTTGAAGAAAACTGCATTTAAGTTTTTGGCTACAAATGATAATAACGGTAATTTGTTTTAACAATTTTGTTAATTTGGCCATAATCGGACATTTATATCATTAATAGCACCCAAAAGATGACATCTAAATTTTAAAAATTCAAAGGTTTCTTAACGTAAGCTCCCGCTCGGGTTTTCCAGTTTTAACCAAAATTTTGTAGTTTTTCCCAAATTTTTCAAACTTCATATTGCTCGAAAACTTTGTTTTCGTCGTACTTTTGCACCCACAGAGCAAGTACGTGCGACCCAGTCGTGCATTTTATTTTTTATTGAAGTTCATTTAATTTTTGTTATTTCACTTTAAAAAAAAGTTGAATGCTACTGCTTGAATTAATAACAACAAATAATTTACTAAAAACCATCATAATATGGGGCCCAAATTTTGCGTTACTTGAATAGGACACTTTAATGAAAAAACATTTTAAGGAATTTCTATTCTTTTTATTTCAAAAATTACTTAAAATTAAGGTAATACAAGTATTTTTAAATTAATAAAAAGTATTTAATAGTGTGTTGAGCCAACTTTCTGCTCCAAAACTTCACACATCCGGCTTGGAAGGGATGCATACAAATTAGCCAAATAATTTAGGGAAATCGAGCTCCAAGCTAATTCGATTGCTTGGGTCATTTCGGGTATACTCGAATATTGTTGTCCCGATCCGTATATTTGACGTGTCAACCATCCCCAAACATTTTCTATAATGTTTAAATCCGGTGAGTAGGGCGGCCAGCTTAATAGTTCCACATGTTGGCTCTCTATATACGTTTTAACTACCCGGGCTGTATGTATTGGCGCATTATCATGCTGATAAGTCCACGGCAGAGGTGAAAAAGGGGTATGAAAGAATGAAAAGGCCTCTTTTAATATACCATTATAAGACAACGCATTCATTGTGGTGGACAAAAATTTTAGTTTGCATAATAGGAAATGGCCCCCCACACCATCACACCCCCAACTCAGCTATGCAACCAAATAATGTGTTTCTTTTCTAAGGTCATGAAAATAGTATCTATAGCCATCGGGATCTTCCAAATTGAATCCGCGTTTCAAAGATAACGATCAAACTAAATGGATGTTCTATTCAAGTGGCGCAAAAAAGTTGTTTTAATTTCAACGAATGTCAACACAACGTGGAAAAAAACATATAACGGCTCTTTTGCAGAACTTGTAATTTGCCATAGGGATAGAAGAAAAGTTGCACATTGATAACGGTAAAAATACCATTATTATATCATTCCGCTTTTAAGTTATAAGCGTTTTCAAAAAGAGTATACAGGGTATCCTATTCAAGTGGCGATGAGTGTATATGATAGGGCATCAAGGTGCATTTATAGGGTTTTATTCTAGTACAATAAGCAATAAGTGTAGGTTCAAACCGATATGCTGGCTTTGGATTTATTATTTGATTCTAATTGGACGTTCAGTAGTTTTATTTAAAAAAAAAATTCTATATACATACATGATTCAGAAGTGACTTACCGGATCCATTTCCTTGAGGTGGTGCACCGCTCCAGAGGATATTGTAGATCTTCATCGCTGGATCTAACTTATTATTATGGAATGCAGAAATTTTTTTTACAATTGAACTTTCACGATTTTTGACTACACTTGATGAATCGGCAGGGTATTATTTTCATTTAATATATAAAAAAGATGAAACTTAACTTTAACTGATCACAAAATAAAAAGTAGGTATGTATCTATACATAGTTATAATAAAATTGTACCGGGTCGATGTCTGTACATTGAAGATATAGATGCAAAACTAATATACGGAGTCTCTATTAGACCCACAGAAGCCAAAACAACCGTTTTTAGAATTTTTGTCTGTCTGTCTGTCTGTCTGTCTGTATGTTTGTACGCGCATCACGCAAAAACTACTGCATGGAATTGAATGCGGTTTTCGCAGATTTATTGGTAGTACGCCAACTTAAAATATAGGCTACATTTTATCACAGGAAAATATATAATTATGGTTGTTTTTTTAATAATGCTGCAATCGAACGTTATTCAATGAACTTAACGCAAAATTAAAAGATTTTAAGGAAGTTATCGTCTCACCTACATAATGGCGCTGGAAATCATAAAAATAGCGCCACACTTACTTAAATATACATACATGAAAAGAAATAAGTTAGTCGTTCTGAATAGAAGTTGCATCAAAAACATAATAGATGGCGCTATTTAACACCATATAGACAATGTCTCATTCAGCGAAAGCAGAAATCGAAAAATAATGTAACCATAAAGAACAGTGTAAACGTCACAACAATGCTTGGCTTGGTGAACGAGCAATACTTACACCCAAAACTGATGAAGCGGAGCTGCCATAAATAGCAGTATCGGCGCGTAGCATCGTTTTGAAAGTGGGCATTCCAATTAGGTATATTGCTTCAGTACTTAAATCTCCAACTTTGCAATTTAAACCGTTATGATACTTCGAAATAATATTATACAGAAGCCAAAAATCTTACGGCTGTAGAGCTGGTAAGGTATGTAGCTTTCATACCATGCATACCCCCCCCCCCATTTTGAACCGGTTGTGCAAAAAATAAAATATACTGAGATACCTACTTTATTCTAAAATCCACGCGTACGAAGTAGCGGGCAAAAGCTATGAAATAAAATGCACGACTGGGTCGCACGTACTTGCTCTGTGGGTGCAAAAGTACGATGAAAACAAAGTTTTCGAGCAATATGAAGAACTCCTGTTTGAAAAATTTGGGAAAACTACAAAATTTTGGTTAAAACTGGAAAACCCGAGTGGGAGCTTACGTTAAGAAACCTTTGAATTTATTTTTAAAATTTAGATGTCATCTTTTGGGTGCTGTAAATGATATAAATGTCCGATTATGGCCAAATTAATAAAATTGTTAAAACAAATTTCCGTTATTATCATTTGTAGCCAAAAACTTAAATGCAGTTTTCTTCAAAACATTCTATGTATATTCAATACAAAGTTTAATAAAAATCGGTAGAGCCTTTTTTGAGTAAATTAGAAAATACTAGCAAAATTGGCCAAAACCTAGTGGCTCTTTGTTTGGGAGCCACCATTTAAATAAGATAAACTGGAAAAAATGCGATGCCATCTGATAGAGAGTTGTAAGGAACTATACCAAACAAAGTTTGTTTGAATTCGATACAACCGTTGACAACTTATGGCAATTTAAAAAAAAAGACGATTTCCGTTATATGCATTTTTAGCCAAAAACTAAAAACGCAGTTCTCTTAAGAACACTAAAAAAATATTACACACAAAGTTTAAACAAAATCGTTAGAGCCATTTTTGAGCAAATTAGAAAAAACCAAAAAAAATTGGCTAAAACTGAACGGCTTGTTGTATGGGAGCCACCATTTAGAAAGGCTTTATTGAGAAAAGTGCAAAGCCATCCTATAGAACGCTATAAAAAACGATGCCAAACGAAGTTTGAGTCAGTTCTAATAAGCCGTTGCGAACTTATAGCCATTTTAAAAAAGCCGTTTAAACCTGATTTTCGTTACGACCATTTGAGCCAAAAACGAAAAACGCAGTTTTGTTAGAAATGCTTAAAGTTAGCTAAATTTTGAGTTTAATCAAAATCATTAGAGCCGTTTTCGAGAAAATCCGAAATGAAAAAAACCGTTACATGAAAGGTACCAGTTTGAGCCGGGCTAAGACGAAATAAAAAAAAATTCGACAACCATTTTTCTTCAAACTGCTATGTTAAAAATTAAATTGAACATAAAAGCGATTAAGCACCACTAAAAGGAGTCTGATGATCGGGTTGGCCCCCGTGAAATAGCTATAACTCCAGCTTATGAACTTGGTGGTAGCACACACAAGTTGTTGTTGTTTCATTCTAAATTTTCAATTGTAAATTCGGCAAGCAGCTGCCTTAAACTGCGAGTATAAAATTTCATACAAAAACCTCCTTAAAATTGTAAAAATTAAATCTTGACCAGTGTCAACTCTTTCGCCTCATCTCCCTCCTCATACGAATCCAATCGAAATAGTTGGCTTATGAAAAAGAGAGAAAATAGAAAGAACCCTGAATAAACAACAACAATTACTTGTGTGTGCTTAGAAAAATGCTAATCGGTTCAGTATAGTTCGATAGAACGAAAAAACCTGTAATTGGCTTACAACTTTCATGTGGCGTAGTGCGTAGTGCACTAGCTCCTCACACGCTAGATCGCTTGTTCAAGTCCAGCTCGGGCAAAAGTTCTTCAAAAATTAAATTGAACATAAGAGCGATTAAGCACCACTAAAAGGAGTCTGATGATCGGGTTGGCCCCCGTGAAATAGCTATAACTCCAGCCTATGAACTTGGTGATAGCACACACAAGTTGTTGTTGTTTCATTCTAAATTTTCAATTGCTATGTATGAAGTTTGAAGAAAATCCGTCAAACCGTTTAGGCTGTAGAATGACGTGAAAAAGCGCACATCCGCACATCCGTACAGACGCACAGACAGACCGACGGACGGTATGGCGAAAACCACTTTTTTGGGCTTCTCTATCATCGTAATGTCATGTTTGATTAAAACCTCGATTTTTTTTTCTACACGAAACCAATACTTGCCCTATAGAGCAAGTAAAAATAATGAAAAAGGTTTAGGTAATGTTCTGATTAATTTTGTTGATAAAGTGTAGAGGAAATGCATCAGGGCGTAAGGGAAAATCTACTCATCGTCCCATTGGAAATGATGTAAGGAAGATATAGATCTTATATCCAAAATCTGCTACAGCCGGTTTCATGTACTAAGGGGGTTTTTATTATTTGTGTATTTGTTTTTTTTTTTCACTTGTGACGTTTTGAGTTGGTTTTAAATTCCTTTCCCTTCCTTTGGTAAGGGATGCATGGGGGGATATTTTTTTTGGGGGTCAACAATTTTATGTTCGACGTGATATTTACTACTACGTTTTAATATATATAATATTTAGAGGAATGAGTTAAAACCTCCGTCGGTATGCACAAATTTATTTTTTTATTGGGGGAAAGATGGAAGGGGCTACTTACTTTTTTTTTGAAGCACTTTTGTCACGGGTATTTCTGCGAACCCTTCTTTTCTGTTTTTTTTATTAATTTTTTTTTACGTTTAACAAAAATTTGCGCCTCTTTTTTTTCGCGTATTACGTCGTTTTTGGAGACTCAAAACAAGGTCACAAGGCTTAAAAAAATAAACGTAATTTTTCTGGCGTTTAATTTCGTTTTTTTTTTTAAGATTTGATAAAGTTGTTCCGCGTTTACCGTAGTTAACTTTTTACCAAAAAATTATATTTTTGCTCCATACAAAAAATCGAAAAATTTAAGCGTAGAAGGTAATCCATTAAAATGTACGACAAAAAAGAGAACAATTGATGGCAATCTTGGTTTCAGGGTAGCGTGCTTAAAGCAAAAACGAGCCTATTTTTTTCGAAGAGAGGCTTAGACGATAAATGGCAACAGAGTTATCTCCGGTGATGCTGTTTCATAGAGACTATTACCTTTAATTCTTTTTGTTTTTGCCTTAATGAACTTTGGGCATAACTTCGCGTTCAATCGCTTAGTTTTGTCGCTTAACGTAAAGTTCCTTATGTATACCACGTCACTTTTATTATAAGTTATAGCCTAACTTCTAGTGTTATAACGGTGTTCATACACAAGGTGAGCTTTTTCTATAGATTCCTTCAATGCAGAGTGGATGATGTTCGTCTTAGAAACCATAGGAATTATGTTGATTTCTGAGCTATTTATAGAGTCGAGACTTCGCAAGACCTCAAAGTCGGATCCGTGTTCCATCATCTTATGTCCGAACAAGGCCTCGTAAGGCGACAGCCCGATGGCCGAATGTAAGCCAGTTCTCAGAGCATAAGCTATCAAGGGTAGTTGAGCATCCGAGTTCCTTTGGTCTTTTCCCACATACGATCTTTTCGCGGAAAGGATTGAACGATTTACCCGTTCACTAGCGTTCACTTCTCTGGGGCATAAAAACCTGTTTTTATGTGTTTAATACCATACGTGGTCAACAGTTTCGCAAAAGGAGGAACTGGTTAAGTGCTTACCATTGTCTGACAACAGGGTTTCCGAAGTTGGTTTGCGTAGGGGGTAGCGCTTGAATTACCACGAATTTAGTCAATTGGTCAAGAGCAATGATTATATACACATTTCCGTTCTTTGACCGAGGATATGGCCCCAAAAAATCTACATAGACATGTTAGAGTGGGCGCTATACTAGAAAAGGTTTACCCCTTGGTTGACGTAGGACTTGATTTGGAGGTTTTGAAGTCTTACAGATTTCACAATTTCCAATGTATGACTTCACTTGTACAGCCATGTTTGGCCAAAAGAACTGCCGTCTAAGCCTATATAGCGTTTTAGCCAAACCACCATGCGAAGCTCTGGGTGGTTCATGAGCCAAGGATATCGAACGATGAGTAAGCTGCGAAGGAATCCAAAGCTTCCAACTTAGGTCGTCCTCAAGAGGATTTCTTGTGCTGTGCTTGATCTTCTTATACGTGAAATTGTTCGAGATTTGAAGATCTGACAGCTGTTTCTTTTGCTTTTTGATATTGTCAATTGTCTTCACATATTCCTAAGATTTAAAACTGGGGTCTGTTAGACCAATGTGCAGCACATCGGTAGGATAATCAATCAAAAAAGCGTCGAGGTTCAAAACATCCGCAGCAAATGCTCTTGATAGGGCGTCTGGTACGACATGTTGTGAACCCTTTCGATATTCTATTCTGAAATCATAGCCTTGAAGCTTTAGACTCCACCGAGCTAATCTCCCTCTTAGGTCCTTTTGACCCATTAACCACTTCAAACTTGAATGGTCAGTCACCACTACGAAATGATAACCTTCTATATAAGGACGGAACTGTTCTACGTTTAAAACCACTGCTAAGCATTCCCTCTCTGTGACCGTATAATTACACTGTGTCTTATTTAATTTGCGCGAGTAGTAGAAAATCGGGCGTTCTGTACCCTCCTCGTCTTTTTGGCATAGAACGTCACCAACGCCGGTTGATGACGTGTCACACAAAATAATGAATGGCTTGCTATAGTCTCGGTGAACTAGGACGTTTAAGAATTGAACGTGCTCTTCAAAGGTATGTGTTACAATCAACAGATCATCCAGGTAAACGAAAACACTTTCTCTTTATTCATCTGGTACCACTTTGTCCATCAACTGGCAAAGACCTTAGGGTGCATTGCAGAGGCTAAAGGGCATTACCTTGAATTGATATAAGGTTCTACCAGGTATAGTAAACGCTTTCTTTTACCTTGATATTTCCTTAACCGGTATGTGCAAAAAGGCGTATTTCAGATCCACGCTAGAAATATAGCGTGTATCTGAAATACGACTAAACACCGCTTGTACATGAGTTAAAGGGTACGCACTCTTTTTTGTCTTCTCATTATTTTTCCGATAGTCAAGGCACATCCAGTTATTTCCGCGCTTACGAACCAGAACTACAGGAATGCTCCATGGGCTTTTACTTTCTTCGATTATTCCTATGTCACGTAAACGGGACAGTGTCGTTGTTTTATTGGTTCAGCATCCCCGTATCAATTTCATGTTCCTCCAGAGTAGTTTCACCCAAGTCAAGAGTAGCAAAGGACGGGAACTTACTGATGGCTGCTTTAAGTTTCCTGGACTCGTCTACTGACAGTTCACACATCTCTGTGGAAACATCATTCGAACAAGTGGTGAGTGGTGAAAGTTCGAAAACTAAATGAGGTGCAATGTCAAAGGATTTTCAGAAATCGATCCCTAAATATAACCTCTGTTGTAACGTTGGGACTAAAAACATGTCCAAGACTTTAGTTTAATTTTTATAAGCGATCATAGCTTTGAATCTGCCTGTAATTGGTTGATTATTACCATCTGCTGTCTTCACTTACTTACTTACTTAAGGTGGCGCAGACA
This sequence comes from Platycheirus albimanus, assembly GCA_916050605.2. Lineage (NCBI taxonomy): Eukaryota > Metazoa > Arthropoda > Insecta > Diptera > Syrphidae > Platycheirus > Platycheirus albimanus. The sequence continues at coordinate 167,287,335 of OU696696.1, read as the reverse complement.
GTCCATTGTGGACCACGGCCTCAACCAACAATCCTCGCCAGCTAGGCCGGTCCCTAGCCAGTGGCCTCCAGTTGCGCACATCAAGTTGGTTGAGGTCGCTTACCACTTGATCGCGCCACCTTAGATAGGGTCTTCCAGAACTGCGTCGGCCCTCCAGGTTGGAATTGAAGACTCGTCGGGCAGGAGCGTTTTCGTCCATACGCTCCACATGACCCAGCCATCTAAGCCGCTGAATTTTCAGCTTCTTAACCAAGTCAATGTCGCTGTATAGCCCGTACAGTTCGTCATTGAATCTTCTCCTCCATACTCCATTGATACATACAGGCCCGAATATCACCCGAAGAATCTTTCTCTCAAAGCACCCCAGCCTGTATTCATCCGATTGTGTCAGTGTCCACGCTTCTGCCCCATACAGCAGGACTGGGATGATAAGGGTCTTGTATAGTGTCTCCTTGGTCCTTTGAGAGAGGGCTTTACTACTAAGATGCCTTCTTAGCCTGAAGAAACAGCGATTGGCAAGAGTGATTCTTCGACTGATCTCTTAACTGATGTTGTTCTGAGAGGTTATAGTGGAACCCAAATAGACAAAGTCCTCGACAACCTCAAAGTTATATCTGTCTGTTGTGACGTTTTGTCCGAGCCTACGGTGATGATCTTCTTCACCAGAGGACAGCATATACTTTGTTTTATCTTCATTTACAGCCAGGCCCATTCGAGCCGCTTCCACTTCAATACTTGCGAATGCTCCACTGACAGCGCGCTTCATTCTTCCAATAATGTCAATATCATCAGCATAGCGGATCTAAAAAAAATCGTACCGCTGGTGTTGACATGCGAGTTGCGTACGATTGCCTCAAGAATGATGTTGAAGAGGTTACATGACAGCGCGTCACCCTGTCGTAAGCCTTTCTCGACATTAAATGAGTCGGTGGTGTTCTTACCAACCTTGACAGAGCAGCGCGGGTTCTCCATAGTCATCCTGCACAATCGAACGAGTTTGGCAGGGATGCCAAGAAGCGACATGGCTCTGCATAGCTCGTTCCTGTTTACGCTGTCATAGGCGACTTTAAAATCGATAAAGAGGTGGTGAGTATCGATCTGGAATTCTTGGGTCTTTTCCAAAATCTGCCGAAGTGTGAAAATTTGGTCTACGGTTGACTTACCGGGCCTGAAACCACACTGATAGGGGCCAATCAGTTCACGTGCGAAAGGGTTCAGACGTTCACACAGAATGGCCGGCAAGATTTTATAGGCGACATTAAGGAGACTTATACCTCTGTAGATGGCGCAGCTTAGAGTATCTCCTTTCTTGTGGATAGGGCAAACAATGCTGAGGTTCCATTCGTCAGGCATACTTTCATTCGACCAGATTGTACAGATGAGTTGGAGTATGCTCCTCACCAATTCATCTCCCGCTGCTTTGAAGAGTTCAGCCGTAAGGCCATCAGCTCCAGCAGCCTTGTTGGACTTTAGTTTAGATATGGCTATCCGAACTTCTTCTTGGTCGGGAGGACGGAAATTTTGTTCATCATCATCCAAATCGAATGGATCGTTCTGCCTGACAGCGAATAGTTGGTTGTCTTCGCCGTTTAACAGTCTGCAGAAGTGTTCTTTCCAAATTCTCAGCACCGACTGTGTATCTACAACGACATTCCCACCTTCGTCTCTACATGCTTCCGCTCGGGCTTTGTAACCCTTGGACGAATGCTTTACCCTTTGGTAGAACTTTCGAACATTGCTTCTGCCGTAGCACCCCTCAATAGATTCAACCATTCGTTTTTCCAGTTCTCTTTTTTTTCTTCTGAAAAGCCGATGTTGCTCTTTCCTCTTTTGCTGGTACACCACACGGGAAGCGCTCTTGGCAGCTCTAGTTCTGGCATTCAGAACTGCATGATAGGCTTCGTCTTTGGCCAAGTGTGCGAGCCTGCACTCATCATCGAACCAGGTGCTTCGTTGTGGTCGCCTAATGAAACCCAAAACATCCGTGGCAGCGGTTTTGATGGCCATTTTGCAATGTGGCCACTGGGCCTCTGGGTTTGGCGCAGGCGCCGGGCTTGTCAAGAGATAAGAGGAGACATGATTGGCAAAGGTTGTGGCGGTCTCTTGCGATTGTAACTTCGCAACATCAAACTTTCTCACAGTGGATGTTCGATTCTGCGGTCTGGTGGAGATCCGCATTCGCACTTTAGCTACAACAAGGTAGTGGTCTGAGTCTATGTTGGCCGCTCGGAAAGTGCGGACATCCATGACACTGGAGGCATGTCTGCTATCAATCGCAATGTGATCAATTTGGTTGACGGTATTTCGATCAGGAGACCGCCAGGTCCCCTTGTGTATATGGAGGTGTGGGAAGTATGTGATAGCTAAGATGACACTTCGCCCCGCAGGAAAGTCGATTAGCCTGTGTCCGTTACCGGAAGTGTTGTCGTGCAGGCTATGCTTTCCGACTGTCGAGCCAAAGCTTTTTTTTTTTTTTTATAATGCACACGCGCTCAAGGTGTTTGTTATAGGCCTTTTAATGATAAGTCACAGCGCGAGCAATAAGAAGTTAGGAAGGAAGGGAAAGGAGGTGTCGATGAACATTGATCTTGAATTTTTGAAGATCAAAATGGCAAGGAAAAATTGTGCCAGGCAATCCATTCCACATTCGTGTTGCACGGCTAAAGAAAGAATCTCTATATTTCACAGTACGTCCGAAATTGGGCTCAAAATTTAACTGATGAGCGTTCCTAGCAAGACGAGTATTACGGGGGAAATGCTTAAGTGGTGAAACGCAGCTGGCTACCTCGAGTGAGCATTTTTTGTAAAAGAATCTGTAAAATAAGGAAAGACATGAGACATTTCGACGATGTTCGAGTGACGGAAATGTTTCCATAATGTTTCTCTCTCCTATCAATTATACCGCTTTTTTCTGAACTCTGTCGAGCAGGTGGAGAAAAGTTTGAGAATCACCAGCAGAGAGATGGGAGTTATACTCGAGTTTATGGCATATAAACGCTTTGTAAATTGTAGCCAGATCAGAAGGGGTGAAAAATTTCTTGCATCTATTAAGAAAGCCTTAGCATCTTGCAGCATTCTTAGCAATCTCAAGTATATGATCATTCCAACGGAGGTTGTCACTGATACACATACCGTGTACTGATAGCTTTTCGGCCTCCTCGATGCAAGTAAAATTCATGGATAATGGCATAGGGGTATGTTTAGCTTCAACGACAAAAGACAGCATTGAGTTTTCTAGTACCCCAATTCACAATGCTGTTTAAATCAGAGTTTAACGAGCTTATCATACGACTTCGTTGTAATAACACGTCCAAAGGCGAAGGCCGTGAATTATCAAACGTATACGAAAAGCTGAGGGTTGAGTCGTCAGCAAAACAATTTAATGGATTAGAAGTCACAGACAAGAGATCATTTATAAAAATGAGAAAGACAGTCGGAGACAGAACGGAGCCCTGGGCACACCAGCATTTATTTTGTGGAGATCAGACTTCAAACCATCTTAAAAAACTTGTATTGAACGGTCCAGAAGATAGCTTCTAATCCAACGAGTAAGAGTATAATCGATACCAAATCCACGCATTTTCGATAAAAGAGATTCATGCCAAACTCTATGAAATGCCTTTGAAATATTAAGCGCAATAATCTTGCTTTCGCCAAAGCGATGCACAGATTTGTTCCACTATTCGGTGAGATATGCCATCAGATCACCAGTGGAACGATTGCTGCGAAAGCCGTATTGCCGGTCATTTAAAAGCTCCCGATCTTCGAGATATTTCTTGAGCTGACGATTTGTCAGCGTTTCCATGACTTTGGAAAGAAGGGACGTAAGTGCAATTGGTCGGTAGGAGGAGTCACCTTTTTTTGGGACGGGTTGGACAAATGCTGTTTTCCATCTACTAGGAAAGATTCCTGAACGATAGAAGCGATGAAAAAGCTTACGCAGTGGTTTTGCCAGCGATGAAGAACACTTCTTCAGAAGAATAGGGGGTATACCATCCAGGCCAGCGGATTTTTGTATATCAAGATCTTGAAGTACTCTTGCTACTGTACGAGTGCGGAAAAATATCTGTCCCATAGAAGAATTAACGTTCTCAAGTACAGGAGATGCATTGTTGCTTGCAGGCAATGTAGAACTTGCAACAAAATGAGCTGCGAGCATATTCGCCTTCTCTGAAGAGCTGACAATAAGTTGATCGTCGACGATGAGCGTTGGAACTGATGATGACGTTGAGTTCTTGACGTTTTTACAATTGACCAGAAGTTTTTACTGCCTTTGGGACATTGCAGAATTTTTAGCCGTAACTTCTGGTCATATAAAAATTTCGTTTTGTGTATAACGGAGTTGCACGAGTTCCTAACTTGTTTGTATTTCTTCCGATTTTCCTCAGTTGGGTTGGCTTTGTAGGATCGGAAGCTTACTTCTTTCAACCTGATAGCTTCTTTACACTCTTCAGTAAACCAAGACTTTTCTTTTGGTTTAATACATTTTGTTCTGTGAGGGACAAAAGTTCTCATTCCAAGAAAAATCACTTCTGTAATCATTTCAGCACTGGCATCAATGTCATTATCGAGGAAGCATAATGACGAGTTAAAATTGCGAAAGAAATTATTCAGACCGTCCCAGTTGGCTTTCTCCTATTGCCAAACGGTCCTAGTGGGAATTTTTTCTTTAACTGGATGGTTGGAGATCGAGAAATTAGCTGAAATGACATAATGGTCCGAGGTGCCAAATGGAGAAGTTACTTTAATAGTATATTTATCAGGATGGGAAGTAAGGAACAAGTCAAGAGTATGGGCGGAATGCCCATCAACATCCGGTATACGAGTAGGCTCATCGACAAGCTGGGTAAGATGGTTATACTCAGCAAAGATCTCGGTATACCTTCCTTCGAGTGTTGTCTGGCCAGAATAGCGGAGCCAACTTGAATTGTGTACATTCAAGTCGCCCGTAATCACGACTTCAGTGTAAGGACAATGGGAAACAATTCGGGAAATTGAATGTGACAAAACATCTTACTCATCACAAGTAGACATGCTGTCAAGATTCGGACTCCTGTAAAGAAAACAGTAATGAATGATATGCTTGCGGACAGTGAATTTGAGCCACAGGAAATTAAAGTTCGTATTAGAACAATGCCCATATTGGGGAAGGCTCTGTCAAGCATTATCATTCCTAACATAAACGACAAGACCATGGTGGGAAAAAAGTAATGGCACTAAGTTATATCCAAACAAACAAAATTCTGATAAATCAGTATTCTGTCCAACCTGGGTTTCACTTAATGCCAAAACAGCTGGCCTGTATTGCACAGTATGGGCGTACACAGAAAAGAAATTCTTTCTTAGCCCACGAACATTTGAATATACAACACAAAAATCACTTACCATTTTCAAAAACTAAACACAAGAAATTCAACTTTGACGAAACTAATTTCATCCGTGCAAAATAGGCCCATATTAATTCCAATTATAAACAAACTGTCCTAGGTGTTATGCCCATAAAACAATTTGCAAACGGGAAATAATATAGACAAAAAACACGATCAGCGAGATGTTGCTGAATTTGGATTTAATGCGGATTGTGACAATGCGTTTGCTTTTGCCACGAAACCACAAGACTTCTTGCCTAAGCCTCCCTCTTATCACAAATCCGCATCCAAATAGCCGCTGTTTTCTTGTCCTGTAGCACTTGCCGTAGTAGATGTCACAGTTTTTCATCCTCCTTGTGCCTTCACCATCCCATCGCACTTTTTGGATGGCTGTGATGTCGGCTTTGATACCATCTAGGGCTTCCACTAATTGTTCGGCTGCACGTGGTCTGTTAAGGGTCCGGACATTCCACGTGGAGAACCAAAATTCGTTGTCCTTGTTTCGTTTGCTTGGGTCGTCATCAGTAGGGTCATCCATATCCGAGGCAATTGGTTGTTTCGGAACTATTAGTTTTTTTACGTGGTAGGGATGTTACCCCGACGAACAACCCCCAGGACCAGGCCCTATGCTGCTCTCCTTGGACAAAAGGAGCTGGAGAAATCCAGAGTCAGTAACCCACTACGGGGATATGAGAACTACCGTTGGTCCTATATGGGCTCATCCGCCAGCTTCTCTAGTTCACTACCCTGACTAATAGTAGTGAAAGGACCCAAAGACCTGAGCTCCGAATATGTCGAAGTAGCTCAATGGGGTGCCTACCGTATTGTCTGTAAGCGTCGCCGTTGGTTCACTTAATTGGAAGCTCATCCGCCGCTCGCTTGCTTTCTGAGGGGTTCGTACAGAATAAACTGCTTCCCAACAAGAGAAACAGAGGAGCTTTATGGCAGGGCAATTATAGTGTTGCTATTTTTCTGTGATCAACACTCGCGCTTATAAGTTCAGCAAGTCAAGTCCGGGTAGACAAGACCAGTACCCGATGGCTATCACTTGGAGGTAAAATAAGCACAATTGATGCGTATGAGACAGTTGCAACGCTGGGCATTGCCATGTTGATACCAATCAGGGTCTAAACTATTCATAAAGCACCCAACCATGCTGTCTTAACATTAGAGGAAAAACGAGAGAACGGAATATGCACCATATTGAGAAAATTCTCACCACCTAACCCCAAGCAACTAATGATAGCACCACTGTCAAGTAATCTCAACATATTTTCGTCAAACAACTTTACATTAGCATAGGGACGAGGATCATCCGAGCAACATAAAGTGGTTGATGCAATCCTTTTTTTTTTTTACTTGCTCTATAGGGCAAGTATTGGTTTCGTGCAGAAAAAAAAATCGAGGTTTTAATCAAACATGACTTTACGATGATAGAGAAGCCCAAAAAAGTGGTTTTCGCCATACCGTCCATCGGTCTGTCTGTGCGTCTGTGCGGATGTGCGGATGTGCGCTTTTTCACGTCATTCTACAGCCTAAATGGCTTGACGGATTTTCTTCAAACTTCATACATAGCAGTTTGAAGAAAAACTGTTGTCGAGTTTTTTTTTATTTCGTCTTAGCCCGGCTCAAACTGGTACCTTTCATGTTACGGTTTTTTTCATTTCGGATTTTCTCGAAAACGGCTCTAATGATTTTGATTAAACTCAGAATTTAGCTAACTTTAAGCATTTCTAACAAAACTGCGTTTTTCGTTTTTGGCTCAAATGGTCGTAACGAAAATCAGGTTTAAACGGTTTTTTTTTTAATGGCTATAAGTTCGCAACGGCTTATTATAATTGACTCAAACTTCGTTTGGCATCGTTTTTTATAGCGTACTATAGGATGGTTTTGCATTTTTTCAGTAAAGCCTTTCTAAATGGTCGCTCCCATACAACAAGCCGTTGCCAACTTTTTTTGGTTTTTTCTAATTTGCTCAAAAATGGCTCTAACGATTTTGTTTAAACTTTGTGTGTAATATTCTTTTAGTGTTCTTAAGAGAACTGCGTTTTAAGTTTTTGGCTAAAAATGCAAATAACGGAAATCTGGTCTTGTCGCTTTTGCCTTTGAGATTCTGTTTAAAAATAGAATTGATGAAAATCAAAAAAGCAAGGGACCTAAAACTGAACCTTGGGGAACGCCAATACTAATATTGCATAGTTTATGAATTATTGGGTCCTATCATGGTAACCGATCGGAGAAAAATTGTCTCTAATTCGGGCGAAATGTGCGAATTTTGTATCATGGTACCTCTCCGATTGATAAATCGGACACACATCCGAAAAAAAAATAAAGCATGCGTTGAAAATGCCAAAATGACAGTGACGCACAGTGAGTTAATGCGATGCTATGCTTGTTGATTGTCTCCGGCAGCAAATTACTTGCGGACCTTTGTCGGATACACCAAAAAATCAAAAAAATTTATTAAATAAAAAAAATAAGTCTGGAGATGGCAGAACAAGAAAAAGAAATGTAAGTAAAATTTTTTATTCATTTTTATCAACATGTACAGAGTATAGGTTAGTTATATATTTATTTTGTTTATTTCATAAAAAAAACAAATCAAATGCAGTACACACAGCTGGTGGAGATGATGAAGGGCAAGCCAGACATTGCGAGAAACTTCACCAGTAGGGCGCCTGAAGAAACCAACGCTTTTTGGTGTAAAGTCACAGAAGCGCTTAATGGTCTTGGCCACCATGCCAAGAAATGTAAGGGTGGAAAAAAGTATGCATCAAAACAAAAATCTTTTTTAAGGCATATGTATGTATGGGTGCCGTGACATAAGGCCATGTGTCATAAGGCCATATTTCGAATTATGGCCTTATGACGCTTTACCAAAGTGTCATTAGGCCATATACTTTTGTGACATAGGGGCATATTAAAAAAAACCAATTGAGAACAACAAGAACCTGTTCTTACCGTTGTAATATTAAAAAGGAATGATCATTTTTCAATGATCCGAAGAAACAAATTGCGCGTTTTTCATTGTTAAGTTTGATTTCGAGTGGAACGCGTTGTTTTCGCGCGAATTTTAAGCTATTATTTTTTTTTTTAATCAAAGTCATGTCAATATGATAATTAAAGTTAAAAGAATTTGCAATTACATTTTTTTCCTAAGTTCTTCACTGTTTGGATGCTTATGTGGAGCACTAGATTTTGGTATGCGCACAAGAGTTTGGTTTTGAAAGTCAACAATAGCACTAGCATTACACGTTTTATTGTAGCACATGTAATGTCTACTTATTTTAGAACTATATTTTAAACGATAGAGATGTTTGGTTTCAGGAATATAAAGAATATTACTGCCTCTTCTTAAACCTTCACAAAATTCAAAATTATATATCACGTCACTTGAATTTTCCATTTTGCACACTAAACAACGCGTTCCACTCGAAATCAAACTTAACAAAGTGACATACAGCCATAATGGTCTTATGACGCTTCTGAAAGCTTCGTGAGGCCATATGTTCGAGTATGGTCTTATGACGCTTTACAAAAGCGTCATAAGGCCATAATTCGAAATATGGCCTTATGACACATGGCCTTATGTCACGGCACCGTATGTATGTATATAACAAAAAAATATTTTTCTAGGTTTGGAGCGACTACAAGACGTATATAAAGAAGAAACTCGTGGTTAACACCAAAGAGTGTACGGCAACTGGTGGCGGCCCCTTCAAGCACAAATCTTTCACCGGCTTGGAGGAAGGTGTAATTGCACTCATGAACAACAGGGGTTCAGTCACGGGTGTTGGAGCTAACTCCTTTGGGGAGCAGCAACACACAGAAGGAGAAGCTTCTGCTGAGATGGAAGATGAAAGCACCTCACAGAGCCTGAAGCAAGCGCATCAAACTTCACCAGACAATCCCGACCAAGAGGAAGAAAACCACTAACTTCCCTTCAGCTCCTCAGCAAACAAATAAAATTGCAGGAGAGTAGCAGCAGAGCTATGACAGACATGGCTTGTAAGCTGAAACGAGTTAGCCGAAATCTAGACGAGCTGAAGGTAATTTAGAAGGAGAAGCTTAATGAAGCAAGGCAACACCACAAAGAGATGCTTAAATTGGCAAACCAAAAATTGGAACTGAAAGCAAAGATGTTAGGGTTGGAGATCCAAAGACTGGAGATGCTTTTGGAAAAGTAAGAAGCATTAAAAATGTGATCAACATGTATTGAATTTTGACTGATCTATTTATAAGTATTTTTTGTGGGATTAAGTTTTTTGTTATTGTTGTTTGTTGTATGAATAACTAGCCTTTACCCGCGGCTTCGCTCGTGTTTCAGCTGATCAAGAAGTAGACTGTAGCTTGAGGAGTATAGTCTATCGTAATCTAGCTTCTTCTTCTTTTATAGCTTTATAATGTAATACCTACATTTAACCGTGATAAAAAGAAAATAATGTGCTATACCAGATTATAATCTAGCTCTGTGCCAAATTTCATCCAGATCCCTTCAGCCATTCTGGTGTGATTTCGAAAATTAAAACAAATCTTTCCCACGGGAACCATACATTTAACAGGGATAAAAAGTAGCCAATATGCTATTCCAGACTATAATCTATCTCTGTGCTAAATTTCATTCAGATCCGTTTAGCCATTCTGGTGTGATTTCAAAAATTAAAACAAATCTATCCCACGGGAACCATACATTTCACCGGGATAAAAAGAAGTCAGTATTCTATTTGAGACTATAATCTATCTCTGTGCTAAATTTCATTCAGATCCGTTCAGCCATTCTGGTGTGATTTCAAAAACTAAATCATATCTATCAAACGGGAACCATACATTTTACCGGGATAAAAGGTAGCCAATGTGCTATTCTATACTATAATATATCTCTGTGCTAAATTTCACTCAGAGGAGTTCAGCCATTCTGGTGTAATTTCAAAAATTAAAACAAATCTATCCCACGGGAACCATACATTTTACCGGGATAAAAAGTAGCAAATATGCTATTCCAGACTGTAACCTATCCCTGTGCTAAATTTCATTCAGATCCGTTTAGCCATTCTGGGGTGATTTCAAAAATTATAACAAATCTATCCCACGGGAACCATACATTTTACCGGGATAAAAAGTACCTAATATGCTATTCCAAACTATAATCTAGCTCTGTGCTAAATTTTATCCAGATCCGTTCAGCCATTCTGGCGTGAATGGAAAACAAAACAAATCTATCCTACGGGAACCATACATTTCACCGGGATAAAAAGTAGTCAATATTCTATTTCAGACTATAATCTTTCTCTGTGCTAAATTTCATTCAGATCCGTTCAGCCATTCTGGTGTGATTTCAAAAATTAAAACAAATTTATCCCACGGGAACCATACATTTTACCGGGATAAAAAGTAGCCAATATGCTATTCCAGACTATAATCTATCTCTGCGCTAAATTTCATTCAGATCCGTTCAGCCATTCTGGTGTGATTTCAAAAATTAAAACAAATCTATCCCACGGGAACCATACATTTTAAAGGGATAAAAAGTAGCAAAAATACTATTCCAGACTATAATCTATCTCTGTGCTAAATTTCATTCAGATCCGTTTAGCCATTCTGGTGTGATTTCAAAAATTAAAACAAATCTATCCCACGGGAACCATACATTTTACCGGGATTAAAAGTAGCCAATATGCTATTCCAGACTATAATTTATCTCTGTGCTAAATTTCATTCAGATCCGTTCAGCCATTCTGGTGTGATTTCAAAAATTAAAACAAATCTATCTACTATAATCTATCTCTGTGCTAAATTTCATTCAGATGAGTTCAGCCATTCTGGTGTTATTTCAAAAATTAAAACAAATCTATTCCACGGGAACCATATATTTTACCGGGAAAAAAAGTAGCCAATATGCTATTCCAGACTATAATCTATCTCTGTGCTAAATTTCAAATATAAAATAAACTAGCAGACCCGGCCACGCGTTGCTGTGGCTAAGGTAGGTATGTATATATGTATATATATGTCAAATGGTAAATTATTATTTTCGAATAATCATGAAATCGTTATAGCGGGTATAAAAATGATTGAAATTTGAATTTTCGTAAAGTAAAGAGAATCAACATTATTAATCTAACCTATGAAGTTTGTAACAAATGAGTAAATTACAAAGTTGATACTTAAACATGTAACATTTAATTTTATAAATGAAGTAGGTAGGGTAAATAATTCTTTATTCTTAACAGTAATATTTATTATTTTGAATTATAAATATGTTTAATTCAATATTAGTTCAACACTAATTGGTGCACGATATTCTTTGTTAATCTGTCTCTAGCTAACACAAATAGATTCGATGGTTTTCCCACACGTGAGCATGCAACATAAAGTTGCCCATGGGAAAAACATTAAAAATAACCGTATTCTATTATTTATCATCTGCAACCTTCTACCATCTAGAATCTTCTACCATCTACCATCTTGTTCTATCTACCATCTGCTACTATCAAAAATCTTCTATATTATCTACCATATCCTGCTATCTTCCATCTTCAAACATCTATCATCTTCTACCATTTACGATCTTTTACCCAACTACCAACTTTTACTATCAACTATCTTCTACCATCTACCTTCTTATATAATCTACCATCTCCTGCTATCTACCAACTTCCATCTTTTACTATCAACTATCTTCTACCATCTCCTACCATCTTCTACCAACTACCATCTTCTAACATCAACCATCTTCTACCATCTAGTATCTTTTACCTTCTTCCATCTAGAATCTTCTCCCATCTACCATCTTGTTCTATACCATCCTCTTCGATTTACCATCTTCTAGCATCTACCATATCCTGCTATCTGCTATATACTGTCTTCTAACATCTACCATCTTCTACCATTTACCACCTTCTACCATTTACCATCTCCTACAATAAATATATCAAGATAAAAATTTCCAAAATTGGTCCACCCATTCTCTTCTTCCTTAGAAGATGCTACCAGATTTATTACCATATTAACAAAATGCATTAAAATTATTTTCGTGGTACATAGTTGTACTGAATTTTGACCAAACTTCACGGAAACCTTCGTAGTCATCCTTAGAATGTCCTACGAAAAGATTAATTACTAATTTAACAAAATGCACTACAAATGCACTAAAAATGCATTTGTGTAAGACCGCTTTATAAATTGAGAAATAAACTATCCCATCTTTTAAGTTGGATCAAACTGCACACAGTTTTCAAAATTTTATTAAAATCTGTTCATTAGTTTAGGAGTTCATTGCGGACAAACAACGTGACACTCGATTTATATATATTAGATATCAAATATCAAATATGCTATTCCAGACTATAATCTATCTCTGTGCTTAATTTCATTCGGATCCGTTCAGCCATTCTGGTGTGATTTCAAAAATTAAAACAAATGTATCCCACGGGAACCATACATTTTACCGGGATAAAAAGTAGCCGATATCCTATTCCAGACTATAATCTATATCTGTACTTAATTACATTCACATGAGTTCAGCCGTTATTGTGTAATTTCAAAAATTAAAACAAATCTATCCCACGGGAACGATAAATTTTACCGGGAAAAAAAGTAGCCAATAGGCTATTCCAGACTTTAATCTATCTCTGTGCTAAATTTCATTCAGATCCGTTCATCCATTCTGGTGTAGTTTAAAAATTAAAACAATCGGAACAAAAATCTATCCCACGGAAAAAAAAATAGCCTATCTGCTATTCCAGACTATAAGCTATCTCTGTGCCAAATTTTATCCAGATCCGTTTAGCCGTTCTGGCGTTAGTTAGCAACAAATCATCCAAACATCGTAACTTTCACATTTATAATATTAGTGGGATTTATGTTTTTTTTTATATGTAGTTTAAGCTTAAGTTTTGGAATAATTCCTATGAAGTGAATAATTTATGTTTATTTTTAATAGTTTTTTTTATTGTTTTAACTTTGTTCTTAATTAAGACAAATAAATATAAATATTAAACAAAATCTGCAAGTATTTCATTTCTTGCGTCCACTGCATGGTTATGGTACTGCGATCTGGGAATGAAATCGTCGCTTTCTTCTTCTTCTTCGTCAAAGTCGTTTTCATCATTGAAAAAAACGCATATGTTATGCAAGGCAAAGCATACATGAACAATTTGGAATGCTTTAAGTAGAGCATAGTGTAGTTGACGAGCTACTAACAAGCAGCGGAATCTGTTTTTGAGCAAACCAATAGTTTTTTCAACTACGTTTCGGGCTTTGCAATGTGATTTATTGTAACGACTTTGAGGGCTTTTTACAATTGGTGTCCTAAAGGGTGTCATTGGCCATTGTTCTAAAGGATATCCAGCATCTCCTTAAAATAGAATAAAAGAAAAGATGAAAAATATTTTTGTTTTGAAATTTCATATATAAATACCTAAGATATATTCATCCCTGACACGGTTTTGAAACCTCTGTTCAAAATAACATCTTTGGGGGCTAATATTCCATATATGCGATTCATGATTCGCTCCTTAATAGTTGCTATTTACAGCTCTGATGATCATTTTGTAGTCCAAATCTATAAAATAGACTTTTAATGTACTTATAAAGGTCCTGCATATAAAGCTTACAATTAAATGGTTCAAGGAATTAAATCCTTTTCTGTTAAAAAACAGATGCTTGTCTTCTTTTGGAGCAACGATTTTTACGTGGGTTCCATCTACGCAAAATACCACACCAGGGAATCCTGTTTTTGTCTGGAAATGGATCTTGGATTCTTCTACTTGTTCCCTTGACATTTGTTCCTTTGACATTTAGGGCATAAGGTTTTCTCAAGAATATTCAACAGCGGTGAGTCATAGTCCTTACCCACGCCAGGCTGATAGCTTCCTTCGCCGAAAAATCTCAAACAAGCTGCTAATTTTTGTTCAGGAGGCAAAGCATCAGATCGAGAAGGTGGTCGGATTTGGATTCGAACTTCATTTAAAACGTATTCAAATAAAAATTTGCTCAAACGATAATTTTTTTTGAAGCTGTAAGAAATTGATGAAAATTATATTTTCAGATTTTGGTTGCTTATAATTGAACTAACGCTGCATCTGAGAGCTCAAAAATATTTGATAAACTTCTTAAGAATTTTCTTTTTTCTTTACTTAAAGCTCTTTGCTCGTATCTTTCCGCTTCTAGAAATAGTGCTGCGCTGTCCATGTTTATTTTACTATACAAAAGATTTCTATCTCACATCTGTCATCTGTCACGATACACAGAAATACCAGAACTGATGTCAATTACTTGCGTTGGTACGCGTCTTCATTTGTAGTCCGATCCGAATCGGACCATGAACACAATAAATGCTCCGATCGGAACTTTTCCCCGATCGGAGGATTCTCCGATCGGTTGCCATGATAGGGCCTTTTAAACTTTTTCAAGAGAGTATTATGGTCAACTAAGTCAAAAGCTTTTGTTAAGTAAATGAAGAGTCCTGCCGTTAATAAATTATTATTTATGTATATATGTGTTTTCATGGTGGTTAAGATATACATACATATGTCTGCAAGGAGTCCGCTTCAAGGAGATCCCATGGCGATAGTTATACTCAATAACCAAGAATAAATTGATAAAACCTTAACATTCATACAAAACATCAACATAGAAAATATAGTTAACGACCCAACCAAAACATATACAAAAGAATTAAACCAAAAGATCAATAAATGTAACAACCTCTTAACAAATATAACTGAACTGAAACTTAAACAACCCAACGCACAAACTCCAAACTTCAGAGGATTACCCAAGATACATAAAACTGAAACACCAATAAGACCCCATATTAACTACACCACTGCACCATGCTATAAGGTTGCCAAAGAATTACAAAAAATAATAAAAGATAATATCACCATCACACACTACACTGAATTAATAGACAAATTCAAAGATATCAACATTCTACCACAATACAAATAAATATCGCTTGACGTCACAAACATGTACACCAATATACCCAAAAAAAAACAGTTAAAATATTAAAAGGAAACCTATCCACCACCGCCAAACTTAACAAAAAACAAATAGATGAATTAATACTTTTATGGAAACCACATTACAACAAAACTACTTCACCTTCAACAATAGATTTTACACGCAAGAGGATCACCATGGGATCTCCTTTAAGCGGACTCCTTGCAGACATATATCTTAAACAACATGAAAACACATAATATTCTATATAAACTAAACCCTTTACACGCTAAAATGCTTTTCTATGCCAGATATGTAGATCACACTTTCATCATATTCGACGACACTTATAGACAAATAGATTTACTACATAAATATGTCAATAGCATCAATAGTAATATTAAATTCACTTTTTAGACCACACCATTAATAAAAGCAACAACAAACTCAACTATAAAATTAACATAAAAGCAACAACAACAGATATAACTATCCACAAGAACTCCCACCACCCATATTCTCAAAAAATGGCTTCTTTCAACGCCTTCATCAACAGATTATTTAAAGTACCAATGAATAAAGAAGATTACGACAATGAAATAACAATAATAAAACAAATTGCAACTGCAAACGTTTACACTACCCAAACAATAGACAAATTAATAAATATAAAAGAAAAAGATATTCACAAGAAAACAACAACAAATACATATCCATTGAATACACGAACCTCTTACCACAAATAATTAAATACGAATTAAACAAACATAATACAACAGTCTCTTATAAAACTAATAACAATATCCATAACCATTTAAAAATTAAAAAACACAAAAACAATAGAACAATGCTCAGGTGTTTATAAAATTATTTGCAGCCATTGTGATAAATTTTACATTGGACAAACTGGCAGAAACTTTCATAATAGATTTAAAGAACACAAACCAAAACAAAACACAAAATCCAATTACGCCCAACACTTAATCAACGAAAATCACAATTACACAGACTTCAATACTAATTGCAAACCAATGCACATATGCAGGAAAGGGACAACGCTGGATGCATTGGAGAAGTTCGAAATTTATAAAGCCTGCAAGACAGAACAAAGCAAAGTATTAAATGACAAACTTACAATTAAAAAAAACGTATTATACAATACTGCCATAAACCACCAAACAAAAGTGGAAGATGAAAGGAGACAAACATACAACAACAGATAAACATCAAACAACACTAAACACATCCATCATAACATACTTCACACAACTCTACTCTCACTCTCACCAGTAATCAAAAGCCCGATGATGGACGTACGTCCGAAACGCGTCGCGTATTAATATTTTAATTTTAATGTTGTACAAAAGTTCTTTTTTTTCCTTTTGTTAATAAATATTAAATGTTTGTAAAACTCGTTTTTATTTGTTTAACTAATTTTTCAAATAGATAATTTTGGTCTTAAAATTTATTTTTAAATTTTTCAATAATAGGTGTGCTGAAATACCAATTTTCAGTCAAAAATCCACCAGAAAACATCACCGGAAAAATTTCCATCATGGATTTGGTGATATGTATTCGTGACTTCAAAGCCTGGTTTTGTGACAAATTTTGTGCTCCCACGTTTTCTCTTAAATATTCAGCAAAACGATGAAACATACATTTTCGAGAGCGAAACTTCGAAACCTATTTTTTTTTGGAAGGAATATGACACCCGCACACTCTGCTGCATCTCCACTTTTGTTTTCCCAACAATGGATTCCACTCTTCCATCAAACCAGGCTTCACCTGGTTTGAGGGTTCAAACCCAGGATGTGAAAAAGAGATTCTTAAACTGTGGTAATTGTTGTTTCTCCTTTGAAAATAAAAAATGTTATTCGTTTCCTACAATTTCAGATCAAGAAATATCTTGAGAAACGGAAACTTCTTAATTACCAGCAGTACGGGTTTCGTAATAATAGGTCCACTGGTTATATGATGGTATATCTCAATGAACAGTGAAACCAATCTTTACATTAGATGGTTGTCAGTCTGCTACCCACAAAATAAATGCTGGTGTGCCCCAAGGCTTCGTTCTGTCTCCGACAGTCTTTCTTATCTTTATAAATGATCTCTTGTCTAATACTTCTAATCTACTAAATTGTTTTGCTGACGACAGCACCCTAGCTTTTCATACTCCTTTCCAGTTTTACATCCATGTCCTTCGGATGTGGAACTGCAACGGTATCGTCTGATAAGCTCATTAAATTCCGATATTGACAGCATTGTCTGATGGGGAATTATCAACCGCGTGGAATTTCATGCTTCAAAAACTCAATGCTGTCTTCTGTCAACAAAACAAAAATGCGGAATGCTTTACCCGGCTCGATTTTTCCCTCCCATTGCGATATACAGACATTCAAAACCAATGTGCACCGGCACCTCCTTTTATCTCATATCCACATTTCCTGAACACTCGCACTGTGTTGACTCATATAAATGTTATTAATAACCCCTTGTGTGCGGGCTCAATTAAAAAAAAAAAGAAGAAAAACGTGTTCGAACCATCTACAGTGGTTAAACAAGGATGCCTCTTAAGTCCACTTCTCTTTTCATGCTTTCTTACCTGGAGGTTTATCGTTTGTTGGTCTAACATTAAAACTCTTGCTACGAGTATATGCTGATAACATTGTCATACTAGCAGAAACGCCAAATATCCTTCAGCTTATGATAAATAAATCGCAACGGTACTGTTATCTATGGAACTTACAAATAAATACAAACAGATCGAAAATCATAGTTTTTCGAAACGGGAGCAAGAGACGAATATCGGAATTGGCAACACGAAAAACTTGAGACTCTTAAAGAATACAAGTTCCTTGGAGTTCTTCTCTCTCAAACGCTATCCTTTAAGAATAACTTGGTAGAAAAACTCAAAGAATCTAAGCGAGCAATAAACATTAACTGGAAAAACGTCTTCTCTAACAGAAATGGCGCCTCGAGTGTAAGGTATCAAGTCTTTGATGCAGTGGCGAAATCAATCATGTTTTATGCAGCACAAGTTTGGAGTGTCTTCGAGTTTGAAGAAGTCGAACAACTGGTGCGATTTTTCTCAAAAAGAATTTTCAGACTCCCAGAAGATACACCAACTTACATGTTGCATGTAGAAACTGGTCTTCCTACTTTATTCGCGCACACACTAAGACTACACTTTTAATACGTATAAACAACCTTAAAACATCCAAGCCATAGCCTCACGAATCAAATTGCATCACAAGTTAAAAATAGAAATGCGCGACATTGCACTTCTTCGACAAATTGATGGAGCACTAGAAAAAAACCTTCACGCGCTGCTTCTAAAAATTGAAGAGTCATCAAGGAAATCATTCGCAGAACAAAGCCAATGAAGTCAAACGAGAAATATATACAAACTACTGAGTCAAAACCTTGGAGAACGAAACTACCTTGAAGACAAAAACAGCTCGGATCAAATAAGTACTACCTTCAAAGCTACAGGTGAAATTCTGCGACTTAAATACGTTCCTTATAACTAGTTGTGAAGAAAACACTGAATGCTCAATGTGCAATCTGAGATTCAGAGAAGATATATCTGGCATATAAGTACCCTAACGGAAAATGATATTGTACGTACGCTTAATGGAAATAATTGGAATCTGCTTTATAATTTCTTACAATCTGCTCTCAAATATCGCCAACAAATCATAAATAATTCATTCTTATACTTTTTTGCTTTTAACTCTTTATCTAGTTTATGTAAAATGTACTAAAATATGAACCAATTTTATATAAAGCACTTTTTTTCATCTGACGGCAAGCGCCAGTGCTTATTTTGTGAAATTATGTATAATATTTAGTATTCTATCATATTTTACAAATATTCATTTACTACTACTCCAACTACTAGATGGTAAATGGTAGATGGTAGATGGTAGATGGTAGATGGTAGATGGTAGATGGTAGATGGTAGATGGTAGATGGTAGATGGTAGATGGTAGATGGTAGATGGTAGATGGTAGATGGTAGATGGTAGATGGTAGATGGTAGATGGTAGATGGTAGATGGTAGATGGTAGATGGTAGATGGTAGATGGTAGATGGTAGATGGTAGATGGTAGATGGTAGATGGTAGATGGTAGATGGTAGATGGTAGATGGTAGATGGTAGATGGTAGATGGTAGATGGTAGATGGTAGATGGTAGATGGTAGATGGTAGATGGTAGATGATAGATGATAGATGATAGATGATAGATGATAGATGATAGATGATAGATGGTAGATGGTAGATGGTAGATGGTAGATGGTAGATGGTAGATGGTAGATGGTAGATGGTAGATGGTAGATGGTAGATGGTAGATGGTAGATGGTAGATGGTAGATGGTAGATGGTAGATGGTAGATGGTAGATGGTAGATGGTAGATGGTAGATGGTAGATGGTAGATGGTAGATGGTAGATGGTAGATGGTAGATGGTAGATGGTAGATGGTAGATGGTAGATGGTAGATGGTAGATGGTAGATGGTAGATGGTAGATGGTAGATGGTAGATGGTAGATGGTAGATGGTAGATGGTAGATGGTAGATGGTAGATGGTAGATGGTAGATGGTAGATGGTAGATGGTAGATGGTAGATGGTAGATGGTAGATGGTAGATGGTAGATGGTAGATGGTAGATGGTAGATGGTAGATGGTAGATGGTAGATGGTAGATGGTAGATGGTAGATGGTAGATGGTAGATGGTAGATGGTAGATGGTAGATGGTAGATGGTAGATGGTAGATGGTAGATGGTAGATGGTAGATGGTAGATGGTAGATGGTAGATGGTAGATGGTAGATGGTAGATGGTAGATGGTAGATGGTAGATGGTAGATGGTAGATGGTAGATGGTAGATGGTAGATGGTAGATGGTAGATGGTAGATGGTAGATGGTAGATGGTAGATGGTAGATGGTAGATGGTAGATGGTAGATGGTAGATGGTAGATGGTAGATGGTAGATGGTAGATGGTAGATGGTAGATGGTAGATGGTAGATGGTAGATGGTAGATGGTAGATGGTAGATGGTAGATGGTAGATGGTAGATGGTAGATGGTAGATGGTAGATGGTAGATGGTAGATGGTAGATGGTAGATGGTAGATGGTAGATGGTAGATGGTAGATGGTAGATGGTAGATGGTAGATGGTAGATGGTAGATGGTAGATGGTAGATGGTAGATGGTAGATGGTAGATGGTAGATGGTAGATGGTAGATGGTAGATGGTAGATGGTAGATGGTAGATGGTAGATGGTAGATGGTAGATGGTAGATGGTAGATGGTAGATGGTAGATGGTAGATGGTAGATGGTAGATGGTAGATGGTAGATGGTAGATGGTAGATGGTAGATGGTAGATGGTAGATGGTAGATGGTAGATGGTAGATGGTAGATGGTAGATGGTAGATGGTAGATGGTAGATGGTAGATGGTAGATGGTAGATGGTAGATGGTAGATGGTAGATGGTAGATGGTAGATGGTAGATGGTAGATGGTAGATGGTAGATGGTAGATGGTAGATGGTAGATGGTAGATGGTAGATGGTAGATGGTAGATGGTAGATGGTAGATGGTAGATGGTAGATGGTAGATGGTAGATGGTAGATGGTAGATGGTAGATGGTAGATGGTAGATGGTAGATGGTAGATGGTAGATGGTAGATGGTAGATGGTAGATGGTAGATGGTAGATGGTAGATGGTAGATGGTAGATGGTAGATGGTAGATGGTAGATGGTAGATGGTAGATGGTAGATGGTAGATGGTAGATGGTAGATGGTAGATGGTAGATGGTAGATGGTAGATGGTAGATGGTAGATGGTAGATGGTAGATGGTAGATGGTAGATGGTAGATGGTAGATGGTAGATGGTAGATGGTAGATGGTAGATGGTAGATGGTAGATGGTAGATGGTAGATGGTAGATGGTAGATGGTAGATGGTAGATGGTAGATGGTAGATGGTAGATGGTAGATGGTAGATGGTAGATGGTAGATGGTAGATGGTAGATGGTAGATGGTAGATGGTAGATGGTAGATGGTAGATGGTAGATGGTAGATGGTAGATGGTAGATGGTAGATGGTAGATGGTAGATGGTAGATGGTAGATGGTAGATGGTAGATGGTAGATGGTAGATGGTAGATGGTAGATGGTAGATGGTAGATGGTAGATGGTAGATGGTAGATGGTAGATGGTAGATGGTAGATGGTAGATGGTAGATGGTAGATGGTAGATGGTAGATGGTAGATGGTAGATGGTAGATGGTAGATGGTAGATGGTAGATGGTAGATGGTAGATGGTAGATGGTAGATGGTAGATGGTAGATGGTAGATGGTAGATGGTAGATGGTAGATGGTAGATGGTAGATGGTAGATGGTAGATGGTAGATGGTAGATGGTAGATGGTAGATGGTAGATGGTAGATGGTAGATGGTAGATGGTAGATGGTAGATGGTAGATGGTAGATGGTAGATGGTAGATGGTAGATGGTAGATGGTAGATGTGTAACGTAAAAATATATAGAAATATAAATAATGATGATTATTTATTAATGAATGATATTCCCAAATCATAGTGGAACACCCATTAACAAATCAAAGAAAATGAAGACGAAGCGAGATGAGACAAACACCCAAACATCCTTGATACCCATACCAATGCACAGTACCTCCATCGTCAGCCAACCGCGTATCTGGGCTTACAGCACCTCTGAAAAAGACATACTTACACTTAGCAAACACAGCTCCTTGCTCTTCTCACTTCCTCTCCACCCTCCATATTTCCCATCCATCCCTATCACAGAAGCACGAGCCATCCAACAGCCTACCATAGGCACTGACTACAAAACCCCGTAGAACAGCCTAGTGGGTATGCGTTGGCATGCTCGCGCCTATCCGCTACAAGTATACGATGTTCTCCTTGTAGCTCTAACATAATGTAGCCTACAACTAAAAACCATGGACCCTACTCAAATCCCACACTCATATCTAGACCAGTGATGCTTTATCAAAATTCTACAAAAATATTTCCGTAGACTCCACTCAAGTCCGCACCTATACATCTAGCTACAGCTACCTATTTCTGCCTCAATGGGACGGAAGCAATCCTAAGCCGGCAACGCCCCCCTTCTCGTCAACTGTTTGTCGAGAACAGTCGATGAGAATGGCATGCGACAACGTAGGATCGTGGTTGAGATCGACCGTTGCGGTGGCCGGCAGTACCTTAGCCATGACTAGCTCAGCCATGCCGTGGGCACTTCCTCCGGGATCTACTTAACCGGTGTTACCTCTTTTTTTTTCTGCCGACCGTTGAACTCAAGATGTTCGAGCTCGAATATGTAATGTTGAAATGCTTAAGGCTAAGAAAAGAAAAGTTGTTTCAAGATCGCACCTCCTTATAATTGACGAGTGAAATCGTAGATCGAAGGAAAAGCTTCAAGGTTGAATTACTGTATCAACCCGTAGAACGCAACACGTAAGTATTTAAACGAAAAGCAGGCTATAGATGTTCTTGGTGTCAATGGCGTATTATTAAAATTCTTCCATTCTGCTGCCACGGTGTTACGCAAAAGTGGAAGAAGAGGTGTCTAATTTTGAGGGAAGGGAGGATCAAAATTGTTAAAAGCGATCCCCCTGGTCTCTCAACCCACCCAATTCGCATACAGAAATTAACTCTCC
The DNA here is from genome assembly GCA_916050605.2 of Platycheirus albimanus. Taxonomy (NCBI): domain Eukaryota; kingdom Metazoa; phylum Arthropoda; class Insecta; order Diptera; family Syrphidae; genus Platycheirus; species Platycheirus albimanus. Next base: position 167,264,329 of record OU696696.1, on the reverse strand, counting down.
TGTTAGCGACCTTGGCTGTCCTCGGACCTATGAGTCCCCACGACTCAAATTGATTATGGGCAGTCCCTGAAGAAGAAAGCAAGCAAAAATATTGCTTGTCTATTATAGTACCCTAACTAAACCATAGTACCTCTCAAAGATACTAAACCAAACAAAAGAACTCCAACGTTGCACCAAGAATACCTCAACTGTATTCCATCCTTACTCCACCTTGTTCCGTCCGAAGATGTGCGAGGGTTACCACCCTCCCTATGAATAACTTAATCCGTCATTATGAAAATCTGTAAACTCTCCAAGAAATCTTTAAGTTCAAAAGAATAAACTCACTGTAAATTTTTCTTAAAACGTTACAAAAAGTTGAATAGTTTATTCAAAATAAGGCTTATTATCTAACAAGTGGTTATCTTATAAAACATATTTTAATTCCTCTCATAAGATTAATTTTACTGAATTATTATTCGTCTTAAAATCGTCACTATGTTTTATATGAGCTTAATATATTGGTTATTTCAAAAATTAGCAAAAATTACATTGATTGAATGTATCGCACTTCAAAAGTGATTATGCATAATGATAATTTATTTTGGAACATAGTCCTTTTTGAATTAAAACCTTCCAATGAATGTGATATTAGTTTGTTAATTGAAAGCTCAAGTGATAATAATAAACAAAAATTTAAGATAATGTTCATTGAGCGAAACTTCAAAACGCGGACTGAAACTTATAATCTAAAGACAAAAAAAAGAAAATTTTATTACCGCGGCGGTAGGATCTTAATGTCATCTTAATTCGCCGACGTCGACTTTGTAATCAAAAAATTTTTTTTTTTGAAAAATCGCCTATAGGTAAAGTTTTTATAATGTCTAAACCTATTACACATAAAACAACACGAAATTCTTCAGACTATAGTAACCGAATACTCAATAGATGGAACAAATTCAACAGGCATCAGGGATCTGCTTAAGGTAAATTACCCAAAGCAACAAAAAGGTAGTCAATTTTAAATCAAAATATACCATATGCGATTGAACACAATTCGCGTCCAAACATATACTCGATTGTAAAAATAATATTAGCAATAATTAATTTCAAGTGCAAATTAAGCAAATATATTAATATGTATATCGTTTGCAGATACTGAGGAGACATTATTTCTCAGTATCTTTCTTACATTGGAATTCGGAAGTGCACTCCTGGATTCCCCCTGTAAAAAATGTTTATGAAATCAAATGTTAGTTGGGTTACCATTAACACTAACTACTTGTCGAATCAAAGTGCTCTGCTCACCACTTATGGTATTGGCGTAATCGACAATGAGTATATATGTGGTCTTGCAAAAAAAAAAAAAAAAAAAAAAAAAAAAAAAAAAAAAAAATCGAATCTTCTTGAGGATGGTATAATGTCACCGATACCACAGACACAATCAACGGTTCGCGACGTGATAATATATATATAGCTTACGTCTTCTGAAAGGATATGCGTACTATCGACTTGCCGTACAATATATAATTATATTTAACCCGAGTGAAGAAGTGATACTGAAAGTGATTTATAAATAGTGAGCGCTTTACAAAGTAAATCAAAAAAAAAAAATTCGAACGCGGCGTTAGAACGCGGATTCAAATGGTCGCTACCGACGCAATACGAGTATGTCTTAATGACCGAGTGAGTGTAAAAACTAAAAATAAAACGAGTGGTTTTTAAGAGAAAACCGCGCTTAAAAGGGTTAGCTATCTATGAACTCGATAGAAAGAAAACACACTTCAGATTGCCGAAAAGAGTGCGACGATTTGGTATACGCGTTAAGTGGTTTCGTACCACCAGATCTGATTTCGACTATGGAAAAGCTTTCACCGAGATACTAATCACAACTCGATTGGTTTTCTATCACTTTTTTTGGAACACGATCACAATACGATAATAAGTAAAGAAGATAAAGAAAATATTTTCTACGCGGGTAGTAAAATTCCTCCGCTGTTAGCAATAGATGTTCTGTAAAATATGTGAGCACCAAAAAATAACAACACTACACTCTTACAAATATACTTAAATACCTAAGAATATCAATAAAGTTGTATATGGAAGTTCTCATATATATGTACGGAGGAGGAGGCGTGAAGTCCTGCCTTCCGTGTAGTAAAAATTGAACATCTGCACCACCGTCCGTGGTCGTCAGCGTTGTACGCTAGCATATATCACTTGAGTCAGTGCCAACTTTGGACTCACTGGTATTATAAAGTTGTGTGGTTTGAGCTTCAACGCTCCCACATGGTTCGTAAACAAATAAAAATGAATATATTGTTACCTGGTGATATAGTTGGTACCGTGGTACCTCCTTTTAGGTCTTATCTTTTACAATTTATATATACATATACAGGAACTTGTGTTTAAAGGTGAAAGTGAATCCGGTGTAGCTGATTTTTTTTCTTTGTGTGTGGCTCCCGCGTTGAATGTAGGATAGTTTTGCTGCTGGTGGACCGGCATCTATGCTTAAACATACGCCAGACGTCCTGGTGATGTCTTGAAGAATTATCCTCCTAATAATCGGTGGGGCCTTCAGCCTGTTCGAGACTGGGTACCTGATGATCTGATTCTGCTATCGATACGTCTTCTGGTATGTAATATATCCTAGTGAGGAGGTGTGTGATTGAAATTCCACGAGTGAAACTGGAAATGTTGCGTGGATTGCCACAGTGACGTGCCGTAGTCGTCGACGAGCCAATCGGATCAACGTCAGACGACTAGGAACTATAGATAGATCTTAGGTGCTCCTACTGAATATCCAAATGATCAGAAAAAGACCATGTATAAAAATGTTGCGCAGCCAGCGACTGTACGTATATTTGGTATGTATATATATACTAGCCTTAACCCGCGGCTTCGCTCGCGTTTCAGCTGATCAAGAAGTAGACTGTATCGTAATCTAGCTTCTTCTTCTTTAATAGCTTTATAATTTAATACCTACATTTAACCGTGATAAAAAGTGGCCAATATGCTATTCCAGACTATAATCTATCTCTGTGCTAAATTTAATTCAGATCCGTTCAGCCATTCTGGTGTGATTTCAAAAATTAAAACAAATCTATCCCACGGGAACCATACATTTTACCGGGATAAAAGTAGCCAATATGCTATTCCAGACTAAAATCTATCTCTGTGCTAAATTTCATTCAGATAAGTTCAGCCATTTTTGTGTAATTTCAAAAACTACAACAAATCTATACCACGGGAACCTTACATTTTACCGGGATAAAAAGTAGCCAATATGCTATTCCAGACTATAATCTATCACTGTGCTAAATCTCATTCAGATCCGTTCAGCCAGTCTGGTGTGATTTCAAAAATTAAAACAAATCTATCCCACGGGAACCATACATTTTACCGGGATAAAAAGTAGGCAAAATGCTATTTCAGACTATAATCTATCTCTGTGCTAAATTTCATTTAGATCCGTTCAGCCAGTCTATTGTGATTTCAAAAATTAAAACAAATCTTTCCCACGGGCACAATACATTTTACCGGGATAAAAAGTAGCCAATATGCAATAGACTATAAGCTATCTCTGTGCTAAATTTCATTCAGATCCGTTCATCCATTCTGGTGTGATTTCAAAAATTAAAACAAATCTATCCCACGGGAACCATACATTTAACCGGGATTAAAAGTAGCCAATATGCTATTCCAGACTATAATCTATCTCTGTGCTAAATTTCATTTAGATGAGTGCAGCCATTTTTGTGTAATTTCAAAAACTAAAACAAATATTTACCACGGGAACCTTACATTTTACCGGGATAAAAAGTAGCCAATATGCTATTCCAGACTATAATCTATCACTGTGCTAAATTTCATTCAGATCCGTTCAGCCATTCTGGTGTGATTTCAAAAATTAAAACAAATCTATCCCACGGGAACCATACATTTTACCGGGATAAAAGTAGCCAATATGCTATTCCAGACTATAATCTATCTCTGTGCTAAATTTCATTCAGATGAGTTCAGCCATTTTTGTGTAATTTCAAAAACTAAAACAAATCTATTCCACGGGAACCCTACATTTTACCGGGATAAAAAGTAGCCAATAAGCTATTCCAGACTATAATCTATCACTGTGCTAAATTTCATTCAGATCCGTTCAGCCAGTCTGGTGTGATTTCAAAAATTAAAACAAATCTATCCCACGGGAAGCATACATTTTACCGGGATAAAAAGTAGCCAGTATGCAATAGACTATAATCTATCTCTGTGCTAAATTTCACTCAGATCCGTTTATCCATTCTGGTGTGATTTCAAAAATTTAAACAAATCTATCCCACGGGACCCATACATTTAACTGGGATAAAAAGTAGCCAATATGCTATTCCAGACTATAATCTATCTCTGTGCTAAATTTCATTTAGATGAGTGCAGCCATTTTTGTGTAATTTCAAAAACTAAAACAAATATATACCACGGGAACCTTACATTTTACCGGGTTAAAAAGTAGCCAATATGCTATTCCAGACTATAATCTATCACTGTGCTAAATTTCATTCAGATCCGTTCAGCCAGTCTGGTGTGATTTCAAAAATTAAAACAAATCTATCCCACGGGAACCATACATTTTACCGGGATAAAAAGTAGCCAATATGCTATTCCAGACTATAATCTATCGCTGTGCTAAATTTCATTCAGATGAGTTCAGCCATTTTTGTGTAATTTCGAAAACTAAAACAAATCTATCCCACGGGAACCATACATTTTACCGGGATAAAAAGTAGCCAGTATGCTATTCCAGACTATAATCTATCTCTGTGCTAAATTTCATTCAGATCCGTTCAGCCAGTCTATTGTGATTTCAAAAATTAAAACAAATCTTTCCCACGGGAACCATATATTTTACCGGGATACAAAGTAGCCAATATGCTATTCCAGACTATAATCTATCTCTGTGCTAAATTTCATTCAGATGAGTTCAGCCATTCTTGTGTAATTTCAAAAACTAAAACAAATCTATCCCACGGGAACCATACATTTTACCGGAATAAAAAGTAGCCAATATGCTATTCCAGACTATAATCTATCTCTGTGCTAAAATTCATTCAGATGAGTTCAGCCATTCTGGTGTGATTTCAAAAATTAAAAGAAATCTATCCCATGGGAACCATACATTTTTCCGGGATAAAAAGTAGCCAATATGCTATTCCAGACTATAATCTATCTCTGTGCTAAATTTCATTGAGATGAGTTGAGCCATTCTGGTGTTATTTCAAAAATTAAAATAAATCTATCCCACGGGAACCATACATTTTACAGCGATAGAAAGTAGCCAATATGCTATTCCAGGCTATAATCCTATAATCTATCTCTGTGCTAAATTTCATTCAGATCCGTTCAGCCATTCTGGTGTGATTTCAAAAATTAAAACAAATCTATCCCACGGGAACCATACATTTTACCGGGATAGAAAGTAGCCAATATGCTATTCCAGACTTTAATCTATCTCTGTGCTAAATTTCATTCAGATGAGTTCAGCCATTCTGGTGATATTCCAAAAATTAAAACAAATCTATCCCACGGGAACCATACATTTTACCGGGATAAAAAATAGCCTATCTGCTATTCCAGACTATAAGCTATCTCTGTGCCAAATTTTATCCAGATCCGTTTAGCTGTTCTGGCGTGAGTTAGCAACAAACATCCAAACATCCAAACATCGTAACTTTCACATTTATAATATTAGTAAGATGGATACACAAATAGCGTACCCGCGTGTATAGGCGGGGATAAAAAAAAATGCAGGATTCGGCGTGCTGGCAAGCAATTCTTTCAAGAGACTGTTGCTCAGCTCCGCCTGTTGGATGTGATGCTCCTCACTGGTGTATCCTCAGGCTGCTGTCCCTAAAGGTACAAAAAAAATACCATTTTAATACCTCGGCCATGTGACGCGGTGAATTTTTATTACGTCTCGAAGCAAATTCTATATTATTCGCTCTGAGGAGTAATAAAAATCGAAATTCTAACCTTTTATTCTGTTATAATTTCAGCTTATGTATTTAATCCTCTTAATTGCATAAGCAATAAGAGGATTTCTCCTAGAAGAAGTAAAAAAGATGAGGCGCGGTTCGGCTGCGTAGAAAAATTTTACCTCGCGTTCTGTGGTGGTGGTGTTTCCTCGGCTGCTTCAATATTCAGAATGAATTCCACATCCTCTGGCAGACATTGCTATTTTCCAAGTAGCCAACGCCATACTTTCAGTCTCACTTCCTTCTCTTTCCAGTACTCGTTCCACTTCATTTAACGAGTTAGATGGAGTGAAGTAGCGAGTATTATGGCTAGTACTAAGTGTACTACTTTGACAAGTGTGACTTTTTATTAGGTGTAATGCATACCGGGGAGGCTTAATGAGTGGATTTTGTTTTTTTCAAAGTGAAACCTCCAACACATACGATAACAACAATAGGCGTGAAATAATACGCAATGATAAATGATTCTCGGCACTCCAGGCAATAAAGAAAACGGGTCAAATTATTATTGACATATCGGTCAATGAACAGTGAAGATGTCTTGGGTAACATTACTAACGTCATTGCGACTTCGGGATTGACGTTTAATGTCGTATGACCTTCTGTCACGACACAGTACTGCTGGTCCTGTCACGATTTGATCGATGTCACATTCAGGATTTTTCAACATAAAAACTTGTAGCGCCGAGAATTGCTGTCAAGTTAAAGAGTTCTACTAAATGAGACAAGTACATTTCGTCCACATGATTCCTCGGCTCGTGAAACTCTCAGGTCTAATTGAGTACCTGCCCTACGGAATGATTGTGCTCGTAATCCTTGTCTGACATAGCGAGTACAAAATATTATTCCTTCTTCGAATAGCATTTGTTGTATTTTTTGGCCGGGAAATACTCGACTCACTCATTGTCTACGTTCGACAACGACGAGGAGAGACCTTATACGCACAGTCGACAGTGCCGATGGGTTGGTTCAGTCAATCAGATGGTGTAATGAATTTAAGTGCCAACCATATTAATCGTAATAGCTTATTTAGCTCTCACATTTATTAGATCTACCGTCTGACAGTCATTTGTTGGTTTTTCTATAAGCGTGACATATTCCACCTAGCAGATATCTATTTCACTTTATTCATGCTATACCTGCAATTTTGTGTGCACGGGGTGTAAATCAGAATAGCGAGTATTAAGTTACTCGTTCCATAAAAATATGGGAACGAACACATACTGGAAGAATAGGTTCCCGTGCTTAGGTCCCTCTTACTCGTCGTGTCGTAATGACACTGCGATTCTTTTAAGTCTAGTCGGTCGAAGACAAAAGAAAATTTATAAGATGTGTAATCTGACGACACTTGTGTACTCTATAGGTTACCTGGGTACAAAAAGAAAGAGAAAATCTGTGAGTAAACCAAGAGCCTCATGCACAGCTGAGAGCCGGGCATAAGGTTAAATTTATGGCAGATATCTAAAGTGCCTTAAGTGCTATAAGGTTCTTATATGTAATATCTGATGAAATGTTCAAGATCTCAATGATCGAAATTGGGGAAGAAAAATTTTAGTTTGAGTCCGGGATGTGGTTATAATTCAAGAATTCTATCTCTTTAAATCTTTGGTGTGACACGTCGACTTGTGACCTCGCCTATCTCCGACTTCGTATAGATTGTTACCGATTACTTGACTTACACGAACTTTAATGAATTTCGGACACAATTTTGCGTTCAGATGTTTAGGCGCGTCGCTTAGAACTTGGTTTCTTTTATAAATCTCATCACCTACTCTGTACATCACTTTCCTACTCCGAAGATTGTAATTCTTCTCGTAGGCTTTGTGAGTTCGGATCAATGCTTGTTTCAAGTACGAATGAACGATGTTCATCTTAGTGACCTTGGGAAGCCAATCTATCTCCGAACAGTTCAGCCCACCCAACTCTCTCAAAAGACGATAATCTGCCCCGTGCTCTATCATGCGTTGCCCGAATAAAGCTTCGTATGGGGACATTGAGAGGGTCGAATGCACTGTCGTGCGGAGTGCACTGCTGATCGAAGACAGATGGGCATCCCAATCCGTCTGTCGAGGATTGACATACGACCTAATGGCCGCCAATATTGAACGATTCACTCGTTCACTAGCATTCGACTGGGGAGCATACACTGCCGTCCAGTAATGTTTGACCCCGAAAACATCCATGAGTTTTTGGAACTCCTTCCCAATGAATTGTGTGCCGTTATCAGAGAGAATGCTCTCTGGCACTCCGTAAATCAAGAACACTTCGTCCTTCAGGAATCTGACCACGCTCGCGGCTGTTGCCTTGCGAAGTGGTTTGATGAAGACGAATTTCGTTAATTGGTCCAACACGATCACGATATAAACATTTCCGGTTTTCGATCTGGGATACGGCCCGAGAAAGTCAACATACAAGTGTTGAAATGGCCTTTCCACCTCGAAACTGTTTCCGATATCTGCTCGTAATGTCATGTTAGCTGCTTTACTGGTCTGGTAAATTGTCTTCACCACCCCACCGTGCGAAGCACGCGCCGGATTGTGAGCCAATGAGATCAGAGACTCAGTCATCTCTGAGGGGACCCACAACTTCCAAGTTAGATCGTCGGCCAAGGGATTACCAACCGCATATTTAGTGCGTTTGTATATGTACCCTTCCGACACTTTGAAGTCAGGTAACCGCTCCTGTTCATTCCTGATATGCCTGATGATATCAGGATAACCTTCAGACTTAAAGAACGGGTCCTCAAGATTGATGTGGAATACCTCCGAGGTTCCGATCTGCCGTAGACATGAAAGGAAAGCTGACACCGACAACTCATCGTCTTCATATGCTCTGGTACGACATTCAATGTACCCTTTCTATGCTCTACCACAAAATCGAAGCCTTGGAGACGCATACTCCACTTCGCTAATCTTCCGGTTGGATCTTTCATAGTCATCAGCCATTTCAGGATGCAATGGTCCGTAATTACGCGAAAATGGTATCCTTCAACGTACGATCTGAACTTTTGGATACCTTCAAAAGCTGCTAAGCAGTCGCGGTCTGTCACCGAATAGTGTCTCTGTGCAGCATTCAGTTTGCGGGAGAAGTAGTATATGGGCTGCTCCGCCCCGGATTCGTCCCGCTGACAGAGTACACATCCGATGCCAGTCGCGGATGCGTCGCAGAGAATGATGAATTCTTTGGAGAAGTCTGAATTGACCAACACAGGCGATAAAGTCAAAGCTTGTTTGATCTGCAAGAAAGCTTCAATAAACAATATACGAAATAAATAAATCACATAAACTAGAACAGGACAAATTACTTAACGACAAATTAACACTAAAAACAAACCCACTGTTCGAGACCGCAATCAAATACAATAACAATAAATACATAAGAAGATCATTAAACTATCCAAATTAAAATAAAAAACAAATAAACCGGTTTTAAACACAACAAAACAATAACAACACAGGGAAAGATGAAGATGACCTCAACCTCACACATTACACTTGGCCCACCAACGCAACAATTACATACACGATCAACATCAACACTCAGTACCAGCCCGATGATGGAGTAAACAGCTCCGAAACGCGTCGCTCACTCAATAAAATTAGCTAGTGATATTAGTTAATTCTAATTTAATAAAAAATAATAAGCAAAATAAATACAAAAATTTTTAAGAAAATTTAAATATTAAAGTCTTTATGTTTACAAAAGCTCCGCTATTGTGAGTTTCTTGGAACATCTAAACTCACAACATCCTAAAATTAAGTTTACGATGGAAGAAGAAAAAGAAGAATCCATTGCATTTTTAGATGTGAAAGTAATACGGAAGCCCGATGGTACATTGGGACACACAGTTTACCGAAAGGACACCAACACAAACAGATACCTACATGCCACTTCCCACCACCACCCGGCAAATTTGAGATCTGTCCTCTCCACACTGGTTCAACGCGCTCACAGGATATGCGACAACGACCATCTTGCGACTGAACTATTCTTTATAGACAATGTTCTGAAAGCGAACGGCTATACCAAAAAGCAAAGAATGTGGAAGCCAGCTTTGCCAAGGGAAAGGAATGAAAGCAAATTGGATAAAAAAGCTTTCTTGCCATACTTCAAAGGTGTCACAGAAAGAGTAGGAAAATTACTCAAAAGATATGGTGTAAAATCGATCTTCTTACCACCCAAAAAAGTGATAAGTTATCTTCAATCACCGAAAGACCATTTTCCTCTCCAAACACCAGGGGTATACGCTGTCCCTTGCAGCTGTGGGTCATCATATGTGGGACAAACCCAAAGAAGCATTGCTACCCGTTTAAAGGAGCACATAAGTGCTGTAAGCAAAAACCAACGGGAAAAATCAGCGATATGTGAACACATCTTGGACCACCCAGACGAACACCACTGGATTCATTTTGAACAGGCTAAGGTTCTAGCTCACGAGCCTCACTACATTCCTCGTCTTGTTCGCGAAGCGATTGAAATAAAACGCCACAAAAACTTCAATCGGGACGATAGTTTTAAATTATCGCGCGCGTGGGATCCCATTTTAAATAATTCACAGTCGATCCAGTTGCCATTGCGAACACCCTGTGATGTAGTGAGTACGGTTTGCTCCCAACCTTCTACATCTCATCAACAACAAGAGATAGAACCTCCTACGCACCACTATCCCTTGCGTAGCCAAAATCTTTTATAACATTTTACTGGCAGTTTCCCGGTGACCACGCTCAATGTAATTTGTAGCGAAACGTTCGGGGTGAGTACAGAATTGCACTCACTAAATATTTAATATATTTTTACGCGGCTTATCCTAAAAAACTTTAAAATAATCTTTATGTTTCTTTTGTATATCTATATTTTATTCAACATTGTTTAAACTCTCACTGCTGGAGACAAAAACCACAACATGAAAGCTTCAATAGCTTCTGGACTTAGCTTTAAGGCTTTTTCCTTTTTCAATGTCTCGGTCAAGGGTGCAGCTAGGGTGCTGAAAACCTTAACAAATCGCCGATACCAACCTGCCATACCGAGGAATCGGTGGACTTGGTGAGTTGTGGTTGGTAAAGGAAAGCTAGTAATCGCTGTGATCTTATCTGCATCAGCTGTCAAGCAACCCTGACCGACCTTATAACCGAGGTGGTGAAGGTCATCAAAACAAAACTTCGACTTCTCGACGTTTATCGTCAGTCCTGCATTCGTCAAGCATTTTCCGACTATCTCCAGAGTCTCCAGGTGTTCGTTGAAATCCTTCGACACAACCAATAGATCGTCCAAGTATACAAAAACTTGATCTTGTAATCCCGATGGGGTTACACGACTCATTAAGTAGCTTAGACTTTGTGCCGCATTACACAGACCGAAGGGCATGACCTTAAATTGGTACAGTGGTCGGCCAGGTACTGTAAAAGCGGTCTTCTTCCTCGAACTTTGCTCCAGCGGTATCTGCCAAAACGCATCCTTCAGTTCTACGCTAGAAATATAGCGCGTCTCTGTCAGACGTGCCAGCAGCCTCTCTATATTCGCAATTGGACGAGCGTCTTTCTTGGTTACGGAGTTCACCTTCCGAAAGTCCAAACACAATCGGTTCTTACCAGGTTTGCGAACAAGCACCACTGGGGAACTCCATGCGCTGGAACTTTCCTCGATGACTCCCAACGAAAGCATGCGATCCAACTCCGCATACATAAGAGTTTGTATCGCCGGAGAAACGGGATAGTACCTTTGCTTTATTGGTACGGCATCACCCGTATCTATGTTATGCTGCACTAGGTTCGTTTTCCCGAGTCCATGGACTGCGAAAAAAGGAAATCTACGAACAAAAGCTTCTAGTCGCTTAGACTCTTCATCATTCAACTTAATCTGGTTGGTGGGTTTCTCATCTGGCCCACCGGTCGTAATTCCTGAAAGACCCGCAATTATATGAGGTGCGATCTGGAATTTCTGCCAAAAGTCGACGCCTAAATATAGACGTTGGCTTAGTGATGGCACAATATAAAGATCAATATCTTTTGTCACACTTTTGTATTGGATAGCCGTAGTGACCACTCCCACTATGGATTGCTTTTGTCCATCGGCCGTGGACACGGTAGTCTCTACCTCCCTTACCACAACATTTTTATCCTTCAGATAGGGAAGTATGTCGGTGCCTAAACAACTAATACTTGCCCCTGAATCGAGAAGACCTAAGAATCTGTCTCCGAATAAACCAACCGTCACATAAGGACGTGGGTCATTCGATTCTCGGCCTAAGTTTGCTGACGCTATGTTACGGTAAGTAGTCCGCTTCCGATGGAAGCGGTCCCTTATCCGTCGTTTCCGTATGGACAACTCTTTGAAAGTGACAATTCTTTTACTCGTTATAATTGCGTATCTTTTCATGAAAAGGTCTATGGTATAGCGGTTCTGATAAGTTTTCATTTAAATTCAAATTCATATCTGGTTTGGGTTCTTTATTCCAAATAGGGATTGTTCATCAATCATTCTTATTATCGTTCGGTAATTCATTATTATTTTTGTTCGATTTTAAAATTGTTATCTTTGGAAGTTCAAGAGGCGTTGTCGGCTTAGACCCCGCCGCGGTTGATGGGTTGTTCCTCCACTCGTTTCCCACTGTGCACTTTGGGCATGTCGGACTATATGCGTCTGCTAGTCCACAACGGTAACAAAATACATTCTTAGCTTTACTGCTGCAGTCACGGAAGTGGTGACCAACTACTTGGAATTTCCAACACTTATGTAGCTTTGGATCTCTTTGGATCGCTTCGATGCTACTGGGTTCTACAACAGTTAAATCTGGGTGAGCCTCTTCCTTCACCTCGTTAACATATCGCTTCATGGGCGGGCGCTGTGCTGATGGCACAAAACTTGGACGCATTGTCTCGTACTGGGATTGAGACTTCTCAATGGCGCGGCAAACATATGCCAATTCCCTGAAACTAGACGTGTTATAGGTGATGAACAACTCCTTCATCCTCCTTCTAACATTCGTTTTAATAATTTCTATTAACTCCCTCTCCGGAATTAGAGTCCGCATCTTCGAGTTAATACTGAGGATTGTGTCATAAAAGTCGTTGAATGACTCGCCATTCTGCATTTTTCCATCCGAAAGCTTTCGGAAGAGTACCGTGTCGGTTTCTAAACTGCGGTACTGTTCTACCAAAGCAGCCTTTAGAGAAACCCACGAAGTATTTATTTAGAGTATTTAGTATTAACATAAATTCGTAGATAATCCGGTCTCACGTGTCGACGTGCTTCGTCGTAGCCTCTGCCTTTTTATCACTGACCAATACCATGGACAAATAGATATTCCACAGAATGGCAACAGTTTGTGCGAAGACTACTTGAAAATTCAATGTAATCAATGCAAAATTGATGAGTTGCGCCGCTGGCCACAGCATGTAGTTAGACTTCAAGACTTCTACGAGTATGTAGTCGGCCTTGAGTCGTGTCATAATCTCATTTGGTTTAAGTCCTTGAACAACACCCAGGGTAACAGTGAAGGCTCCAATGAAACATGGAGCGAATGCAATTTGATCGATAGCCACTTTCTGAACTCCCCTCTGACATACTTTCAATTTAGGATTAACTATTGCTTCGAGTCTTCCGAACCATATTTTTAAAGCCGGTCCAATAAAGACCAGGCCCATGAAACTAAACTGACCGGTTCGTAGCCAGTTGATTTTATCGAGTGGTGTCTTTTTTACACCACACTGGGCGATTATGTCACTGGAAGCCATCAAAATGGACACTTGAACAGACTGGGTGGCAGTAGGATAGGTAGGATATGTTTGTTGCTTTTCAAGTACATCCAATACCATGTTTCAACCGAACCAGAAACGAAGTGATAAAAGTTCATCACTATCTCGTCCCATGGGACGTTGTTGCTGTATCGGATACATTCGAGACGGAACAAGAAATCATCAACTGACATGTTCTTGCCGTCGAAATTCAGTCCCCATTTATGGTACTGAGGTGTCCTGTTAGAGGATGTCGTGTTTGAAGGCGCTCGTCTCTAAGGAGACGAAGTTGGTCGAGAATCATTAAAATTGAACGCATTCATCCGCGTTAGATAATCGTCCACATTTGCACCTCGAGTCATCTCTGCTGGATTAATATCTAGCGAAGCTCAATAAGCTCTCGGCGGATAAGTGGGTGTCAACAGGGCAGCTAAATCGTCATCTGTTGGCAAAGGATCAGTAAGGTTCCTTTTCGCTCCTGTTCCTCCCGTAGGAACGTTAACAGTAACTACACGTGCAGCGTCTGTACTATTAGCAGGCTTACTGAAAATGTTGCGTGAGGTCGTAGCTGGTGGTTGAGTTGAAGGTTGAGCATCAGCAGGTGGAAGAGGGTTCTGAGGATTACCTCGAATAATGTTGGCGATTTGTTCTAAAAGATATTTTTGGCTTTGAGCTAATTGCTCTTTGATAAACCGCCTTTCATCGCAACGATGGAAGCTGAAACAATGTCTTGTATGAATGCCGAATGATCAGCGGCATCTTTACGACGTTGTGCTTCCTCCGCGCTCAAATCTTCATTGTCGACAGGGGCGATCCCTGTATCATTTCCCGTTCTATTAAAGCCACCCTCAGATTGGTCATCTTCTCCCGAACCATCCTGAGCTGGCTCTCCACCATAATATGGTTTCAGTGGCATAATAATGACGTCACGTAGATTCGGGTTATATAAACTTCGGGTAATAGTCTTCCGGTTTGTGCCACTCATTGATCTGAGATAACAAACGGACAGACTATAATTGAAAATCCGGTAAATAAAATAGATTCAAGTAGACCGTGAGAAATTCCTCGAACGGATACTACTCAAGTAATAGACAAAAATTTATAAATCAAAAGTGAAAGTGTGAAAAATTTCAAATATACCGTGAGCAAAAATCTCCAACGGATATTTTTCGATAATGCAATTAAAAAAAAAAAAATAAAAACAAATAAATCTATAAGTGCTTACTAATAAATGTACGTATATATGTATCGTCTATTAAAGACACTACTTCAAAATATCTTCAAAACCTCAGAAAAAGTAAAAATGTATGTCTAAATATATTCTTAAAATGTACGTTTATCTCTATCCAAGAATTCAGAATTGGATATCAATACTAAAGTAATATTCAATTACTAATTCGATATTTAATAGTCTTAACTTCTAAAATTTAAACTATGTATATTCAATAATGGTGGGCTCTATCCCAAAAATTCTAAATGCGGGCTCTATCCCAAAACTGTAAACTGTAAACGGGCTCTATCCCAAAGAAAACTATATGCGGGCACTATCTTACACGACAATCAAGAAGTTACGTCCCAACTTGATTGACGGAATACTTAAAAAAACTAGATACCTTGGGAGCTATATCGCTTTCCAACTATCTAAAATTCAAAATTAAACTGAACTATATCTCAAAAAAAAAAAAAAAAATACATACATTTTATCCCATAAAAGATTCGGGAGAGGGTAACCCCCCCTTCTTTGGAACAATTGTATGTGTAGACTTAATACTTCACGGCGTTATATTGTAAGAGAAAAGACAATTTCCTCCAAACGAAAGTATGTTCAGGTATGTAAAGATGACATTACGCTACTGCTGACGTACATCGGGTATAAAAACTCCAACTACCGCTTAGCGCTTCATGTCTCACCGCATACCGTCAATTCCATACGAATATTGAAAACGACTATAATTTTCAAATACAAAAATCTGGTTAGTACAATAATTAAAAGAAGTAAGTTGATTTGTAGTTGAACAGTTTGGGTCGTATTTGAGTGAGTGACCAGCTTCTGCAACTGACGTGCATCGGGCAATGAGCTCCAACCACCGGTCGGAAGACCTGTTCATTCTACTCTCCTACGGCCGGAATCTCAGACTTCACCATCAGAACATGTCGACACCTCAGCAACTGACGATCGAGAAAAACTACTGCTCAATCCGGACAGAGATCGTGGACATACCTAAAAGACAAGAGGTAGAGAAGAAGAGGGTAGACCTAATGCAACAGCTGACTCAGGAAAAATTCACCAAATCACTGGACAAAATAGTGCCTGCACCACTAATCTCGATGGTATTCCTCTATCTTAGAGACCTGATCAACAAATAAAACAACAACTTTAACTCAAAAACTGAAGAATTTCAAAAATTCTCAAAAATTCTTTAATAATTTAAAGCTTAACTTCGTTAGCTAATTCGGGCCCCACGTTGGGCGCCATCTGTAACGTAAAAATATATAGAAATATAAAGAATGATGATTATTTGTTAATGAATGATATTCCCAAATCATAGTGGAACACCCATTAACAAATCAAAGAAAATGAAAACGAAGCGAGATGAGACAAACACCCAAACATCCTTGATACCCATACCAATGCACAGTACCTCCATCGTCAGCCAACCGCGTATCTGTGTTTACAGCACCTCTGAAAAAGACATACTTGCACTTAGCAAACACGGCTCCTTGCTCTTCTCACTTCCTCTCCACCCTCCATATTTCCTATCCATCCCTATCACAGAAGCATGAGCCATCCAACAGCCTACCACAGGTACTGACTACAAAACCCCGTAGAAGAGCCTAGTAGGTATCCGTTGGCATGCTCGCGCCTATCCGCTACAAGTATACTATGTTCTCCTTGTAGCTCTTACGTAATGTAGCCTACACCTAAAAACCATGGACCCTACTTAAATCCCACATTCATATCTAGACCAGTGATGCTGTATCAAAATTATACAAAAATATTTCCGGAGACTCCACTCCAGTCCGCACCTATACATTTAGCTACAGCTACCTATTTCTGCCTCAATGGGACGGAAGCAATCCTAAGCCGGCAACGCCCGCCTTCTCGTCAACTGTTTGTCGAGAACAGTCGATAAAAATGGCATGCGACAACGTAGGATCGTGGTTGAGATCGACCGTTGCGGTGGCCGGCAGTACCTTAGCCATGACTAGCTCAGCCAGGCCGTGGGCACTTGCTCCGGGATCTACTTAACCGGTGTTACCTCTTTTTTTTCTGCCGACCGTTGAACTCAAGATGTTCGATCTCGAATATGTAATGTTGAAATGCTTAGGGGCCCTCATAGCTATTGAAGAAAAGACTTCTAAGAATTGAGCGAAAAGAAAAGTTGTTTTTCTATTGTGGTCTTAGCGATTTAACATGGCACCTACAGCTAAAACTAGTAAAGGTGAAAAGCCAGCCGCCAAGGCTGCCGCTGATAAACCAAAACCCGCTGCCGCTGGTGGAGACAAAACTGCCAAAGGTAAGGTTGAAAAGAAGGCCACCAAAGCCAAACCTGCCGCTGCCAAGACCGTTAAGAAGGTGCCAGAGGCTGCTAAGGAAGGGAAAGCAGCGCCCGCTGCTGCTCCCAAAGCCGCTCCAAAGAAGGCCGCTGCAAAACCAGCAAAGAAGGCTGCTGCTCCAGCTAAGAAGGACGCAAAGAAGGCTGATGCACCAAAGGATGCAAAGAAGCCTGCTGCTGAGAAGCCAGCCGCTAAAGCTGCTGCTCCAGCTGCTGCTGCTGCGGCGCCCGCCAAAAAGCCCGCCGATGCTGCTCCTAAAGCTGAGAAGGCACACAAAGCTGTTGCACCTAAGCCAGCTGCTGGTGCCCCTGCTGCCAAGCCCGCCAAAAAGACAGGAGTAGTTGCTGCTGCCGCCGCTGGCAAGGGACGTGTCGCCAAGAAGCAAGTTCTCCGAGGCAAGGGACTGAAGAAGAAGAAGGTCTCGCTCCGTTTTGGCATTGATTGCACCAACATTGCCGAGGACAACATCATGGATGTGGCTGACTTAGAAAAATATATCAAGGCTCGCCTAAAGGTCAATGGCAAAGTTAACAACTTAGGCAACAATGTCTCACTAGAGCGTAAAAAGATGAAGGTCTTTGTGAGCTCTGCCGTACACTTCGCCAAGCGCTACTTCAAGAACTTGACCAAGTAGTATTTGAAGGAGAACAGCTTGCGTGATTGGATCCGTGTTGTGGCCAACGAGAAGGACTCCTACGAGCTCCGTTACTTCAGAATAAGTTCCAATGACGATGACGAGGAAGACGCAGAGTAACAACGATGCCGGGTGTACATTTAGTTGGGATTTTTTTTTTTTTTTTATAATAAAAAGATCGCACCTCCTAATAATTGACGAGTGAAATCGTAGATCGAAGGAAAAGCTTTAAGGTTGAATTACTGTATCAACCCGTAGAACGCAACACGTAAGTATTTAAACGAAAAGCAGACTATAGATGTTCGTGGTGTCAATGGCGTATTATTAACATTCTTGCATTCTGCTGCCACGGTGTTACGCAAAAGTGGAAGAAGAGGTGTCTAATTTTGAGGGAAGGGAGGATCAAAATTGTTAAAAGCGATCCCCCTGGTCTCTCAACCCACCCAATTCGCATACAGAAATTAACTCTCCTGTTAGCGACCTTGGCTGTCCTCGGACCTATGAGTCCCCACGACTCAAATTGATTATGGGCAGCCCCTGAAGAAGAAAGCAAGCAAAAATATTGCTTGCCTACTATAATACCCTAACTAAACCATAGTACCTATCAAAGATAGTAAACCAAACAAAAGAACTCCAACGTTGCACCAAGAATACCTCAACTGTATTCCATCCTTACTCCACCTTGTTCCGTCCGAAGATGTGCGAGGGTTACCACCCTCCCTATGAATAACTTAATCCGTCATTATGAAAATCTGTAAACTCTCCAAGAAATCTTTAAGTTCAAAAAAATAAACTCACTGTAAATTTTTCTTAAAACGTTACAAAAAGTTGAATAGTTTATTCAAAATAAGGCTAATTATCTAACAAGTGGTTATCTTATAAAACATATTTTAATTCCTCTCATAAGATTAATTTTACTGAATTATTATTCGTCTTAAAATCGTCACTATGTTTTATATGAGCTTAATATATTGGTTATTTCAAAAATTAGCAAAACTTACATTGATTGAATGTATCGCACTTCAAAAGTGATTATGCATAATGATAATTTATTTTGGAACATAGTCCTTTTTGAATTAAAACCTTCCAATGAATGTGATATTAGTTTGTTAATTGAAAGCTCAAGTGATAATAATAAAAAAAAATTTAAGATAATGTTCATTGAGCGAAACTTGAAAACGCGGACTGAAACTTATAATCTAAAGACAAAAAAAAAGAAAATTTTACTACCGCGGCGGTAGGATCTTAATGTCATCTAAATTCGCCGACGTCGACTTTGTAATCAAAAAATTTTTTTTTTTTTGAAAAATCGCCTATAGGTAAAGTTTTTATAATGTCTAAACCTATTACACATAAAACAACACGAAATTCTTCAGACTATAGTAACCGAATACTCAATAGATGGAACAAATTCAACAGGCATCAGGGATCTGCTTAAGGTAAATTACCCAAAGCAACAAAAAGGTAGTCAATTTTAAATCAAAATATACCATATGCGATTGAACACAATTCGCGTCCAAACATATTGTAAAAATAATATTAGCAATAATTAATTTCAAGTGCAAATTAAGCAAATATATTAATATGTATATCGTTTGCAGATACTGACTAGACATTATTTCTCAGTATCTTTCTTACATTGGAATTCGGAAGTGCGCTCCTGGATTCCCCCTGTAAAAAATGTTTATGAAATCAAATGTTATTTGGGTTACAATTAACACTAACTACTTGTCGAATCAAAGTGCTCTGCTCACCACTTATGGTATTGGCGTAATCGACAATGAGTATATATGTGGTCTTGCAAAAAAAAAAAAAAAAAAAAAAAAAAAAAAAATCGAATCTTCTTGAGGATGGTATAATGTCACCGATACCACTGACACAATCAACGGTTCGCGACGTGATAATATATATATAGCTTACGTCTTCTGAAAGGATATGCGTACTATCGACTTGCCGTAGAATATATAATTATATTTAACCCGAGTGAAGAAGTGATACTGAAAGTGATTTATAAATAGTGAGCGCTTTACAAAGTAAATCAAAAAAAAAAAAATTCGAACGCGGCGTTAGAACGCGGATTCAAATGGTCGCTACCGACGCAATACGAGTATGTCTTAATGACCGAGTGAGTGTAAAAACTAAAAATAAAACGAGTGGTTTTTAAGAGAAAACCGCGCTTAAAAGGGTTAGCTATCTATGAACTCGATAGAAAGAAAACACACTTCAGATTGCCGAAAAGAGTGCGACGATTTGGTATACGCGTTAAGTGGTTTCGTACCACCAGATCTGATTTCGACTATGGAAAAGCTTTCACCGAGATACTAATCACAACTCGATTGGTTTTCTATCACTTTTTTTGGAACACGATCACAATACGATAATAAGTAAAGAAGATAAAGAAAATATTTTCTACGCGGGTAGTAAAATTCCTCCGCTGTTAGCAATAGATGTTCTGTAAAATCTGTGAGCACAAACAAATAACAACACTACACTCTTACAAATATACTTAAATACCTAAAAATATCAATATAGTTGTATATGGAAGTTCTCATTTATATTGTAACGAAATGGAACAACACCCGGAATCAATGCAACAGGTTTTGTGAATCGAGTCTTTTCTGATCCAAACTCAGCATCCAAACCACTACATTACTCACCAATGAATCTACACACCAAGATCCTACCGCAACGAGTTCTCCAAGCCATTTGTCGTCGAATCATCTTTCTCATTTAGAAACATTTCCACAAGAACCATGGCCCAACACAAATCCATTTAGTGGCAGCAATTTGCTTCCATCTTCTCGACAGAATAACCAAGGTGATCGTGACCAGTCTTGAACAACGCTTAGCAATACTTCCAGAAGACCGGCCATTCACCTGATGGAATTTGATGGAAAATCTTCGTAAGAAGAGTACGAGACCCATTTGCGTATGGTTGCTAAAGCAAACGAGTGGTCAGAAGCTGAGTCTGCAATTTTCCTCTCAGCTAGTCTTCGGGGTTCATATGTGGGCGCAATGGAGGATGAAACTCTGTCTAACTATTCACTTCTGATAACCGCACTGCAAAGACGTTTCGGATCCGCTATGCATTCTGGAAATGCTTACGTCATTTTTCGAACCAGGTATCAAAAGAGTGGTGAAAAATTAATTGAATTTGCAACCGACGTACAGCGATTGGGTCGATTGGTATATCCAGAATGGAAGAGTGATGTCCTCGACAGTTTGTGTATCCAACAATTTTTGGATGGTATTTCAGACGGTGAAGTTCAGTGCAGAGTACGCGAAAACGAGCCTAAAAGACTTCATGATGCTTTAGAGCTTGCTCTCAAAATAGAATCCAGTCGTATTGCCACAAGAGCAGCTCGACGAGTCACAAACATTTCACTCACTCAAGTTGAAGAAAGAAACATTTCGGCAAACGGGAATTCGTCAGCTTAAATGGGCCACAGCTGACGATAAACACAAATTTGGCCCAAGATGTCAACAGCCGCTCGGTCGACAACACAAACTCCCGTAAAATAAATCTTTCTTTCAACCCTACACGATACTCAGGTAAAGTCAAATGGTATCACTTCTTGAAAAAATATGGATTCATCGATTGTCCATCTCTGAAAAGAAAGCTTTTCTTCAACGCACGCCATATTAATTCAACTTTACCTGGAATCGCAGATGTTCAGGTTGGTGATATATTTGATTTTGAAGTTATGGCTGCCACTCTAAACTATCAGGCAATTAATGTTCGCAAAATTAATTTCGAACAAGACGTTACCAAGGAAAATGTTAACCAACTACAAAGAGAGAATTTAAACTTCAGCGTGCTGGCTCCGAGGGACGGGAGGCAGCTGTAAATTTAGTCCCTGTTATCAATTCCGCTGGCTTAAATAGAAACGTTCTTTTCATAAGAGGAATCATCGAGACTTTCCCATGTAACATGGTCGTGGATACGGGCGCTTCTCATACTGTTATCCATCCAAAAGTGCTTCCACTCGTTCAACTGTCTCAACTTAAGCCATCATCATCATCTTTCATCAAGGGTATCGCTGGACATCTTACTCCAATACAAGGAACCGTGGAAGTTTCGATCCAAATAGATTCTTTTAAAACACAGATGGAAGTTATTGTTGCCAATATACAACAAGACTGTATACTTGGAGTTGATTTTCTTGGTTCTTTTCAGTTCCAGGTTGACCTGGAATCACACGTACTCCGTCTGCAAGAAGTAACTATTCCCTTACTGGGAGTACCAATTCAAGAGCTGTCAAATTCCCAATTTAAACTTTTTGTTAACACGTTAGAGACTAGTGATCTAAGCTCTTGCTGTTCTCCTTACCTGTCTCCTGATCAAAAAATAAAAGCTGATATATTTTTGGACCGCTACCGCTCTGTTTTTGCTTTAAGTCCAGATGACCTTGGCCGCACAGATGTGCTGAAACACCACATAAATACGGGTAAGTCGACTCCAGTAAAACAGGTTCCTCGACGCCTTCCCTGGTCGAAACAATCTACAGCTTCAGCGTTAATCATCGATATGGCCCGCAGGGGCATTATTCGCAAGTCGCATAGTCCTTGGCTATCCCCAGTAGTTTTGGTGGGTAAGAAAGATGTGACGTTCCGTTTCTGCGTTGACTATCGCCATCTCAATGATGTGACAATAAAAGACGGTTACCCTATGCAAAGGGCTGATGCACTTGACTCTATGGCCGGGTCAAAATGGTTTGCCACTTTAGATCTCAAATCAGGTTACTGGCAAGTAGAGTTAGATGGATTATCCAAAGAGAAAACTGCTTTTAGCACCGGTGACGGTCTGTGGGAGTTTAATTTGATGCCTTTTGGGCTATGTAATGCCCCTGCGACATTCCAACGGCTTATGGAAATAATTCTGGAAGGTCTATTTCCTATTTGTAAGGTGTATTTGGACGATTTAGTTGTTCATGGAAAATCATTTGATGAACTCCTGCAGAACCTGGGGGTAGTTTGTCAACGACTAATGGAAGCCGGCTTAAAAGTTTCTCCTCAGAAATGCAACCTGTTTTCTACTAAAGTTTTATATCTGGGTCATATAATCTCAGATCTTGGTATCTCCCCAGACCCAAGTAAAACCGAAGCTGTTTCTGGTTGGATGACTCCCAAATGCAAAAGGGAGGTACAGACATTTTTGGGTTTCGCTGCATATTACAGAAGATTCGTCGATCTTTCTCAGAGATTTCAAAACCGCTTACAAGACTTACCGAGAAAAATCAGGTTTTCTGCTGGAATTCGGAGTGTGAGGAGGCTTTCCAAAAAATTAAATTAAGTTTGATCAGTGCTCCCACATTAACTCTGCCAACTAAAAAAGATGTATTCATATTAGATACAGATGCCAGTAAATTTGCTTGTGGAGCTGTGCTTTCAAAACTTATCGATGGAGTGGAACGACCTATAGAATTTTTCAGCAAGACGTTTTCAAAACCAGAAATCAACTACTGCGTCACTAGAAAAGAGCTTCTTGCTGTAATAAAAGCCGTCAAACATTTTAAGCCGTATTTAATTGGACGCCATTTTACTTTACAAACGGACCATTCATCCTTACAGTGGCTTATGAATTTTAAGGAGCCAGAAGGCCAGTTGGCTCGATGGTTGGAGCAGTTAGCAGAGTACGACTTTAAAATAATTCATGGAAACGCAGACGCTTTGTCAAGGAGACCTTGTCTTCAGCAACCCTGTCGACACTGTGATAACAAAGAAGAACGGGATTTCCTTCAGATATCTAATGCTACAGTCGTGGATGATATGGGAAAGCTTCAGGATACAGATGAACACCTCAACCACCAAGGAGTGGGTAAGGCAAAACAAAAGACCTGACAAGAAAAGTATTTGCCAATCCGATCCCAGCTTAAAATCTTACTGGGCAATTTTTGAAAGTCTATGTCTTCAGAACAACATTCTCTACCGGAAGCATTTCCAGCGTACCGCTGTTATCTATCAAGTTGTTGTACCTAAGAGACAACAATCGCAAATCCTCTCAATGATCCACGATAGCCCCTGTGGAGGTCATTTCGGCAATAGTAAAACTCTTAAGAAGCTTCAGAGGTCCTTTTATTGGATAGGCTGTTCAGAAGATGTGCGGATATGGTGTAAGTGCTGCAAAGTTTGTCAAGCGAGGAAAAAGCCGAGTCCACGACGAAAAGCTCCGTTGCAGTTGTACAATGTTGGAGCTCCTTTCGAACGAATCGCAGTGGATATTTTAGGACCTTTTTCCCGTGCTGAAGCAGGAAATCGATACATCATGTGTTGCATGGATTACTTTTCCAAATGGCACGAGTGTTTCCCGATTCCAGACCAAACGAGTGAAACCGTAGTTGATCGCCGTCATGGTATGCCAATGCAGATTCACAGCGACTAGGGTCGCAATTTCGAGTCCGAAATATTCATCAAGACCTTGGAAAGATTGGGAATTGAAAAAACCAGGACCACGGCTATGCATCCTCAATCAGATGGCATGGTGGAAAGGTTTAACCGAACCATACTCGACTACCTTGCCAAGTACTGCGAAGAACATCAACGTGATTGGGACCAACATCTGCCGTTATTGATGCTTGCCTACCGCACCGCAGTACATGATGCCACAGAGGAAACTCCTGCTATGTTGATTTATGGTCGTGAACTTCGTCTTCCTGCAGAAAACCTCCTGGCACCGTTTCAACAGGATAACAGGGATACCAATGAGTTTTTAAGAAGGCTTCGCGATCGGTTGACGGAGATGCATAAAATCGTCCGCTTTAAACTGGAGAAAGGCAGCCGTCAAATGAAACATCGGTATGACTTACGGAGTACTGAACACACTTTTGACCCAGGTACGTTGGTTTTGCTTCATAGCCCGAAAAGGAAAAAAGGCTGAAGTCCAAAATTACAATCTGATTGGGATGGACCATACGAGGTTCGACAGAGGATCTCTGACGTTGTTTACCGCATTCATAAGGGAAGAACTGAAAAAATTGTTCATTTCAACCGCTTAAAGGAGTACTTTCAGCTTAATTCGGAGAAACAAACAAACAAACAGTTATAGAAGATTTGGGACTTGCATTTGACAGCTGCATTGACAAGAAAAAAGAGACAGACTAATTTTTGACAGCCAGCAGCGAGGATCTGTTTTAGGTTAAGTAATTTTTGTTCTTTTGGATTTGAATAAATTTTTTTCGATTAATTTGTAACAATATGTACGGAGGAGGAGGCGTGAAGTGTTGCCTTCCGTGTAGTAAAAATTGAACGTCTGTACCACCGTCCGTGGTGGTCAGCGTTGTACGCTAGCATATATCACTTGAGTCAGTGCCAACTTTGGACTCACTGGTATTATAAAGTTGTGTGGTTCGAGCTTCAACGCTCCCACATGGTTCGTAAACAAATAAAAATGAATATATTGTTACCTGGTGATATAGTTGGTACCGTGGTACCTCTTTTTAGGTCTTATCTTTTACAATTTATATATACATATACAGGAACTTGTGTTTAAAGGTGAAAGTGAATCCGGTGTTGCTGATTTTTTTTCGTTGTGTGTGGGGCTCCCGCGTTGAATGTAGGATGGTTTTGCTGCTGGTGGACCGGCATCTATGCTTGAACATACGCCAGACGCCTGGTGATGTCTTGAAGAATTATCCTCCTAATAATCGGTTGGGCCTTCAGCCTGTTCAAGACTGGGTACCTGATGATCTGATTCTGCTATCGATACGTCTTCTGGTATGTAATATAGCTATCCTAGGGAGGAGGTGTGTGATTGAAATTCCACGAGTGAAACTGGAAATGTTGCGTGGATTGCCACACTGAGGTGCCGTAGTCATCGACGAGCCAATCAGATCAACGTCAGACGACTAGGAACTATAGATAGATCTTAGGTGCTCTTACTGAATATCCAAATGATCAGAAAAAGACCATGTATAAAAATGTTGCGCAGCCAGCGCCTGTACGTATATTTGGTATGTATATATATATGGATATACAAATAGCGTACCCGCGTGTATGGGCGGGGATAAAAAAAAATCAGGATTCGGCGTGCTGGCAAGCAATTCTTTCAAGAGACTGTTGCTCAGCTCCGCCTGTTGGATGTGATGCTCCTCACTGGTGTATCCTCAGGCTGCTGTCCCTAAACGTACAAAAAAATTACCATTTTAATACCTCGACCATGTGACGCGGTGAATTTTTATTACGTCTCGAAGCAAATTCTATATTATTCGCTCTGAGGAGTAATAAAAATCGAAATTCTACCTTTTATTCTGTTATAATTTCAGCTTATGTATTTAATCCTCTTAATTGCATAAGCAATAAGAGGATTTCTTCTAGAAGAAGTAAAGAAGATAAGGCGCGGTTCGGCTGCGTAGAAAAATTGTACCTCGCGTTCTGTGGTGGTGGTGTTTCCTGGTCTGCTTGAATCTTCAGAATGAATTCCACATCTTCTGGCAGACATTGCTATTTTCCAAGTAGCCAACGCCATACTTTCAGTCTCACTTCCTTCCCCTTCCAAAACTCGTTCCACTTCATTTAACGAGTACGATGGAGTGAAGTAGCGAGTATTATGGCTAGTACTCACTGCACTACTTTGACTTTTGTGAGTGTGACTTTTTATTAGGTGTTATGCATACCGGGGAGGCGTGAAATAATACGCAATGATAAATGATTCTCGCCACTCAATAAAGAAAACGGGTCGAATTATTATTGACATATCGGTCAATGAACAGTGAAGATGTCTTGGGTAACATTACTAACGTCATTGGGACTTCGGGATTGACGTTTAATGTCGTATGACCTTCTGTCACGACACAGTACTGCTGGTCCTGTCACGATTTGGTCGATGTCACATTCAGGATTTTTCAACATAAAAACTTGTAGCGCCGAGAATTGCTGTCAAGTTAAAGAATTCTACTAAATGAGACAAGTACATTTCGTCCACATGATTCTTCGGCTCTTGAAACTATCAGGTCTAATTGAGTACCTGCCCTACGGAATGATTGTGCTCGTAATCCTTGTCTGACATAACGAGTACAAAATATTATTCCTTCTTCGAATAGCATTTATTGTATTTTTCGGCCGGGAAATACTAGACTCACTCATTGTCTACGTTCGACAACGACGAGGAGAGTCTTTAGACGCACAGTTGACAGTGCCGATGGGTTGGTTCAGTCAATCAGATGGTGTAATGAATTTAAGTGTCAACCATATTAATCGTAATAGCTTATTTAGCTCTCACATTTATTAGATCTACCGTCTGAAAGTCATTTGTTGGTTTTTCTATTAGCGTGACATATTCCACCTAGCAGATATCTATTTCACTTTATTCATGCTAGTATGAGCGCTATATTTGCAATTTTGTGTGCATTGGGTGTAAATCAGAATAGCGAGTATTAGGTTTCTCGTTCCATAATATCCTTCCACTGAAAATATGGGAACGAACACATACTGGAAGTCTGATAAAGTCTGGAAAATTTGTGGAATCCGATTTGGAAGTGGGTTCTATTTCCGAGTGTGGATTCCAATTCTTGTGGAACCTTCTTTGGTGGATCCCATCGAGTGCGTTCAGCACGTTGCGAGTAAAATAGGAGTTTCGCAAGTAGATGACACCGGTTGCGTACGCTAATTGTGTGTACGGCGAGAAAGTTTTCTCTACAGATGGTAGATGGTAGATGGTAGATGGTAGATGGTAGATGGTAGATGGTAGATGGTAGATGGTAGATGGTAGATGGTAGATGGTAGATGGTAGATGGTAGATGGTAGATGGTAGATGGTAGATGGTAGATGGTAGATGGTAGATGGTAGATGGTAGATGGTAGATGGTAGATGGTAGATGGTAGATGGTAGATGGTAGATGGTAGATGGTAGATGGTAGATGGTAGATGGTAGATGGTAGATGGTAGATGGTAGATGGTAGATGGTAGATGGTAGATGGTAGATGGTAGATGGTAGATGGTAGATGGTAGATGGTAGATGGTAGATGGTAGATGGTAGATGGTAGATGGTAGATGGTAGATGGTAGATGGTAGATGGTAGATGGTAGATGGTAGATGGTAGATGGTAGATGGTAGATGGTAGATGGTAGATGGTAGATGGTAGATGGTAGATGGTAGATGGTAGATGGTAGATGGTAGATGGTAGATGGTAGATGGTAGATGGTAGATGGTAGATGGTAGATGGTAGATGGTAGATGGTAGATGGTAGATGGTAGATGGTAGATGGTAGATGGTAGATGGTAGATGGTAGATGGTAGATGGTAGATGGTAGATGGTAGATGGTAGATGGTAGATGGTAGATGGTAGATGGTAGATGGTAGATGGTAGATGGTAGATGGTAGATGGTAGATGGTAGATGGTAGATGGTAGATGGTAGATGGTAGATGGTAGATGGTAGATGGTAGATGGTAGATGGTAGATGGTAGATGGTAGATGGTAGATGGTAGATGGTAGATGGTAGATGGTAGATGGTAGATGGTAGATGGTAGATGGTAGATGGTAGATGGTAGATGGTAGATGGTAGATGGTAGATGGTAGATGGTAGATGGTAGATGGTAGATGGTAGATGGTAGATGGTAGATGGTAGATGGTAGATGGTAGATGGTAGATGGTAGATGGTAGATGGTAGATGGTAGATGGTAGATGGTAGATGGTAGATGGTAGATGGTAGATGGTAGATGGTAGATGGTAGATGGTAGATGGTAGATGGTAGATGGTAGATGGTAGATGGTAGATGGTAGATGGTAGATGGTAGATGGTAGATGGTAGATGGTAGATGGTAGATGGTAGATGGTAGATGGTAGATGGTAGATGGTAGATGGTAGATGGTAGATGGTAGATGGTAGATGGTAGATGGTAGATGGTAGATGGTAGATGGTAGATGGTAGATGGTAGATGGTAGATGGTAGATGGTAGATGGTAGATGGTAGATGGTAGATGGTAGATGGTAGATGGTAGATGGTAGATGGTAGATGGTAGATGGTAGATGGTAGATGGTAGATGGTAGATGGTAGATGGTAGATGGTAGATGGTAGATGGTAGATGGTAGCTGGTAGATGGTAGATGGTAGATGGTAGATGGTAGATGGTAGATGGTAGATGGTAGATGGTAGATGGTAGATGGTAGATGGTAGATGGTAGATGGTAGATGGTAGATGGTAGATGGTAGATGGTAGATGGTAGATGGTAGATGGTAGATGGTAGATGGTAGATGGTAGATGGTAGATGGTAGATGGTAGATGGTAGATGGTAGATGGTAGATGGTAGATGGTAGATGGTAGATGGTAGATGGTAGATGGTAGATGGTAGATGGTAGATGGTAGATGGTAGATGGTAGATGGTAGATGGTAGATGGTAGATGGTAGATGGTAGATGGTAGATGGTAGATGGTAGATGGTAGATGGTAGATGGTAGATGGTAGATGGTAGATGGTAGATGGTAGATGGTAGATGGTAGATGGTAGATGGTAGATGGTAGATGGTAGATGGTAGATGGTAGATGGTAGATGGTAGATGGTAGATGGTAGATGGTAGATGGTAGATGGTAGATGGTAGATGGTAGATGGTAGATGGTAGATGGTAGATGGTAGATGGTAGATGGTAGATGGTAGATGGTAGATGGTAGATGGTAGATGGTAGATGGTAGATGGTAGATGGTAGATGGTAGATGGTATATGGTATATGGTAGATGGTAGATGGTAGATGGTAGATGGTAGATGGTAGATGGTATATGGTAGATGGTAGATGGTAGATGGTAGATGGTAGATGGTAGATGGTAGATGGTAGATGGTAGATGGTAGATGGTTTGTAACACCAATCTAGAAAATATACTTCTTTCATTTTGTTAATTGTTTGTCATTTCTTCCCGTGTAAGAAAATAAACGACGTAGTTTTTTTATCGAAAAGCAGTTAAGATTTGGAATTCTGTTTGGGTATTTTAAGGTAAAATTAAATATTCCAAGCTAAAGGGGACAACGTCTGTTGGGCCAGCCTTTTTAATTATAAATAACAATAATAATGGTGTTTTTTGTGGAATTTAAAAACGTCAAAATAACACGATAATAATGTCTTTAAAATACTGTAAGCACTTTGTTACATAATAATTAACACCTGAAAATTACACTATATTTTTTCAGCATTAAAAGGAACTATATTTAACCACTTCTCTCTGAAATGGGCACGGGTCATTGCTTTTGGGCTGTATTCTATTTTGCATGTCTATGTAGTGCGTCACTGTAAGTATATCAACTCTTTAATTCTTTCAATAAAACTTTCGTTTATTTCTTTTTTGTGTCATAAGTTGTTAAGGGTTTTTGTTTTAAGGAATTTGTATGTTTCGTGTTTGGAAGGAGCCTTTTATTTTTCAATTTAACTATGAATTTCGAATATATGCAGTGTTTTGTTTACCTTATATTTAATTAATAATGAAGAATATATAATTATATACATACACTAAATTGTACATGAAAAAAATGCACGTTATTCAAAATTTTCATTTGCGTGAATAAATAGTTTTGAACTCTCAATGGCTTACCATGGATTGACCTTGCAGCATCTTCACATAACGAGCACTTAAAATACATTTAAAAAATCAATACGTAAACTACATTGGGGATGCGCGAAAAAAGCGCATAACTAATATTCTCGGCACAATTGAATTTTTGTTGTTATAAGCTCATTTTGTTTAAAATAAACAAAAGCAACGCTTTGCTTCTAGTCGATTGTATAAATATATTGTCGTGTAGGGAAACGTCCCAGCCACAAGAAAATGTTATCCGCATTATAGGAATAAAGGGAAAGCTTGGTCCCAATTTCTTGAGCCCGATCAAAGTTCACTTAAACAGCAAATAATTTATTCATCGATTAAGCAAGGAAGCAATACCTTTCATTAAAAAACATTGCCACGAAATTATCACAACCACCAACACCTGTTCCCTTACCAATCATTCTATCAAAACATCCGCTTGTGCTCATTAAAGCGAAACTTAAGTTTCGAATAACCATATGAAATCAAACAAATTAATTCCATTAAATCACGTATTTCACGTTTCCACCTTTTCAGAGCAAATAATGCAAAAATAAATTTCCGAGAAAAAGAGAAAAAAGTGTTGGATCAAATTTTAGGTGCTGGGAAATATGATGCCCGTATAAGACCATCCGGAATTAATGGAACAGGTAAAGATGTTACTTTCGTACTATAAGTATCAAAAAATAATAATAAAGGGAAAAAAGATAACAAAGGAGAATGCCCAAAAGAGCCTAGCGTCGATTTATTCATCTTTTATGCAAAATTCGTCAATATATAAATTGGAAAAAATGTTCAAGGCTAGTCTTGGGGATAACTTAGGTAGAAAGTATATTAGTTATAACTACATTGTATGAAATCTACAATGTATGCCCTTTTAAACCATAATAATGTTTTATTTCTGTCGTCTCCGGGCTTATCACAAATACATTTTTGGCCATTCTCCTTTGTCATTTATATAACTTGCTGATTTCGTCGTTTTTTATTCGCAACTCTTCTCTTGAAGAATTAAACTTAACAAATAAAATATATTATAAAATTGTTGTAAAGGATTTGTAACTGTTTTTTTTTTTTTTTTTTTTTTATTTTAAAAATCTGGCAGCTTTTTAATAGCAATAAATAACGCTCATATTATTTTTATATGTGTTAAGCTTATTTCATTAAGCATTATGTTGTTCTAAACATGCCATTAAAAAGGGTTAAGAATTAATATAATTAGGGCCCGGAACGTAGAAAAGGGCATTGTAAAATGTGCATTTTCTTAGAATGAGAATTTAAGGAAATATGGGAAAGGTTGGTTTTTATTAGTATGTATATGTATTTATAAATAAAAAACAGAAATATACCACATAATTTTGTTTGTATAGGTATTTTTTGTTTTTAAGGAATAAGGTTTATATCAGATCTTCTGTTTATTTAACTTTTTATTCTTGCATGCACGTGGATATACATTTCAATTCACATTTTCTTATAATAAGTACTAAGAGATCCACAGGTGAAATACTTAACATGTAACTAGAGAAGGAAGTTTAGCTGATTTAGGGGCCAGTCACTCGTATAGCGATTCGGAAAACCAAACCGAAAAAGGTGGAACGAGATGAAAATAATATTTTTTTCGGTTTTAGCGCTCATAGCGATCAAGAAAACGATGCCAGAAAAAATATTTCACTCTGACATTTCACAAAACAGGCTTTTATCTACACGCACGCAGTGTATTAATTTGATGCATTGTGTAAAAATGAAATTTTCAATAAAGACGAAAAAAACTACTAAAAAATTATTTCGGGGAGAAACGAAGTCGCATGAGTGAGAGTGAGCAAGAAAAAGGATTTTAAATCAAATTATAGTGCGAATCGATTCTTATGTGATTTTTGTTGGTGCGTGCGTCGAATCATTTTTTGACACCAGATCGGACTTCAGATCAAATTTAACACACATTTGCACACATACTTCAATAATTTGACTTTTCTCCAGCGTCAATTCTGTTTTTTTTTTTTTTTTTTTTTTTTTTTAATTTTGTGAAATTCATCGTGGAAAATTTTTGTTTGTAGAAGTGATTAATGTTTTTAAATAAATACAGACGGTTCAAGCAGTGTAATGAATTGATTAATGTATTTTTGCGCAAGTGAACAAATAAATGTGAATTAAAATCATTAGTTTTCTTATATTTTTATAATTTATGTATTAAGAACGTCAAAAGAAACACAAATAACACAATTACAAAAACAGACCAAATCTGTTTCAATTTCTTTTAGAAGTGAAATCAGATCAAATCTATATTTCCAAGAAAAAATCACATACAACAGATTTGATCTGTTTTTCTTATTGTGTTATTTGTATTTCTTTTTACTATATAAAAAAAAATAAGATAACTAAAAATGTTATGTACATTGTATAATGATTTTAATCCACATTTATTTGTTCACTCGCGCAAAAATGCATTAACGAATTCATTAATTAAATTAAATTAATTAAATTATGTTTGTATGTTTCTCCTAAATAAATAAAAAATAAAATATTTATTTATGAATCCAAAATTAATTTAAAAAGAATTCTTTTTCCACAAATCTGCATTTACAAAAAAAATCACATTACAAATCATAACGACACTGCGTCGCTGGCGACACTGGTGGCTCGGTGCGTGTGAATAAACAACTTCGTTGATAAATGTCAAACAGAAGTCAGTGGTCAGTGCCTCTGTCTCAGTCTGACTTATGATATTTTGTTCAAAAATTGCAACGAAAAACTTTTCAATGCCCAATTTACAACGAAAAAATGTTTTGACAGCTCACCTTCCAGTGGAAAGCGAAAACAATTGGATTGAAACAGCAAAGACTATTTGTTCCATTTTGGTGGAATTGTAATCAGCTGTGCGAAAAACCAAATTTAACCATAAAAAAGAATAAATAAATTTTTAACAAAAAATATTAGTTCAATTGAAACTTTTATTAGCAAACAAAATTCTCTGAGTTATTTAGCATCGATCAGTGCAGCATTCGTGTTTAAAATCGATTTATAACATACAAAATTTTCCATCTGAAAATTTTTCCGGTTTGGGTTTCCGTATCGCTATAACTGGCCCCTTAATCACTAAAACTAAGCCTTGTTTGTGGTCGAAAAATGTTTAGTAATTTTTTAATTGAATACTAAATCTTTATTGACCGCAATTATCGTAAATGAAAACACTATTTGATGTTTAGTTATTTTTTATTTAATTATCGAATGCATTTCAGTTCACATCTGAGGAACTATCTTCAGCGAGCGTAAATTGAGCACTGGGTAAAGACAAATTTAACAGTTGACAATATGCAAAAGAACAAAAACAAGTCACATCCAATAGCATACATATGAATGAAAGAAAGAGAGTGACAATTATAAACGGGATAGCTTCATAATTATTTTAAACAATCAAACAAAGCATATTGAATAGCACCTGGTTCCTGAACGTTCATATGAACGAATACAAACATATAAAATATACTAGCCGATGTAAATGGTTTCAACAAAACTTTAATAGACAAGCTCGTCCACAAACATTCAAATAAAATAAAACGCAGCTGTCAAAATCACAAAGAGTGTCTGTCCCTTACGTACCAATGGTAACTAATAAGCTAAAAAACGTTTTTGCCAAATCAAATCGACAAATGGTTTTTCCAACAACAACAAATCTTGGCTCAACGAAAGACAAATTACCCATCAAACAACTAAGCACAGTTTACGAAATTTCTTGCACTCACTGCAACCAAAAATACAGTGGACAAACTAGACGATCATTAGAGACAAGGTTCAACGAACACCTCCATGCTGTACAGTTAAAAAAAAAAAACTTGACAACGCCATCGCCGCCCACGCATATTACCTAAATAACACAGCACCCCACAACAATCTTTGCCTGGTAGAAAATGTCCGTCTAATAAAAACTATAAACAAATATTCCAAACTTGATGCATATGAGTCACTCTACATCCCTATTAATGATAATCTGATGAACTTGGAGCCAGGAGCTATTCAATCTCCTTTGTTTGATTGTTTAAAATAATTATCAAGCTATCCCGTTTATAATTGTCACTCTCTTTCTTTCATTCATATGTATGCTATTGGATGTTACTTGTTTTTGTTCTTTTGCATAATGTCAACTGTCAAATTTGTCTTTATCCAGTGCTCAATTTACGCTCGCTGAAGATAGTTCCTCAGATGTGAACTGAAATGCATTCGATAAAATTAAATAAAAAACATAAGCGAGAGCTACAGTACGATTGCAACGAACTGTTGGATACCCTATTCCCTATATTTTTGTATGTGTATGCGTCTGCCTCCCGCAGCCAGCCGATATATCAGTTTCAGAAACAAAATTCTTCTTTAGCAGACAGAAAAAAATTCAATAACATTAATTTTTGGTGTGATGTTCAATTAGTGCTGGCACAGTAAAAAAAGGCGTGCGCCACGCCTAAAGTTAAAACTTTTTATTGCCAAGGCAATTGGTGTGAGCTCAGTGACATTCAATTTTATTCTTGCAGATCGATTTGAACAAAACAAGACAAAACTTAAATTTTTAAAAATTAGATTTTGAATGGAAATAGTGATTATGGGTATTTTTAACAATTCTTGGACCACACTCTGCTACGTACCCAAGGAATATAAATCTAAGTGTTCATCTTTTTACTTCAAAACTGCGACCTATAGTTAAAAAACGTTAAAAAATTAATGCATTTTACGACTTTTGACGGAAACGCCCCTTTGAGCTTTGATCAGTATTTAGGCATATGTGTAAAACTACAGCTGAATCGAATATGCTTTTAAGCAATCTTAACTAAACAAAGGTATTTTATCAAAATCACGCCTTCAAAAGTGGGCGTATTGAAAAAGTGTACACAAAAAAATGTAGAGATATATTTCTCAAATAACGAACGGAAGGAAAAAGGTTTAAATTGAATATTGGAAGTACCTTAAATATTTGAGACTACGTTTTTAGTTCTTTCATGAAAAGTGGGCGTAAGCCACACCCAAAATTCAAAAATTTCTTTTCATGCACAAACTTTTTAGTTTCTATTAAGAGACGCAAAATTTTGGCTTGCGGAATGTTGAAAATAATGAGCTGCAATTTATTGAATATTTGAATTTGACAATGCTCTCACTGGAAATATTGTTCATTTAGTTTTAAGCTTTTGCTTTATATTCCATTCTTTATAATAAAGTTAGTTGCATTGTGTTCTTCTTCCAAGTCGGTCGTTTTTATTTCAAAGCTGGTTTTCGTAATTCAACAGGTTATGGGCCCAGATTAAGCGGTTTAATATATAAAGAAAAAAGAATTTATTAAAGGTTAAATCAAGGTCATAAAGTAAAATTTTTTTGTACGCAATTTAAGATCTGGGAACCTTTGTGAAATATAGTAGAGTAAATAAAAACGACAGTCAGGAATTATTATGGAAATCAACACATTGAAAATTGAGCAATTGCAAACTGCGGATCAATATGCCATATGGAAATTTCAAGCCTCCATTTTGCTCAATGCATCTGGGCTGTTTGAATTTGTAGATGGTGAATCAGATTTTCCGATCAAAGGTCAGGATGAGCAGCAAGTGGTTTTTGATAAGCGACTCTTGACTTG